>JAVIAB010000051.1:78697743-78765243 GCA_032433765.1 Megaustenia siamemsis | reverse complement strand
GTTGTCCAATGAATAATGAAGATGATTTGTTGACTAAACTAAACAATATATGGACGTGAATCATGTACAATGTGACAAAATATATAGCAGAATCATAGGTTTTAAAGGAATATGGTTTTACAGAAGGATGTTGAGAATACCGCTGACACCTTGTTAAAGAGTAACGAGTACATTCTAAAAGAGTAACGAGTACATTATAAAAGAGTAACTATGACATTATATAAGAGTAACTATGACATTATAAAAGAGTAACTAGGACAGTCTAAAAGAGTAACTATGACATTATAAAAGAGTAACTAGGACATTCTAAAAGAGTAACTAGGACAGTCTAAAAGAGTAACTATGGCATTATATAAGAGTAACTAGGACATTCTAAAAGAGTAACTATGACATTATATAAGAGTAACTATGACATTATAAAAGAGTAACTAGGACAGTCTAAAAGAGTAACAATGGCATTATAAAAGAGTAACTAGGACATTCTAAAAGAGTAACTAGGACATTATAAAAGAGTAAGTAGGACATTATAAAAGAGTAATTAGGACAGTCTAAAAGAGGAACTATGACATTATATAAGAGTAACTAGGACATTCTAAAAGAGTAACTAGGACAGTCTAAAAGAGTAACTATGGCATTATATAAGAGTAAATAGGACAGTCTAAAAGAGTAACTATGACATTATATAAGAGTAACTATGACATTATAAAAGAGTAACTGTGGCATTATAAAAGAGTAACTATGGCATTATATAAGAGTAACTAGGACAGTCTAAAAGAGTAACTATGGCATTATAAAAGAGTAACTAGGACATTCTAAAAGATTAACTAGGACATTATAAAAGAGTAACTAGGACATTATAAAAGAGTAATTAGGACAGTCTAAAAGAGGAACTATGACATTCTAAAAGAGTAACTAGGATATTATAAAAGAGTAACTATGACATTCTAAAAGAGTAACTATTGACCTTTCGAGCCGTAACCGGCCCATAGGGCGTAGACCAAGATACACCTTCTCCTATATGGATTTTTTGTTCTAGCAGTTTTCTTTTAAAGATATTTTATCAAATCTCGCCATCTGTCTCTGTTCTGTGCAAGCAGTTCTATCTCATTGAGGGAGCCGACTCCTGCTGCTCTTGCCTCTCTCATCAATGTTCTTCTCAGTGTCTCCCTGGGTCTTCCTCTTTTTCTTTTACCTGTTGTTTCCCATATGAGGGCTTGCTTTGCTATTCGGTTATTATCTCTTCTCATCACATGTCCAACGTATGACCATCGTCTTTTCTTTATTACTGAAGATATTAGTGGTTGATTGGCGATTTCTCTAATTTCCTCATTTGTTTTGAATTCGTTCCATGCTATACCAAGTATTTTCCTTAGACATTTATTTTCGAATGCGTTCAACTTTGTTTCTATATCTCTTGTTGTTTTCCAGCTTTCACACGCATACGTAAGGGTTGATAGTACATTTGATTTGAATAGCCTAAGTTTTGTGTTTGTGCTGATAAGTTTTGATTTCCACAACTTTTCAAGGCTTCTGAAAGACATTGCTGCTTTAGCTATTCTGATTTTAATTTCTTTGCTCGTATCCCCTTCTCGATCAATGTGACTTCCAAGATAGATAAAGTGATCGATCTCTTCAACTGGTTTGTTTTCCATGTATATTTTGTCACCTGTTGGAATTAAACTAGTCATGACTTTAGTCTTTTCATGATTGATCTCAAGCCCAATTTTGCTGGCTATTGATGATAGTTCATTTGTGTTTTCCTGCATCGTTTTTATCTGACTGCTGATGAGAACTATGTCATCAGCAAAGTCGAGGTCTTCCAAATGGTCTCCTTGTATCCATTCGATGCCTTTATTACCAGTGCAGCATTTCTTCATTATGAAGTCCATAACAATTCCAAATAACAAGGGCGATAAAATACATCCTTGTTTAACCCCAGTTTCTATTGGGAAACATTCGCTCAGTCCTTCCTCTGTTCGAACTGCACATGTGTAACCATCATACATGTCTTTGATAATATTTATGATTTTTGATGGTAAACCATATTGCTTCAGAATTTTCCACAAAGAATCTCTATGAATACTATCAAATGCTTTTTTGAAGTCGATGAAGTTAAGTACAAACGGTTTTTGCTTTTCAATGTGTTCCTCCAATATAAGTCGTAGAGTGAAAATGTGGTCAATACAGCTTCTCCCTTTTCTAAACCCAGCCTGTTCTTCACGCATTACTGTATCTATTGAATCCTGTATTCTATTTAGGATGATTTTGCAGAATAACTTTGAGGCAACTGACAAAAGTGTCACGCCTCTCCAGTTGTTACAATCTCTAAGATTGCCCTTTTTTGGGATCTTAACAATGATTCCTTTTTTCCATTTATGAGGCGTCTTCTCTGTTTTCCAAATGATGTTGAACATTTTTTGGAGATGTATTAGATTATGGCTATCAATTGCCTTGAGGATCTCAGCTGTTAACTTATCCTCTCCAGCAGCCTTGTTATTGGTCATAAGCTTTAAGGTGGTTTCTATTTCACTCAAGGTGAAGTCATCTAAATTTACATTTAATTCTGCTGCTGGTGTTTCAGTTTCAAAATCTATTAAACTGTGGGGTAGTGGACGGTTAAGAATTTCTTTGAAGTGTTCCGCCCAACGGGCTTTTATGTCTGCGCTTGTTGTTAGCATTGATCCAGATTTGTCTAGAATTGGTGTTCCACTGGATGTATAGGTGTTTGTCAGCATCTTTTGCACAGTATAAAGAGTTCTGCTGTCTCCTGTAATTGCAGCTGTCTCTGCTTTCTCTGCCAAATTGTCTATATAAGCTCTTGTATCTCTTCTTGCTGAACTTTTCACTTTGTTGTCTAATTCTTTGTATGTTGCTTTTGCCAGAACCTTTCCAAGATCTGTCTTTACATTAGTCATGGCTCTCTTCGCTTCTCTTCTTTCTTTGATGTATTTCCACGTGGTGTCTGAGATCCAAGCTCGTTTTTCCATTTTCTTCAGTCCAGCACTTGCTTCTGCTGCTGTCATTAGTATTTTGCTCTGTGAGTCCCACATCTCATTGATATCTAAGTCTATTTCACCGAGTGCTGTATAACAATTACTTAGCTCTATGTTAAACTTTTCCTTTATGGCTTCATCTTTCAGTTTATGACTATCAATTTTATGTGTAATTGACCTCTTCTGTTGGTTTCTAAATTTTAATCTTATTTTCCCAATGCACAGGTTGTGGTCACTATTAACATCAGCACCTCTGTAAGCTCTTACATCTATTAATGATGATCTGAATTGTTGTTTAATACATAGGTGGTCAATTTGATTGGAGGTTCTATCATCAGGAGATATCCATGTTGTTTTGTGAATATTTTTGTGTGGAAATAATGTCCCACCTATAACTAAATTTTCTATTAAACATAATTCTATTAATCTTTCTCCATTCTGACTAGTATTATCACAGCCTTCTCTCCCCATCACATGTTCCACTCCTGCATTATCTTGTCCCACTTTGGCGTTGAAATCTCCCATTACAATTAAAAGATCGTGTTTTGGTATTTTGTTTATAAGTTGTTGCAGTTGGTTATAAAAATCGTCCTTAACTTCATCATCAGCTTCGTTAGTAGGCGCATAACATTGAATAATTGAAAGTCTTCCATGTTTTGTTTTGTAGCATGTTCGTATCAGACGGCTATTTACCGGTTCCCATTCTAATAAACTTCTTGCAGCTTTGTCTGTCATCATTATGCCTACTCCTTCACGGTGTTTTCCATCTTCCCTTCCAGAAAAAACTACTATTTTATTATCAATAGATCTCCTACCTGTTCCAAGCCAGCGCATTTCGCTTAATCCTAAAATATCTAGGTCGTATCTCTCCATCTCGCTCGCGACCTGTGCATGTTTCGTCGGAGCGGCCATTGTTCGAACATTCCAGAATCCTATTTTTGTTGTTGTTTTAGGGCCGAAAAAACTATCACAACTATCTACTGCTAATTTACACATTCTGTATCAGGTCTACGTTTCATTAACAACATCGTTTTTACGATAGCGGCTTGTTAAACCTCTGATCAACGGTTATATACCAAGCCGGAGAAAAATAATTCCTCCATTTTGGAAACAACCGGAAACGAAGCCGGAAAAGAGTAACTAGGATATTATAAAAGAGTAACTATGACATTCTAAAAGAGTAACTAGGATATTATAAAAGAGTAACTATGACATTCTAAAAGAGTAACTAGGATATTATAAAAGAGTAACTATGACATTCTAAAAGAGTAACTAGGATATTATAAAAGAGTAACTAGGACGGTCTAAAAAAGTAATTATAAAATTATAAAAGAGTAACTAGGACATTATAAAAGAGTAACTAGGACAGTCTAAAAGAGGAACTATGACAATTTAAAAGAGTAACTAGGATATTATAAAAGAGTAACTAGGACAGTCTAAAAGAGTAACTATGGCAGTCTAAAAGAGTAACTATGACATTATAAAAGAGTAACTAGGACAGTCTAAAAGAGTAACTATGACATTCTAAAAGAGTAACTAGGACTGTCTAAAAGAGTAACTATAACATTCTAAAAGAGTAACTATAGCATTCTAAAAGAGTAACTAGGACAGTATAAAAAAGTAACTATAAAATTATAAAAGAGTAACTAGGACATTATAAAAGAGTAACTAGGACAGTCTAAAAGAGGAACTATGACATTTTAAAAGAGTAACTAGGATATTATAAAAGAGTAACTAGGACAGTCTAAAAGAGTAACTATGGCAGTCTAAAAGAGTAACTATGACATTATAAAAGAGTAACTAGGACATCTAAAAGAGTAACTATGACATTCTAAAAGAGTAACTAGGACTGTCTAAAAGAGTAACTATAACATTCTAAAAGAGTAACTATAGCATTCTAAAAGAGTAACTAGGACAGTCTAAAAGAGTAACTAGGACCGTCTAAAATAGTAACTAGGACATTCTAAAAGAGTAACTATGATATTCTAAAAGAGTAGGTAGGACAGTCTAAAAGAGTAACTAGGACATTCTAAAAGAGTAAATAGGACAGTCAAAAAGAGTAACTATGACATTCTAAAAGAGTAACTAGGACAGTCTAAAAGAGTAACTATGACGTTATAAAAGAGTAACTAGGACAGTCTAAAAGAGTAATTATGACATTATAAAAGAGTAACTAGGACAGTCTAAAAGAGTAACTATGACATTCTAAAAGAGTAACTAGGACATTCTAAAAGAGTAACTATGATATTCTAAAAGAGTAACTAGGGCAGTCTAAAAGAGTAACTAGGACATTCTAAAAGAGTAAATAGGACAGTCAAAAAGAGTAACTATGACATTCTAAAAGAGTAACTAGGACAGTCTAAAAGAGTAACTAGAACATTATAAAAGAGTAACGAGGACATTCTAAAAGAGAAATTATGATATTCTAAAAGAGTAACTAGAACATTCTAAAAGATTAATGAGTACATTTTAAAAGATTAAACGAGTACATTTTAAAAGATTAAACGAGTACATTTTAAAAGATTAAACAAGTACATTTTAAAAGATTAAACGAGTACATTTTAAAAGATTAAACGAGTACATTCTTAAAGATTAAACGAGTACATTCTAACAGATTAAACGAGTACATTCTTAAAGATTAAACGAGTACATTCTTAAAGATTAAACGAGTACATTCTTAAAGATTAAACGAGTACATTTTAAAAGATTAAACGAGTACATTCTTAAAGATTAAACGAGTACATTTTAAAAGATTAAACGAGTAAATGTTAAAAGATTAAACGAGTACATTCTTAAAGATTAAACGAGTACATTTTAAAATATTAAACGAGTACATTTTAAAAGATTAAAGGAGTACATTTTAATAGATTAAACGAGTACATTCATAAAGATTAAACGAGTACATTCTAACAGATTAAACGAGTACATTCTTAAATATTAAACGAGTACATTCTTAAAGATTAAACGAGTACATTCTTAAAGATTAAAGGAGTACATTCTTAAAGATTAAACAAGTACATTCTTAAAGATTAAACGAGTACATTTTAAAAGATTAAACGAGTACATTCTTAAAGATTAAACGAGTACATTTTAAAAGATTAAACGAGTACATTTTAAAAGATTAAACGAGTACATTTTAAAAGATTAAACGAGTACATTTTAAAAGATTAAACGAGTACATTTTAAAAGATTAAACGAGTACATTTTAAAAGATTAAACGAGTACATTTTAAAAGATTAAACGAGTACATTTTAAAGGATTAAACGAGTACATTTTAAAAGATTAAACGAGTACATTTTAAAAGATTAAACGAGTACATTTTAAAGGATTAAACGAGTACATTTTAAAAGATTAAACGAGTACATTTTAAAAGATTAAACGAATACATTTTAAAAAGATTAAACGAATACATTTTAAAAGATTAAACGAGTACATTTTAAAAGATTAAACGAATACATTTTAAAAGATTAAACGAATACATTTTAAAAGATTAAACGAATACATTTTAAAAGATTAAACGTATACATTTTAAAAGATTAAACGAGTACATTTTAAAGGATTAAACGAGTACATTTTAAAAGATTAAACGAGTACATTCTAAAAGATTAAAGGAGTACATTCTAAAAGATTAAACGAGTACATTCTAAAAGTTTAAACGAGTACATTTTAAAAGCGTGAAAAGCAAAATCAAAATTTGGTACCAACACCAATAAGAGAATTATTTGTGTCCTTAAAATGAGGACAATAATCTGGGATGTATTTGATTCATCATGTGCCATACCGATCGGTATAGTGATCATGTCCTTCCACAACTCGCCGTCTTCAGTGCATTGTATCAGTTCTGTTATTGATTGTTTACCTTGCCACGCACCAAAATATCTAGTATCTTCTTTCTTTGTTGTCCGGGACATCTTTTTTTCCTTATTTTGATATTAGTAGCCAAGTATTCCAAATGTCCTCTTCTCATGCTGTGCTCGAAAATGTTGATTATTTCTTCTCAATGTTGTTTAGGAGCTCTCATCTTGTGTTGGTCTCTTTGAGCATTTCCTCATTCTTCTTCCTCTTCTTCTTCTTATTCTATCCTTCCTCTATTGCCGTTGGCGTCGAGGGGAGATACAAACTGCGATTCTTTGCTCTTATGTTGGCCTCTTCTGGTGTTATCCCTCCTAGTGACTCTAGTATCCCCTTTATCCATCTCTTTCTCGGTCTTCCTCTTAATCTGGCGTTTTCGTAGCGTTTGTTTATGGCTCTTTGAGTCATTGTTAGTTTTTTTTTTGTCTTGTTATGAGACCTAACCAATTTATATGTTGTTTCTTTATGTATTCGATGGCTGGTTCAATTTCAAGTTTCTTCCTCAGGTCGGTGTTTCTTACTCTGTCCCTTAAGCTGTTTCCTGACATTCTTTTGACACATTTCATTTCGGTGGTCGTTATCTTTCTTATTCTAGAGTCCAGCGTCCAATTCTGGCACTGATAGCACAGAGTTGGTAGAAAAATGTATTTGTATATTGCCGTTTTTGCTTCCGTAGTTATTGCTTTGTTTTTCAATAGTGTTGATACTTGGCCTATAACTTGGCATGCTTTGTTACACATTATATCTATCTCTGTCTCTTGGTTGCTGTCTCGTGTTAACGTGCTACCCAGATATTTAAAATTGTCTACTTGCTTCAGAGTTGTATTATCTATTATGTTTTTTAGTTTTTCTTTCTTTCATGCTATTGCCATTACTTCGGTTTTGTTTATGTTGATCTTCATGTTGTATTGTTTACAAGTGTTGTTTAGCCTGTTGATATGTTCTTGCAGGTCCTCAGTTGTTTCATGTATCAGAACTTGGTCGTCTGCAAATAGTATTTCATTTATTTCTTCCTCTCTTCTGCTGTTTTCTGGTACGTATATTTGGTTCTCTTTTGAGTTATCGCTTGTTATCATCCTTGTTAGTATACTTCCTTTGATTGGGCATGCTAATTTGCATATATTGTCCATATATGTGATGAAAGGTAAAAGGGAAAGCACGCAGCCTTGTCTTATTCCGGAGTTAATGGTGAAATGTTTAGAGTAGCCTGCTGAAGATCTTACTGTAGTGCGACTACTTTCATAGAGGCTCTTGCATATCTCTACTAGGTGGTGACTCACTCCATACAAGGGCAATACGGACCACAGTTGTTCCCTGTCCACTCTATCGAACGCCTTTTCTTGGTCAATAAAAGCTGTATATAGTGTTTTATTATGCTCTCTTGTTTTCTCCGCTAGTTGTTTTATGATAAATAGGGCATCTGTGCAACCTTTGTTCCTCCTGAAGCCCATCTGAGCATCGCTTAGTTGTGGGTCTATAATTGGTCTCAATCTTATTCTTCAACTATGTTGGCATATAACGTCCCTGTGTGGCTTAATAGCGATATTCCTCTATATTGGTTGCAGTCTCTTCTGCTGCCCTTCTTTTTCTATAGTTGTATCCAATCGCCTGGGACTTACTGTTGTATACATGCAGCGTTGACTATTCTGTGTAGCCATTTACATCCTGTAGCATTTCTACTGGGATGTTATCGATTCCGGGGGCTTTGTTACTTGGTGCGAGTCGCAATGTTTCTTCTTTTTCTTCAATTAGTATATTTGGTTCTTTATCGCCAACTATTAGTTGCTTTTTGTGTGTTTTTGGACTCGTTGTTTGTACATTCAAAAGCTCTTCGAAATATTCTTTCCATCTCGTTAAGATTTGCGCTTTGTTTGTTATTGCTTGGCCTCGTTTATCATTGATGATTTCAGTTGAGTCAGAAATGTCTTTCTTTTGTCTTATGGCTTTAATTGTTCTGTAGAAGTCTCTGGATGCTGATTTGTGATTGTTACTAATCATTTCTCCAAATTTTACCCATGCTTTATGTTTTTCCTCTTTTATTAATTTCTTCATTTCTCTTCTTTCTATTGTGTATATATCATAATCGCTTTGCTTTTTCGTCATTGGTTTTTTTTAGCTGTCCAGAGAACTATCAATATTTTCCTGAGAAATCTCATCTCTAGGGCCTCTGATAGTTTTTTCATTAGTTTGTCTACTGTCCATGATTCACTTCCATACGTCAGAACTCGCTGTTTAATTTATAATGACATAGACATGTCACGTAAGATTTTTTTAATGTTTTGAAATGTTGTTTTGGTTTGAGCTTTTCTATTTTTATTTATTTCTGTGGTGTATCTTTCGTCTGATATTGAGCTCAAGTATTTGACTCTCTGAACATGTTTCAGCTTTTTCCCGCTTATTTTTATGTTGCATGGTGTGGAGGGATGCTTCTTAGACTGTTGCTCTGGTTGTTGAGGTCGAGACCTTTCAGATTACTTTCTCTCATTATTATGTCTTTCATTGTTGTAGTTCATTACCTGTGTCTGCTATTAAGACTGTGTCATCCGCATATAGCAGATTGTTTACACTGTGACCGTTGACTTCAATTCCATTGTTGCCTGCTATTGATCTCATAATATTTTCGCTGTAAAGTGAGAGGGAGAAACCAGGGGACAGAACACAACCTTGTCTGGCGCCTTGTTTTACATATCGGGACTTTCCTGTGTGGTAGCCAGTTTTAATGGCTGGTGTTTATTGCCAATACATGTTTTTATGATTACCATATCCTTGACATCGATGCTCAGTTTCTCTAACATTGATTTTTCCGCGTGCCTCACTTAGTCAAATGCTTTCGTGTGTGTTTACATATACTGATCTTTCTTTACCTCTATAGCTCTTTCTATTAGTGTTCTGAGGATGCATTATATTGCATCATTTGTGTCTTTTCCTTCCACAATTTCATATTGCTCTTCATTGATTTCTGGTTCTGTTCCTTATGCGTCACATAACGATTCATAGTAATTTGGTCATATGGCTCATGAGACTAATAATTTGATGGTCTTCGCAATCAGTGGCACCTGCCTTCTTTGGGAGGCTAGAAAGATAGATTTTAGTAGATCTTCGGATATGTGCCCATTGTTATATATTTCAATGAGTAGTTTTGCTATGGCTTGTACTCCCAGCTCTCCCAATGCATTTATCTCTTTGATTGTTATATTGTCGGGACCTGGAGCGTAGTCTCTTTTCATGTGTTAAAATGCTTCCTCCACCTCACTCTGCATTATTGGTGGTCCTGTGCCTTTGTTTGAATTGTTTTAACTGGTCTTTCATGTCGTAGAGTTGACTGATTTACTCTGTCATTATTTACATAATTTCCTTTCTCCCATTATTATATTTACTTTTTATTTTATTTTTCAAATCGTGAAACTTTGGTTTATTTTCTTCCAGTTAATTCGTTTAATTGATTGTGCATGAATTGTGTGTCTTTTTTGTTTCCCCCTAATCACCCCTCCATTTCTTCACATTTCTGATTTAGTAATTCTTCCGTTGTTTCTCAGTATTTAGTTTGGATTTCTTTGTGCATTTTTTTGTATTTCACATATTATTTTTTACACTTCATCTTTTGTCTATTAGTTCTAGTATTTCTTCATCATCCATTTATGGAATATGTTGTAATAACAGGGAAAAACAAAGAAAAGAAGAGATAGATGAACAGACAGACAGGCAACCAGGCAATCAGACAGAGGGAAGCGTAGATAACATATATAGGCAGTTTATGAGAAAGGTTCGATAGGTTTGGAAATAAACCTCTGAGCAAGTGAAGAAATACTCAGACAAATTCAAAGGTTTTCTATCCCAAAATATCAGGACAGAGAGCTAGAACGAGACCTAGAAAAATTTAAATGTATGGAAAACAAAACATATGCATGGACCAAAACATTTCTATCTTAACAGAGTTAAGATATATCCAAGAACAGCGTTATATTTAAAAAAAGAAGCGATCAAAAGAACAAGCTAACCATGTACAGATATCAGATTATAGTGTCCACTCTTCCATTCTTCTGCGACGCTTCAAGGTAGCAGCAGAAGGACAATAGAAAAGAAGAAGGTAACCTCCACTTGTGTGTCCGTCTGACGATCACCCTCACGTTTTGTCTATTAGTTCTAATATTTCTTCATCATCCATTGTAACCTCCACTTGTGTGTCCGTCTGACGAACAGTCTCACCTTAAAACAGCATTTCGTGCAAGTCATTTGCGCTGTGTCGTAGTTTAAGCAAGCTGCGATTTCTACCTGCGCCTTTTAGCCAAGAACACCTAACTTCAGCACATCATTTGTAGGGAACCAAGTAGTCTTCTCTCTGTGATCCTTACTCGCATGGTCAGGAATAGACCAGCTCTGTTCAGTGTTTCTATATATGGGGGGGGGGGGCACTGATGGCCTTGGAGACGCGAGTGCCAAGTTACCACTGCGATAATAATACAATAACTTCAGATAAGATAACAAGTAAAATTAAGAGATGAAAAGTTAACCGGGAAGAAATAGTGTCTTTAATTAACTTTCTTTTAGAATGTTCTCATTAGTGTCTTTAATTAACTTTCTTTTAGAATGTTCTCGTTAGTGTCTTTAATTAACTTTCTTTTAGAATGTTCTCGTTAGTGTCTTTAATTAACTTTCTTTTAGAATGTTCTCGTTAGTGTCTTTAATTAACTTTCTTTTAGAATGTTCTCGTTAGTGTCTTTAATTAACTTTCTTTTAGAATGTTCTCGTTAGTGTCTTTAATTAACTTTCTTTTAGAATGTTCTCGTTAGTGTCTTTAATTAACTTTCTTTTAGAATGTTCTCGTTAGTGTCTTTAATTAACTTTCTTTTAGAATGTTCTCGTTAGTGTCTTTAATTAACTTTCTTTTAGAATGTTCTCGTTACTCTTTTAAAGATTTGATGATGAATATTTAGTGTCAGGAAAGTATGTCCCTGGCGCATTGGCAGCAGTGGGCGCCATGTTGGACTACACTTTCTGTTTCCAGTGTCACCACGTAGAGATCCATCAGGATCTTCATCACTTCTGGTGCATTTAACTTGACGCGTGCAGTCAGCTATGAGTCGCTGATAACCAAAACGCTGTTCGACGCCTTCATTTGTTTCTCAACTCACCTGTTCTTCCTTGTAGTTGAATTTTCTCTGATTATCACCTTCTGCCGCTTGTTGTGTTGTTGCTAGCCACACGTTTTATGTGGCTAACATTGTTTGTCACTAATTTACAACACAATTAACGGCCATACCACATTCAAGCTGTAAAACTCTAATTTGTCATTCAGCGGAGACTACCGGAAACTGGTCGTGAATATTCAAAGTTCGGGTTTTGTTCAAGATAGGATTGGTTCAGTTACTTGGCTCCTTGCAGCAGTCCTAATAGCTAATTAAATATTAATGAGATCTAATTACCGAAACTAGCCTGTCTTCACAGTTGCTCAAGGAATCAATCACCGGACACAAATGGTATTCTGGAAACAACTAAAACAGTCATTGGCAGTTGATCTTATGAGCATGTTGGTTCTTTACATTCTTTTTAACCATTTCCATGTTGTGTTTCAGTGGGTTTAGGCGACTCATTAAACGACGTTGTGTTCCAGCGAACTGCTGCTATGTCTTTCTAGTCGGTCTAACATTATAATTAGTACAATGTTACGAAAGAATAGAGTGCATTAGACGGAGACCTAATCAATACAATTATTTAAAGTCTTAAAATTATTTAGAATAACATTAAGGAATGAAGTATTGAGAAAAAAAAAATTGAGGTAATCCCCGTCATGTAAAGCATTAAGAAAGACAAAAAATGGCTCGGTCGCGTGATAGAGGAGAAAGATAAAAAAAAACAACAAACAAATAGAAAACACTATGAGTCTTCAATAGACGTCGCGAGTATACAAGACCCAAATGTTCCACCACGAAAAAGATGTTTAGATGGAATATTATAGACACTAGGAAACAACAGCAAGAGAGGGCAATAGAAGAGCAAACGATTACAGACTATCTCCACTCGACGCTGAAAGTCAAATGAGGAAAGAAGAAGGACAAGAAAGTTAACATATTTAAATATAAACATAGTTTTGGTAATTATGATAATGTTGACATCGAGCAGTAAGGGTTAACATACGAGTTTAGACCTCCAGATAGTGAAGTGATGGGTTGCATCATATGGTGAAGTTGTGGGTTGCACCAAATGTTGAAATGGTGGGTTGCACCAAATGGTGAAGTGGTTGGTTGCACCAAATATGGTAAAGTGCTGGGTTGCATCAAATGGTGAAGTTGTGGGTTGCACCAAATGTTGAAATGGTGGGTTGCACCAAATGGTGAAGTTGTGGGTTGCACCAAATGGTGAAATGGTGGGTTGCACCAAATGGTGAAGTGGTAGGTTTCACCAAATGGTGAAGTGGCAGGTTGCACCAAAAATAGTAAAGTGCTGGGTTACACCAAATGATGAAGTCCTGGGTTACACTAAATGGTAAGTTGCACCAAAAATAGGGAAGTGCTGGGCTGCACCAAATAGTGAAGTACTGAGTTGAACCAATAGTGAAGTGCTGGGTTGAACCAAATAGTGAAGTGCTGGGTTGAACCAAATGGTAAAGTAATTGGCTGTAATGTCTTCTCTTGAATACTCGCTGGTGAAGTTTTAGCTTGTTTGTGTCTAGAGATACTACACTACTAAGTCTTCTATATCAACAGATCTTCCTACCACCGTGCCGTGGGTGAGTGACTAAGCGTAAAACACACCCTAACAAAGACACGTAGACAGAAACACATTTCTCTAATAGTTTTGTTGGTTACAAAATCTATTGCTTGTTTGTTTACATTTCTATTTACTACTATCAGAACTGTCCTTGTACGTGTCCGCCTGCTCGAATCACTTACTTCCCTTAAGTATTTCAACAACCAACAACATTATGAGTTGGTCAATATAACTGTCGAACTGCTAATATGATGGTTATCGTAATGGTTATGGTAAGTCGAGGGTACGAGTATCACTGCAAACGAATTAAAATCCATAATTGCTCAACCGCCCGTGTCAGTGGAATCATCCGAATTAAAACTCATCTCATTGAAGGATCCAAACAAAGAAAGGTAACTGCAGTCCACATCATAGCAGCTACAACACACACCAAAAGACATACGGCGTAACCGCACCGAAAGTAAGCGCAGCTGAACTGTCTTTCGTCATGCGATATCATCATTCATCGTAAGGAATCGGATATCGAAACACGATCTGCATGATATACACAGCTCACGGTGTGCACAGAGCACTAAACTCAGTCGCTCCGACAGCAAGCCGGACTTGGAATATGAGGAAACTGTAACAAGGAACACTTCAGACTGAGCCTCAATGGTTCTTGTCGCATATCCGCCATATTGACCGGAAATGCAATGCTAATTTGATGTGACCAATTAATAATCGTAAAAATTCACTGCTTCAGGGCAGTAAAATACAAAACAATGAACGAAACAAATCAATAAAACTGTTCGTTTCAGGAGAAAGAAGATGTGGACGAAGATACTTAGATTTAGCTTACAAGTTTTTGATCTACGAGGGCGGAATAAATAATGTTGAGGGTAGGGGAGGGGGAGAATGGAGTTACAGGGATGGTAGGGAAGGGTGTATAGTTGTCTAGATACGCCTCTGAATTACAAGAAAACGCTCCTTAAACCTTTGAACTCTGCGATCTGATTGATTCCATTCCAGGGGCAATAATTCTCGCTGGCTAGTGACGTTTATCAATATGAAATGTGCGGTATTTAATGTTATCTTTGATCTTGTTGTAATGAGATGGGCCCCCCGCTCGTCTACAGTCTGTGCCGTTTTTTGTGCTTGGTAACAATGTATGTGTCTGTCTTTCACACAATACGTTATCGCGTCGGGAATTCCATAATGGACAAGCGTGCAGACATACGTGCATGCACACAATAATAATAGTGATACCAGTCCATTGTCAAGCTTATGTAACTGACCTGTTGTGCGTATAGAAGGTTTAATTGGAGCATTTCATCTTTAGCTACAGGTAGTGGTTAATAACAGGCTGGGTTTAGAAAAGGGAGAAGCTGTCTTGACCACATTTTCACTCTACGACTTATATTGGAGGAACACATTGAAAAGCAAAAACCTTTTGTACTTAACTTCATCGACTTCAAAAAAGCATTTGATAGTATTCATAGAGATTCTTTGTGGAAAATTCTGAAGCAATATGGCTTACCATAAAAAATCATAAATATTATCAAAGACATGTATGATGGTTACACATGTGCAGTTCGAACAGAGGAAGGACTGAGCGAATGTTTCCCAATAGAAACTGGGGTTAAACAAGGATGTATTTTATCGCCCTTGTTATTTGGAATTGTTATGGACTTCATAATGAAGAAATGCTGCACTGGTAATAAAGGCATCGAATGGATACAAGGAGACCATTTGGAGGACCTGGACTTTGCTGATGACATAGTTCTCATCAGCAATCAGATAAAAACGATGCAGGAAAACACAAATGAACTATCATCAATAGCCAGCAAAATTGGGCTTGAGGTCAATCATGAAAAGACTAAAGTCATGAAAAGTTTAATTCCAACAAGTGACAAAATATACATGGAAAACAAACCAGTAGAAGAGATCGATCACTTCATCTATCTTGGAAGTCACATTGATCGAGAAGGGGATACGAGCAAAGAAATTAGAATCAGACTGGCTAAAGCAGCAATGTCTTTCAGAAGCCTTGAAAAGTTGTGGAAATCAAAACTCATTAGCACAAACACAAAACTTAGGCCATTCAAATCAAATGTACTATCAACCCTTACGTATGCGTGTGAAAGCTGGAAAACAACAAGAGATATAGAAACAAAGTTGAACGCATTCGAAAATAAATGTCTAAGGAAAATACTTGGTATAGAATGGAACGAATTCAAAACAAACGAGGAAATTAGAGAAATCGCCAATCAACCACTAATATCTTCAGTAATAAAGAAAAGACGATGGTCATACGTTGGACATGTGATGAGAAGAGATAATAATCGAATAGCAAAGCAAGCCCTCATATGGGAAACAACAGGTAAAAGAAAAAGAGGAAGACCCAGGGAGACACTGAGAAGAACATTGATGAGAGAGGCAAGAGCAGCAGGAATCGGCTCCCTCAATGAGATAGAACTGCTTGCACAGAACAGAGACAGATGGCGAGATTTGATAAAATATCTTTAAAAGAAAACTGCTAGAACAAAAATTCATATAGGAGAAGGTGTATCTTGGTCTACGCCCTATGGGCCGGTTACGGCTCGAAAGGTCAATAGATAGATAGATAGATAGTGGTTAATGGTTAAAAAGACCAATGAGGAAGTTCTCAAAGAGGCCAACACAAAAAGGGAGCTCTTAAAAAACATCAGAAAGAAGCAATCAACATTTTTCGGGCGCATCATTAAAAGAGGAAAGTTGGAATACTTGGTTACAACTGGCAAAATAAAAGGAAAGAGAGATCGCGGAAGACAAAGAGAGAAAATACTGGATAGCTTAGTGCCATGGCATGGAAAACAGTCAACAACAGGACTGATACGATGCACTGTAGATAGAAGATTGTGGAGGGACATGATCGCCTACGCCAATCGGCAGGGTACATGATGATGAGTGGTTAATGGTAGGACATGCATGGATGACAAGAATAGATCGTCTAAATATTGATTATTATTATTTTATTTTCACTAGGTTATATCTTCTCAACATTCCTGTATGGTGCAGAAACATGGACATTAGACAAGAAAACAGAACAGAAAATTGAAGCCTTTGAAATGTGGATATAAAGAAAAATAGGTAGAATTGGATAGAAAGAAAAGAAAACAAACGATGAAGTCTTAAAACAACTAAAAATGAAAAGAGAACTGCTACTAAACACAATTCAAACAAGGCGAATGAGATTTTTGGGGCATGTTAAAAGACACAGCAGCTTACTAAAAGTAATATTGGAGAGAAAAATACAAGTTAAAAGAAGCAGAGGCAGACCAAGACTAACATGGACGAGTAACATCAAAAGATGGACAAATTAGCCTGTGACAACCAGCACCCTCAAAGCAAGAGACATAGCAGAATGGCGCTCCATGGTAGCCAACCTTCGTTGTAGATATGGCATTCGTTGATGATGATGTTGAAGATGTACAGTGTGTTTAAGCACTTTGAATATTTAATTGAAGAAACTATGAGCACTTTATCTTCAAGGAAAGACACACATGAGGAAACCAACTAAGGTATCAGTGACAAACAGCTGTGCGCGCTCATGGGTGGGGTTATGGGTAGCTGTGTATGTATATATATATATATGGTAGCTGTGTATGTATATATATATATATATATATATATATATATATATATACTGTATATATAATGTGTGTATAAAATATAGTATAACTGCATAATCGCATTTCTGTACAATGCTGATTCGTTACACTAACATATATATAATCATCACCATCAAGTACCGGGCCTGCTGGCGTAGGTGATCATATTTCTTCACAACTTTCGATCTCGACAGTTATTTATCATTTCTATTGTTGACCAATTGAAGAAACAGAAGAAACATTGCGATTCGCACCAAGAAACAAAGCCCCCGGAATCGATAACATGCCAGTAGAAATGCTAGCAGCAGCGGGAGAGGCAGGATGAAATGGCTACACAGAATATTCAACGCTGCATGGATACAACAGCAAGTCCCAGACGATTGGAAACAGTCCATTATATTACCAATATGGAAAAAAATAAGGGCAGCAGAAGAGACTGCAACCAATATAGAGGAATATCACTATTAAGCCACACAGGGAAGTTATATGCCAATATAGTTGAAAAAAGATTGAGACCAATTACAGACCCACAACTAAGTGATGCTCAGATGGACTTCGGGAGGAACAGAGGTTGCACAGATGCCCTATTTATCATAAAACAACTAGCGGAGAAAACAATAGAGCATAATAAAACACTGTATACAGCTTTTATTGACCAAGAAAAGGCGTTCGATAGGGTGGACAGGGAACAACTATGATCCGTATTGCCCTTGTACAGGGTGAGTCACTACCTAGTAGAGATATGCAAGAGCCTCTATGAAAGTAGTCGCACTACAGTAAGATCTTCAGCAGGCTACTCTAAACATTTCAACATTAACTCCGGAGTAAGACAAGGCTGCATGCTTTCCCCTTTACTTTTCATCACATATATGGACAATATATGCAAATTAGCATGCCCAATCAAAGGATGTATACCAACAAGGATGATAACAAGCGATAACTCAAAAGAGAACAAAATATACGTACCAGAAAACAGCAGAAGAGAGGAAGAAATAAATGAAATACTTTTTGCAGATGACCAAGTTCTAATACATGAAACAACTGAGGACCTGCAAGAACATATCAACAGGCTAAACAACACTTGTAAACAATACAACATGAAGATCAACATAAGCAAAACCGAAGTAATGGCAATAGCGAGAAAGAAAGAAAAACTATACATCGTAATATGTAATACAACTCTGAAGCAAGTAGACAATTTTAAATATCTGGGTAGCACGATAACACAAGACAATAACCAAGAGACAGAGATAGATATAATGTGTAACAAAGCATGCCAAGTTATAGGTCAAGTATCAACACTATTGAAAAACAAAGCAATAACTACGGAAGCAAAAAGGGCAATATACAAATCAATTTTTCTACTAACTCTGTGCTATCAGTACCAGAATTGGACGCTGGACTCTAGAATAAGAAAGATAACGACTACCGAAATGAAATGTCAGAAGAATGTCAGGAAACAGCTTAAGGGACAGAGTAAGAAACACCGACCTGAGGAAGAAACTCGAAATTGGACCAGCCATCGAATACATAAAGAAACAACATATAAAATGGTTCGGTCACATAACAAGACAAAAAGAACTAACAATGACTCAAAGAGCCATAAACAAACGCTACGAAAACGCCAGATTAAGAGGAAGACCAAGAAAGAGATGGATAAAGGGGATACTAGAGTCACTAGGAGGAATAACACCAGAAGAGGCCAAAAGAAGAGCAAAGAATCGCCGATTGTATCTCCCTCGATGCCAACGGCAATGGAGGAAGGATAGAAGCAGAAGAAGAAATTGTTGACCTTCTGCCAAGCCATTCTCTTAAGCTGTCTGGTATTTTTTCTCTTTGCTTCCCTTTATCTCTTCGTCCTTCAATTTGTCCAGTTGTTACAATATATTCCAGTTGTACTCTTCTCATTACATGTCCAAAAAAAAAATGATGATTGTTTCTTCCTAATATTGGAAATTAGCTCTCTTTTTGCTTTGACCTCTTTCATAACATTTTCATTACTCGTCTAAACTGTTCATGGTTTTCTCAACATTCTTCTGTAAAACCACATTTCTATAGAATATAATGCATATATACAACAATATAATAACAAGGCACATATGGGTTAGTTCAGAGTGCTGCAGTGTCAGTTCTAACAAAAATACATGAAAAAACAATACATGAAATAATCGCTAAATATAAGAACAATATTATGTATGAGGATATCATTATTTTTTATCTTCATTTCTTATCCCTAGAGATTTGTTAAGGCACCACTGATAGACTTCGACAACCTTATCCACGTATATCTTGTCATTCATTAGGGGTTTTGCAAGGCATGTCCATTCTTTCATATTATCTTCTCATCTCTTTATTTGCATACCCTGTCTCTTCTTCTCTCTCCTTTTACAGTTTCTTACAGAATGGTCTATGCCAGACCAGACACTCAAGATAAGTGGCCAAGCCATTTCATTGTGTGTGTGTGTGTGTGTGTGTGTGTGTGTGTGTGTGTGTGTGTGTGTGTGTGTGTGTGTGTGTGTGTGTGTGTGTGTGTCACAATAATCAAAGATCATGTACTCCAATTGCTTCTCTACGAGATAAAAGACGCAGAGTCAACAGGACGCAGAGCCAACGAGACACAAGACAAATAGTCAACAGGACATAAGACGCAGAGTCAACAGGACACAGGACTCAGAGTCAACGGGACACGGGACATAAGACGCAGAGTAAACGGAACACATGACTCAGAGTCAACGGGACACAACGCACAGAGCCATTGGGACACAAGACTCATAATTCGCGAGACACAGAGTCAACGGGAGACAAGACGCAGAATTCATGAAACACAAGACACAGAGTCAACGGGAGACAAGACGCATACTAGACCATGAGTTGAAAGCCGTCAGTGACTTAGACACGCCAAATAAATATTGCCTACGAAGCTAATTTTTTAGTTAGCTGAGTGGCAGTGTTCCCTAGCGTTTGGCTTTTGGTGGCAAGGTGCTGTGCCACTGAGTACGGGTTCGATCCTGCCTTGGTCCATATTTTTTTCTGTTGTTAATTATTTGTCATTTTTTCCGAGTGCTGTAAATTTCCTCTGAATTGATTCACTGATTATCGCATCGGAAGTTTCCCTCTATAATAATATTCATTTATTATTATTTGTCTCCAACATCTCTCCTCGACTATGAATCATAACGCAACACAAATTGCACCCACTTAAAGCCCCTTTAACGGGGCATATGACATATAAAATAGATTATTTTCCTTAAAAATCAATTCGTTAAATATGTAATACTCAATTTATTTTCTTCACGTGTTTAGATTTCATTTCCTAAAAGAATGCTAAATTTTGAGTATTAAATAAACTTTGAAAACCGTTTTTCCGTTTTTCAAATATTTTACTTTTTAAAAATAATTTTAGGGAAGAGTTATTTCTTTATCTCTTTGATACATGCTCACTTTGACAAGTGGAGTAGGCCAAAACTCATTCCTCGACTACTACACGAAGGGATAGTGCGGAATTGAAATATATAAATGATTCATTTTTTTTTTTTTTACAAAATGTCTAAAATCCTTTTTTCTCAATTATTCCACTAATTTGAGCGACGTTTATCTTTAGAATATCAACAATCGTTTAAAATATTAGCAGGAAGTTAACACAGACACACATCTATATCATTTTGGAAGGAAGTAGACAATGTGTGAGATTGTTGCAAAATGAATTTTGAAAACAATGTTTGTTTTTTTTTTGGTACATCGATCTCATTTTTAATTGGAAATTTAATATATACTTTGATTAGTGTACTTCGGGACAGTTTCATGTCACACAACTTTGTAAGTTATTTACATGTAAGTATGTATGCTATTTAGTTACACATAATATTGATGTCTTGCTGTTGGAAAGAGAGACTTCTTTTGTTGTATAGTTTAAAAGATTTGTTGTCTAGAGAACTTTGTTTATTATCCAAGATAACCCCGTATCCATAGCAACCGAATCCTTAATGAATATTAAATGTATATGCGTTCTTATTTGAGACCATCTTAGTAACAACTGCCAAGTATCATCTAAACTTTGTTGTGAAATGTTTACAACTTTACTGGACAGACGAGGAAAGCAAGTAATGGCTGGTCGATCGCAGCAGAAGATGGTTATGGTTATTCGAAGGCCCCGGTATCACCGCAAACGAATGGAAATCCATAATTGCTCAACCGCCCGTGCCACTGGAATCATCGGAATTAACATCTCATCGAATATCCAAACAAAGAAAGACAGTTGCAGTCTCCATCGTAGCAAACACAGCACACGTCAAAAGATATAAGGCGTATTATAGCACCGACAATGAACGCATCTTAACTGTCCTTCCTCGTACGATATCATCGTTCATCGTAAGCAATTTGAATATATAAACACTATCCGGATAAAACACACAGCTCACGGTGAGCACAGATTACTACTCAGTAGCTCCGGCAGCAAACCGGACTCGGAATATGAGGAAACAGCAACAAGGAACACTTTTCAAACAGTCCCTCAAAGGTTCCCTTTCGCCTATCCGCCATATTGACCGAAAGTCCGCAGCAGAAGAAGACTTGAGTAAGCCTAGCATGCAGTTGCAATCAATAAAATATTATTATTGTTTATATGAAACGAAAATCAGAAAGAAGCAATCAACATTTTTTTGGGCACATCATGAGAAGAGGAAAGTTGGAATACTTGGTTACAACTGGCAAAATAAAAGGAAAGAGAGATCGCGGACGACAAAGAGAGAAAGTACTGGATAGCTTGGTGTCATGGCATGGAAAACAGTCAACAACAGAACTGATACGATGCACTGTAGATAGAATATTGTGGAGGGACATGATCACCTACGCCAACCGGTATGGCACATGATGATGATGATATGGAACGAAGAAGTTGTATGATAAGACAATTTTTTTTTAATTCACCAGTTTTTACACTAACAACTGAATTTTGCGTGTCAATCCATTTTTCCATGGCAGCCGTGTGCACAGTGATACTCATATTTTTCCGTCGATGAGTAATTTACGTTTCAAGCCGGGCCTCACTGCTGAGGGATTTGAACCCACAACCTCTCTGTCTCGAGGCCGGCGTTTTACCTCGAGACCAACCAGTCCCCCTGATAAGAAATAAATAAGGCGCTTGTCGTTTTCCTGCCACGGAATAAGGGTAATGTACAGTTAGTTATGTCCTGGATTCATATTCCTGATTCTGGATCCTTCCCGCGTGCTAGACGTCACATAAGGGCTTCTAGTGTTTTTCGCTTTTCCATCTTTATTTTGAGCGGGATGTTCGATATTTTCTAATGAGTCTATGTATCCCAACTTTGCTTCTCTTGTAAGTGTTATTTTTAGTGTCTCTTTAGGTCTTCCTCTTTTTTTTTATGTATCCTGATGTTTCCCATAGAAGAGCCTGTTTTGAAATTCTCTTGCTGTCTCTTCTCTGCGATTGTCCGACATGTATCCATCTTCTTACCTTAGTTGTAGATGAGATCTTTGGTTGCATGGCCGTTTCTCTTTTTTTTTTCTATATTAGTCTTGAATTCATTCCACTGTACACAGAATATTTTTTCTTAGGCATTTGTCTTCAAAAACGTTTAGTTTATTCTCAATCTCTTTTGACGTCTTCCAGCTTCAATTCATACTACAGTGGAAATAATAGAAACAGCTCTTTAGTTAAACTCGATGGTCTTGAATCTTGACATATGAAAGTGAGTCTTGATATATGAAAGTGAGCCTTGACATATGAAAGTGAGTTTTGACATGTGAAAGTAAGTTTTAACATGTGAATGTGAATCTTGACATATGACAGTGAGTCTTGACATCTGAAAGTGAGTTTTGACATGTGAAAGTGAGTCTTGACATATGAAAGTGAGTCTTGACACATGAAAGTGAGTTTTGACATATGAAAGTGAGTCTTGCCATATGAAAGTGAGTCTTGACATATGAAAGTGAGTCTTGCCATATGAAAGTGAGTCTTGACATATGAAAGTGAGTCTTGACATATGAAAGTGAGTTTTGACATCTGAAAGTGAGTTTTGACATGTGAACATGAGTCTTAACATATGAAAGTGAGTCTTGACATATGAAAGTGAGTTTTGACATGTGAAAGTAAGTTTTAACATGTGAATGTGAATCTTGACATATGACAGTGAGTCTTGACATCTGAAAGTGAGTTTTGACATGTGAAAGTGAGTCTTGACATATGAAAGTGAGTCTTGACACATGAAAGTGAGTTTTGACATATGAAAGTGAGTCTTGACATATGAAAGTGAGTCTTGACATATGAAAGTGAGTCTTGCCATATGAAAGTGAGTTTTGACATATGAAAGTGAGCCTTGACATACATACAGACAAGGCATCATTGAAGGTGACATAAACGTGGGTTTACTGAGAGAATTAATTAACAGGAGTAACGATGACGTTCAGAAAGAGGCCAAAACAAACAGAAAACTTGTTACCGAAAGGAAACATTGATACTCTTCTTTTCGTCATGTTATGAAAAGGGAGGGGCTGGAATATATTATGACAATATGACAAATTGATGGAAGAAGATACAGAGGAGAACTTGAGAGAACTTGGGCTAGAGAGAAAATCAAAAATAGTAAATGTATGTCATTGTAGGGAGAGAAAGTCAACACTATACAATATATGTAACTGTTGAGATAGAAAGTCAATAATAGAAAATATGGGTAACTATAGTGATAGAAAGTCAACGATAGAAAATATACGTAACTAGAGATAGAAAGTCAACAGTAGAATATATATATAACTGTAGAGACAGAAAGTCAACAATAGCAAACATATGTAGCTAGAGATAGAAAATCAACAATAGAAAATAGATATATAACTATAGTGATAGAAAGTCAACGATAGAAAATATACGTAACTAGAGATAGAAAGTTAACAATAGAAAATATATGTAACTGTAGGGATAGAAAGTCAACAATAGAAAATATATGTAATATATAGTGATAGCACGTTAACAATAGAAAATATGGGGAACTGTAGAGATGGAAAGTCAACAATAGAAAATATATGCAACTGTAGGGGTAGAAAGTCAACAATAGAAAATATATGTAACTGTAGAGATAGAAAGTCAACAATAGAAAATATATGTAATATATAGTGATAGCACGTTAACAATAGAAAATATATGTTTGTGTAAAACAATGGAACGTATAATCAATCTCAGACTGCAGTGGTACCTGGAAAGTGAAAATCTCCTTGTCCCACAACAAGCAGGCTTTAGACAGTGTTACTCTACCGAAGATCAGGCAACCTATCTTTCCCGGGAAATTGAAGATGCCTTTCAAGAAAAGAAACTGGTACTAGCAGCATGGATAGACCTAAAGAAAGCATTTGATAAGGTATGGAAGGAAGGGCTTTTGAAGAAACTGAGAAATTATGGAGTAAATGGCAGGATGTACAAATGGGTCAAAGCATACCTGCATAACAGGAGAGCCAGAGTGCAACTGGATGGTCTTAAGAGTAAGAAGGTCTTACTGCGCCAGGGCGTTCCACAAGGAGGGGTTCTATCTCCAACACTTTTTCTGGTCTACATCAATGACCTAGTTACTGAACTACCACATGGCATCAAAGTGGCAATGTATGCAGATGACTTGGTAATGTGGTGCACAGAGGAGTATGCAACAGTGGCCTCCAAATTGCTACAAAGAGCTATGAATGCACTGAATTCATGGACAAATAGATGGTGTATCAGCATCAATACAGACAAATGCAGTACTACACTTTTCACACTCTCCCCAAAACAAAAAGCAGGAGCCATCTACATAAACAATGAGCCTGTGAAAGAAGACATACAAGCTACATATCTCGGAGTTACATTTGATAACAAACTATCTTGGAAACAGCAGATAAATAAGGCAACCCAAAAAGCAAGGAGGAAATTGGCTATTCTAAGAAAGTTGTGTGGAACCACATGGGGTGCGAGTGGGAAAATACCCAGTAAAGTTTACCAACAGAGTATACGCCCACATTTAGAATATGGATCATCCGCATGGTGCTCAGCATCAAACACCACATTGCAAGAACTGGATAAAGTACAAAACCAGGCACTTAGGGTCATCACAGGAGCAATGAAATCAACACCAATATTGGAGATGGAGAAATTGTGGAGGATGCCAGCACTGAGAGAACGCAGAGACACAAAGGTGCTGATACAGGCAGAAAAATGTGTATGCATGCCGAGACATCCAATGAAGGACCGATTCCAAAATCTTGCATTGGGATGACTTAAGAGAAGCAGTTTTATCCATCAAGCCAAGCGTATTAGTAGACAAACACCAGACATGCCAAGAGTTGTTAACCCCCTACTGCCCATACCAGAACAGACTCCCTGGACAGATGAATCAGGATTATCAGTTCAAATACGGACAGAAGTGAAAGGAATAGTTGACAAAGAGGAACAAAATAGTCTACAGCGAAAAACAATAACTCTCAGTTTCCTGGATGAAGAATACCCACAAGACCTATGGATCCGTGTGTACACAGATGGATCAGCACAGAATGCAGTAAAGAATGGGGGAGCAGGTGCATATATAGAGTACCCAAATAACACTAGGGATATGAATAAAATAGCAACAGGGAAATATTGTCACAATTATAATGCAGAAATACAAGCTATAAAGTCGGCAATAGAAAAACAGCTGAACAGTAATCTTAGCCCACAGCCTGTAGTGTTTTTGACAGATGCAAGATCAGTACTCCAGGCACTACAATCCAGAAAATTACCATATCTGCAGACCTTATTGACTGAACTCTACAAGCACCACAGGGTTGCCCTGCAGTGGATCCCGTCTCACTGTGGAATACCAGAAATGAGAAAGCAGATCAGTTGGCAAAGGAAGGTTCAACAGGCACACAACTAGATACACCAGTTACATACCATCATAAGAAACAGATAATCAAATCAATCAGAGGACCACAAGCCCCAAATCAGGATGCCTTTCATAATATGAATAGATATGAACAAGTTATCATTATACGCCTAAGAACAGGACACAATCGACTCCATAGTCACATGTATACAAAATTCAAGATCGGCACATCAACTACTTGTACATGTGGACAGGCGCCCCAGACTGCTGAACACATACTTCAAGACTGCACTGAATATAGTAGACTGAGGAAAATCCATTGGCCCATAGATACAACACTACAGACAAAACTATATGGGCCACTGCAAGAATTACAAAAGACAGTAAAATTCATACAGGAAACGACATTGCTGATATAGACAATACTTCAAGCGAACGAAATATAGATAGATCAATAGAAAATATGGATAACTGTAGAGATGGAAAGTCAACAATAGAAAATATATGTAACTATAGGGATAGAAAGTTTGTGGAGAGACAGGGTTATCTATTATTAGACATAGTACAATTGTAAAAGACCTATCTCTCTCATACCACAACCATCTATAGTTTAACTAAGGCCTACGGCTTAGAGGGAAATCCCGAAATAACGAAAAGTTTGTGAAGCCTTCAGCTATGCGAGCTATAAACAGCTGCCGTCATTTTACCCTGCTCGTCGCAAAGCAGAAAAAGTCCCAAACTTTGGTGATTCACTTCAGCCCGCCGGCTTTATTAGTACAATAGAAAGCTGTGGTCATACAAAGAGATTGAATAATTTGTGATTGATTTCTACCTGCCACTTGTGCACTTCAAATTCGCATTAGATGGTTAAACTTAGTCTGAAGTCCCGATATCACCGGAAACGAATTAAAATCCATAATTGTTCAACCGCCCGTGCCAGTGGAATCATCCGAATTAAGCTCATCTCATTCAAGGATCCAAACAAAGAAAAGTAGCTGCACTCTATAGAAGCTACAGCACACGCCAAAAGATATAAGGCGTAGCCGCACCGAAAGTGAACGCAGCTGAACTGTCCTTCGTCATACAATACCATCTTTCATCGTAAGAATTCGGAATATCGAAACACGTTCCGAATAAAAAAAAAAAAAACAGCTCACAATCATGTGCTGCGAACGGGTTAACAGCTTTTAACAAACCAAAGCTGACAAATCCCCTCCTGAACCTTTACGTGCTGGTCCAGGAATGAGTATGGCCTACATTTGTCAAAGTGAGAAAGTATCAAAGAGAGAAAGAAAATAACTCTTCATTAGCTACTGGATGAAGTATGATATGTCGGGTCGAAAGACAATTGGTTATGAACTGCGACGCAAGAAACTCATCTCGCAGAGCGAATGATGAATAACAAAAAAGAAAATAATAACAAAAGACTTGATTGGTAACCAGGGTGAGCCCTTTCTCCTAACTATTCTTTTGCCTGTATTACATTTCCTTCAAATTTATAATTTTTCCATTTATTGCCGCGCCAATTTACAATCGTCTGTCACCCCGAACAGCTTCAACAGCCATATAGATAAATGATTTAGTGATATGAAGCTATTTGAACCAAATTTGTCTTCTTAGAAAATATTTCATGTTCTCAATGTCTGTTATACCACGTTAATTTCCGTCACATTAATGTTAACAGATTGTAGACGGAAACAATCCTTCGAGATATCAGCAGGAGATTTAATACATATTCAGATATATCATTTTGGGAAAGAGATAGACAGTAAGTGAGATTGTTGCAAAGGGAATTTTGAAAACAATGTGTAGATGGATAGTAGCCTTTAATATCGCTGGAAGCTATGACACTGTGTGTGGCCTGACTCTGGACAAAGAGGACATTGCCGAGTTTGTTCTTCATTCCTTAAAAGAAGGGTATGAGGGTGGGTAGGATAATGATTGATATATATATATATATATATATATATATATATATATATATATATCTGCGATCAGGACTCAATCAGAGTAGGATTCCAGACTCTCACATGAAGTCAGCTGTCAGGTTAAGTGCGTTGATCGCCCCCACAGACAGAACATCACAATTAGAGTCTGCCAGATCCACTCTGATTGAACACCCGTTAAAACGTTGCACTGTGTTCTGCGCCAGTGGCCCAGTGCATTTCTAGCGTTTCTTTTAGTTCTTCATTCGTGATCTTATTTCTTTGGCTGTTCACCTGTTATGCTTATAACACATTTACTTATTGTTCTTGAATTAAGAGTCCAGGTCTGGCGTTGGCAGCACTGAGTTGGATTGAAGGTTGTGATGTAGAGTGTCCGTTTGCCTCTAGTGTTATTCCATTTTTGGATATTAGTGATGACATCTGTCCGATGATTTGACAAACTTTGGATATTAGTGATGACACCTGTCCGATGATTTGACAAACTTTGGATATTAGTGATGACATCTGTCCGATGATTTGACAAACTTTGGATATTAGTGATGACATCTGTCCGATGATTTGACAAACTTTGGATATTAGTGATGACATCTGTCCGATGATTTGACAAACTTTGGATATTAGTGATGACATCTGTCCGATGATTTGACAAACTTTGGATATTAGTGATGACATCTGTCCGATGTTTGACAAACTTTGGATATTAGTGATGACATCTGTCCGATGATTTGACAAACTTTGGATATTAGTGATGACATCTGTCCGATGATTTGACAAACTTTGGATATTAGTGATGACATCTGTCCGATGATTTGACAAACTTTGTTGGATCTTTGAACTTATTTTTGCTGCTTGTGAATTATGGTTTGCCACTAGACTCCCGTGGTATTTGATTTCCTCCCCTCCCTCCTTTTCCCGCTTTAATCACTTCACGCATCTCATTAATTGCTGTGGATAATACTTACCTCATCACTTGCTGTGGATAATACTCAACTCATTACTTGTTATGGATAGCACTCATCTCATTACTTGCTATAGATAACACTCACCTAATTACTTGCTATGGACAATACTCACCTCATTACTAGCTATGGATAATACTCACTTCACTACTTGCTCTGGTTAATACTCACCTCATTATTTGCTATGGATTTTACTCACCTCATTACTTGCTTCGACTTATTCGAATTACTTTCGACTCATTAATTTGTACATAAATACACTCGTTGCTATGAAGTAATACACTCAGCACATTACTAACGTACAGGAAATTCTCAACCTGGGACAATAAAGTAGTACAAAGAAATATCGTTGGTCATAAACAAAAGAACAAAACAGTGTAAGATACAATGAGTTTTGCTGTTGTTGTTGTTGACAAAATGTTGGGTGACGTAGAAAGTAGAGTCATCGGTAGAAGCCGGATTTCGACTTAGTCTGAGTTTGAGGGTCAATCAAACATAGATGCTCCTGGTAGTATGTCTTGGATTGGATTGGCGAGCTTTAGAGAGACAATCAGCCGTCACTGAGTTATAGGTGAAAGCAGTTAGAGTTTCTGTTGAATTAGAGATGAAAACAGAGTTGCTGTTGAATTAGAGATGAAAACAGAGTTGCTGTTGAATTATAGATGACAAAAGAGTTGTTGTTGAATTATAGATGAAAACAGAGTTGTTGTTGAATTATAGATGACAACAGAGTTGCTGTTGAATTACAGATGAGAAAAGAGTTGCTATTGAAGTAGAGATGAAAATAGAGTTGCTGTTGAATTATAGATGACAACAGAGTTGTTGTTGAATTATAGATGACAACAGAGTTGTTGTTGAATTATAGATGACAACAGAGTTGTTGAATTATAGATGACAACAGAGTTGTTGTTGAATTATAGATGACAACGGAGTTGTTGTTGAATTATAGATGACAACGGAGTTGTTGTTGAATTATAGATGACAACGGAGTTGTTGTTGAATTATAGATTTGTTGTTGAATTATAGATGACAACAGAGTTGTTGTTGAATTATAGATGACAACGGAGTTGCTGTGTTGAATTATAGATGACAACGGAGTTGTTGTTGAATTATAGATGACAACAGAGTTGTTGTTGAATTATAGATGACAACAGAGTTGCTGTTGAATTACAGATGAGAACAGAGTTGCTATTGAAGTAGAGATGAAAATAGAGTTGCTGTTGAATTATAGATGAAAACAGAATTGCTGTTGAACTATAGATGAAAACAGAATTGCTGTTGAACTATAGATGAAAACAGAATTGCTGTTGAACTATAGATGAAAACAGAATTGCTGTTGAACTATAGATGAAAACAGAATTGCTGTTGAACTATAGATGAAAACAGAATTGCTGTTGAACTATAGATGAAAACAGAATTGCTGTTGAAGAAGAGATTACAGCATTTAGATTTGCTGTATAATTAGAGATGGAGTAGTTAGAGTTGCAGTTGAATTAGGGATAAGAGCATTTAATAATTGCTGTGACGTTTTGAGATGAGAGTAAGGCAGACGTAAATATTAGTTACTCTTGCCGCGCTTGATTTAATTGTCACCCATTCTCAGGATTTAAATTTATATCATTTGTTCATCTCCTTCTTTGTTTTCCTGTTTGGGATGTCAAGCTCTGCCATTTCATTGACATGCTGCACTATTGTGTTCAATATCATCTTTGTTGACAAAATGTTCGTCTTGCTAGGACTTGTACAGGTGGTAAAATTGGTGAATGTCTCTTTTATATTGTTAAATTTGGTCACAGTGACAAAGATGATTACACGAACTCAAAGAAATGCTGATTACTATTATCTCAATAAAAGATCAACCAACGATGTTTGAGAGAGTTGTTGAAAATAAAAGGCAGAACTATTCAACGTCTCAACTCAGAGTCTTCGTCGTGGACAACTAAGAGGGAAAAAAGATCACAAATCTGAAGAGTAAATCGAACAGACAGCTGACACTATTATCATTTTATTTTTTTATGATTAGCAAAGGAAGCCAGCGGCCGATACGTCTCTCTATGTCCTTGTAATATATCTCAGTTGTTGTTTGCAGAGTGCCACACACTTGAACATCATCGCACAGTTTCTCGACATGCTATAGTGGTTTACTTCTTTTTGATGTTCACTTCGATCATCGTGTGATGGCATAAGCTGCTCTTGCATGCCGTTTTTCTATTGTTTGTTCTTTCATTCTACAACAGTGAGAAGATATCAATGAACTACTTTTTGCTGACGATAAGGTCATTGTAGCTTTCAAAGAAACAGAACTTCAACAACATCTGCTGTTCTTGAATAAAGAATGTAAAATGAATAACACTTGGGAAAAAAACACAGAAATTATATCAACAGGAAGAAAAAAGAAGACATTAAAAACATAAAGTTATAAAACAGTTAAACAAGTAACAAACTTTAAATATTTGGGAACAACATTATCTGAATATGGTAACATCGATAAAGAAATAGACATGTGATGCAGGGCAAACCAAATATTGGTACAGCTATCCCTTATACTTAATACAAAACAATACCTATTACCACCAAGACACATCGTATACAGAGTGTATTCATTCCCACATTGTGCGACCAATGCCAAACATAGTCACTTACGACTAATTACAAAAGAAAGCTTGTCATTACATAGATGCGATGTCTGAGAAAAGTGTTTGGAGCGATCATAACAGACAGATTCAGAAATGACATTATTAGATATTGGGTAGGCATTGAACTAATCCTAAAGTAAAAATTAAAGTACCCGCGTCACGCCAAGTGGCGTATAGGGAATATGGTGTTAGTGACTATAGATTCTACTGACCTTCAGCACATGATTTTTGGGTAATGTGGTCGGTATTACGCCCGCTTACTTTCCTGGAAAAAAAATTCGGTACCCATTAAAAGCTGGGTGAACCTGGAAGCCGTCGGTTAGGATCGAACCCTACCTCTTGTCCTTTGTAGTCCAGTTCTCTAGCCACTGAACTATCGCGGCTCCCGAACTAATCCTTAGCTACATACAAAAACAACAAATAAACTGGTTTTCCCATCGTGATAGAATGTCGATTCCTTACCACACAAGGCATATATTAAAAGAAGGGAGGACAGAAAAACAAGAGGCCAACCCATAGTAAGAGGGACAGACAACATCAAAAATGCTCTATAACATTAAGTGACAATGAGTGAAGCTACCAGAAGGGAGAGAACCATGACTTTTTATCTTCCTCGACACCGGAACTACATACAAGAGAAAATGAAGAAATAGAGAACTTTTCATTTCCGACTGACCATCTAGTCAGTGGCTGGTGAGCCGTGTTGCGTCTTGTAAGGCAACAAAATAAGTTCCTTTACTTCGTGGCCTTTCTTTGCAGGATTGTCTAGCTCACAGGTTCCCACTGTGCCAGGTTGTCTTTCTTCTGTCCCTCTTTGGCTTTCCCTCGCGGAGTGCATTGCTGCAGTCTTCTGTGAGATTTATTTTTGCCCTTGTCCTGTTCTCAGACAGCAAAGAACGCGAGACAGCACATAACCGTGTTTTCGTTTTATTTTGAGTCTTTGTTTTTAGTCAAACATGACGTAGGCACTTGAGCTTTAGCACTGCTGCTCCGTTGTTTCATAAAGTGCTTGGAACTATCACTACATGAAGTGTATTCTGTTTATATAATTTTGGAGGGCGACTAGTTTCTGCTATCACTACATGAAGTGTATTCTGTTTATATAATTTTGGAGGGCGACTAGTTTCTGCTATCACTACATGGAGTGTATTCTGTTTATCTAGTTTTGGAGGGGGTCTCGTTTCTGCTATCACTACATGAAGTGTATTCTGTTTATCTAGTTTTGGAGGGGGACTAGTTTCTGCTATCACTACATGAAGTGTATTCTGTTTATCTAGTTTTCGAGGGGGACTAGTTTCTGCTATCACTACATGAAGTGTATTCTGTTTATCTAGTTTTGGAGGGGGTCTCGTTTCTGCTATCACTACATGAAGTGTATTCTGTTTATCTAGTTTTGGAGAGGGACTAGTTTCTGCTATCACTACATGAAGTGTATTCTGTTTATCTAGTTTTGGAGGGAGTCTCGTTTCTGTTATCACTACACGAAGTGTATTCTGTTTATCTAATTTTGGAGGGGGTCTCGTTTCTGCTATCACTACATGAAGTGTATTCTGTTTATCTAGTTTTGGATGGGGACTAGTTTCTGCTATCACTACATGAGGTGTATTCTGTTTATCTAGTTTTGGAGGGGGACTAGTTTCTGCTATCATTACATGAAGTGTATTCTGTTTATCTAGTTTTGGATGGGGACTAGTTTCTGCTATCACTACATGAGGTGTATTCTGTTTATCTAGTTTTGGAGGGAGTCTCGTTTCTGCTATCACTACATGAAGTGTATTCTGTTTATCTAGTTTTGGAGGGGGTCTCGTTTCTGCTATCACTAAATCAAGTGTATTCTGTTTATCTAGTTTTGGAGGGGGACTAGTTTCTGCTATCACTACATGAAGTGTATTATGTTTATCTAGTTTTGGATGGGGACTAGTTTCTGCTATCACTACATGAGGTGTATTCTGTTTATCTAGTTTTGGAGGGAGTCTCGTTTCTGCTATCATTACATGAAGTGTATTCTGTTTATCTAGTTTTGGAGGGGGTCTCGTTTCTGCTATCACTACATGAAGTGTATTCTGTTTATCTAGTTTTGGAGGGGGTCTCGTTTCTGCTATCACTAAATCAAGTGTATTCTGTTTATCTAGTTTTGGAGGTGGGTTAGTTTCCGCCATCACTATATGCAGTGTTTTCTGTTTATCTAGTTTTGGATGGGGACTAGTTTCTGCTGTAACTACATGAAGTGTGTTCTGTTTATCAAGTTTTGGAGGGGGTCTCGTTTCTGCTATCACTACATGAAGTGTATTCTGTTTATCTAGTTTTGGAGGGGGACTAGTTTCTGCTATCACTACATGAAGTGTATTCTGTTTATCTAGTTTTGGAGGGGGACTAGTTTCTGCTATCACTACATGAAGTGTATTCTGTTTATCTAGTTTTGGAGGGGGATTAGTTTCTGCTATCACTACATGAAGTGTATTCTGTTTATCTAGTTTTGGAGGGGGACTAGTTTCTGCTATCACTACATAAAGTGTATTCTGTTTATCTAGTTTTGGATGGGGACTAGTTTCTGCTATCACTACATGAGGTGTATTCTGTTTATCTAGTTTTGGAGGGAGTCTCGTTTCTGCTATCACTACATGAAGTGTATTCTGTTTATCTAGTTTTGGAGGGGGTCTCGTTTCTGCTATCACTACATGAAGTGTATTCTGTTTATCTAGTTTTGGAGGGGGTCTCGTTTCTGCTATCACTAAATCAAGTGTATTCTGTTTATCTAGTTTTGGAGGTGGACTAGTTTCCGCCATCACTATATGCAGTGTATTCTGTTTATCTAGTTTTGGATGGGGACTAGTTTCTGCTGTAACTACATGAAGTGTGTTCTGTTTATCTAGTTTTGGAGAGGGACTAGTTTCTGCTATCACTACATGAAGTGTATTCTGTTTATCTAGTTTTGGAGGGGGACTAGTTTCTGCTATCACTACATGAAGTGTATTCTGTTTATCTAGTTTTGGAGGGGGACTAGTTTCTGCTATCACTACATGAAGTGTGTTCTTTTTATCTAGTTTTGGATGGGGACTAGTTTCTGCTATCATTACATGAGGTGTATTCTGTTTATCTAGTTTTGGAGGGGGACTAGTTTCTGCTATCACTACATGAAGTGTATTCTGTTTATCTAGTTTTGGAGGGGGATTAGTTTCTGCTATCACTACATGAAGTGTATTCTGTTTATCTAGTTTTGGATGGGGACTAGTTTCTGCTATCACTACATGAGGTGTATTCTGTTTATCTAGTTTTGGAGGGGGATTAGTTTCTGCTATCACTACATGAAGTGTATTCTGTTTATCTAGTTTTGGAGGGGGATTAGTTTCTGCTATCACTACATGAAGTGTATTCTGTTTAACTAGTTTTGGAGGGGGACTAGTTTCTGCTATCACTACATAAAGTGTATTCTGTTTATCTAGTTTTGGATGGGGACTAGTTTCTGCTATCACTACATGAGGTGTATTCTGTTTATCTAGTTTTGGAGGGAGTCTCGTTTCTGCTATCACTACATGAAGTGTATTCTGTTTATCTAGTTTTGAATGGGGACTAGTTTCTGCTATCATTAAATGAAGTGTATTCTGTTTATCTAGTTTTTGGTTGGAGACTCGTTTCTTCTATCACTACATGAAGTGTGTTCTGTTTATCTAGTTTTGGAGGGAGACTGGTTTCTGCTGTCATTACATGCAGTGTATTCTGTTTATCTAGTTTGGAGGGGGACTGGTTTCTGCTATCATTACATGCAGTGTATTCTGTTTATCTAGTTTGGAGGGAGACTAGTTTCTTCTATCACTACATGCAGTGTATTCTGTTTATCTAATGTTGAGGGAGACTCGTTTCTTTAACATCATTATGTGCAGGGCACAAGCGGATGTATAAATTGTGTGCGCAGAACAAAAACTTTTGAATGGTGTGTGGCTGTCGTATTTACATTGTATTAAGTTGATAAGTTTCCTTTTTTGCTTGTTTCTTCCTCTCCCATGATAACAATTATTTCTTCCTCTCCCATGATCAAAATTCTTTCTTCCTCTACCATGATCAAAATTCTTTCTTCCTCTCCCATGATCAAAATTCTTTCTTCCTCTCCATGATCAAAATTCTTTCTTCCTCTCCCATGATAAAAATGCTTTCTTTCTCACCATGATAAAAATTCTTTCTTCCTCTCCATGATAAAATTTCTTTCTTCCTCTCCATGATCAAAATTCTTTCTTCCTCTCCCATGATAAAAATTCTTTCTTCCTCTCCATGATCAAAATTCTTTCTTCCTCTCCATGATCAAAATTCTTTCTTCCTCTCCCATGATAACAATTCTTTCTTCCTCTCCATGATCTAAATTCTTTCTTCCTCTCCATGATCAAAATTCTTTCTTCCTCTCCCATGATAAAAATTCTTTCTTTCTCTCCATGATAAAAATTCTTTTTTCCTCTCCATGATCAAAATTCTTTCTTCCTCTCTATGATCAAAATTCTTTCTTCCTCTCCCATGATAAAAATTCTTTCTTTCTCTCCATGATCAAAATTCTTTCTTCCTCTCCATGATAAAAATTCTTTCTTTCTCTCCATGATAAAAATTCTTTCTTCCTCTCCATGATAAAAATTCTTTCTTCCTCTCCATGATCAAAATTCTTTCTTCCTCTCCATGATCAAAATTTTTTCTTCCTCTCCCATGATAAAAATTCTTTCTTTCTCTCCATGATCAAAATTCTTTCTTCCTCTCCATGATCAAAATTCTTTCTTCCTCTCCCATGATCAAAATTCTTTCTTCCTCTTCCATCATCAAAATTCTTTCTTCCTCTTCCATGATCAAAATTCTTTCTCCCTCTTCCATAATCAAAATTCTCTCTTCCTATCCCATAATCAAAATCTTCATTGGCGATATATTTAATTGAACAACCAACTTCTCCCATTTCTTATTTCGGTTTTTACTTGCTTGTTGACAAAGTCAAGGCTTGTCATTGTATATGTTAAACTTCAGGGGATTACGTGGTCTATATGTAAGACGTCGGTCTATAAATAGGAAGATGCCGAGTTCGAATCTCGCTACAGGCGGTGGTAATTCTTCACTTCGAATTCGTGGTTTTCTCATGACTTTGCCCTCTCCTAGTCTCTGGGTAGTGATATTCGAAATTTCGACTTTACCTTCTCCTAGTCTCTGGGTAGTGATATTCGAAGTTTCGACTTTACCTTCTCCTAGTCTCTGGGTAGTGATATTCGAAGTTTCGACTTTACCTTCTCCTAGTCTCTGGGTAGTGAGATTCGAAGTTTCGACTTTACCTTCTCCTAGTCTCTGGGTAGTGATATTCGAAGTCTAGACTTTACCTTCTCCTAGTCTCTGGGTAGTGATATTCGAAGTTTCGACTTTACCTTCTCCTAGTCTCTGGTAGTGAGATTCGAAGTCTAAACTTTACCCACGCCTAGTCTCTGTGTAGTGGATTCGATGATTAGCTGTCTCGAAAAACAGAATATCCCGTATGCGAGGGCGCACGAGATATCATGTTTTTCGAGACAGCTAGGAAGAAAGAATTTTGATTATGGAAGATGAAGAAAGAATTTTGATGATGGAAGAGGAAGAAAGAATTTTGATCATGGGAGAGTAAGAAAAAATTTCTCGCTGAAGAATCTTCGGCAATTTAAAGTCGATAACAGTAAGCCACAAATGGCTGCCGCCGGGGAAAAAATCGTTAAATAAATTTACCCCTTATAAGGGCGGATGTTTCAGGCCGAAAGGCGCAGATATCGCGGGCATGTCGTAAACTAGCGACACAACGCATTCACGCCCACTTAACAGGTGTCACTAAGAAGAGATTTCAAGATTGTGGTTCTATATTAGGGAAGAGGTATATAATTGCACTGCTACTGTAAAGCTCGTAGCAAGGAGCAAGTGGTGGGCTCTCACGTCTCATCACATCCACATTGGACTCACTGTCATCTACTCTCTGGAAGCTTTTGGATCTTGCCTCAGTTAAGTCTCGGTTTAATTTTAAAATATGTTTTAGCTTACTAATTTGTACATATCCATTTTTAACCTCCTATGTGTAGTAAATCTCTCTTTTTCATGTTATCATTTTATCTCTTATCTCTATTTTTATTTCTCCTTGAATTACCTGTACCGCACATTCTAGATGTAGTAGAGTTTCTCTTTATTCCGTTGTCCGTTTATGTTGTTCTCGTTCTATGAAGAAGGCCGCATATAGGCCGAAACGTTAGTATTTTGTTGTGTTCCTTTTTTTTGTAAAGCTGTCACCATACTTTATATGAGTGTACGTTACACCCTACCACTTGCTTCTGGCTTTGTATTACACTGAAGAGCATTTTTCATTTTTCTTTCACGAGAAATCGCAATGCACCACAGAGTGGTAATTCAAAGAGATGTTATAGTATATATTTGCTGATGATAAATAAAGAAAGATCTTATTTATGGACTTTTCAGAGATACACTGAGAAACAGAGGCTTAAAGGATTTGGACAAACGGCATCACACAGTGTCCTGCAAAAAGGGCTAACAGCAGAAACAGCAACAAGTGAGAGAGGGTCATCTCTAGAAAACACTGGATTTGGACACACAGCATCACACTGTGTCCCACTGAAAGGGCTAACAGCAACAAGTGAGAGAGGGTCATCTCTAGAAAAGACTGGATTTGGACACGCCGCATCACACTGTGTCCCACTGAAAGGGCTAACAGCAACAAGCTAGAGAGGGTCATCTCTAGAAAAGACTGGATTTGGACACACCGCATCACACTGTGTCCCACTGAAAGGGCTAACAGCAACAAGTGAGAGAGGGTCATCTCTAGAAAAGACTGGATTTGGACACACCGCATCACACTGTGTCCCACTGAAAGGGCTAACAGCAACAAGTGAGAGAGGGTCATCTCTAGAAAAGACTGGATTTGGACACGCCGCATCACACTGTGTCCCACTGAAAGGGCTAACAGCAACAAGTGAGAGAGGGTCATCTCTAGAAAAGACTGGTTAACGATCTGTCAAACGTGATACAAATTAGAAGGCATGAAATCAACAGTACGGCTTTGTCAGGAACACTCCATTTACACTCGACGCTGTTGATACAAGAGCGCAGAGAAGGCATTCAGACATGCAGACAAAATGACAGACTAAACCATGAATAGGTAGATGAATTGACAGACAGATGAACTACCGTTCGAACTGAAAGTATATAAAATAGACTGAATGGATAGAAGGATGAATTGATTGATGGATGGATAGAAGGATGAATTGATTGATGGATGGATAGAAGGATGAATTGATTGATGGATGGATAGGAGGATGAATTGAATGATGGATGGATAGAAGGATGAATTGATTAATGGATGGATAGAAGGATGAATTGATTGATGGATGGATAGAAGGATGAATTGATTGATGGATGGATAGAAGGATGAATTGATTAATGGATGGATAGAAGGATGAATTGATTGATGGATGGATAGAAGGATGAATTGATTAATGGATGGATAGAAGGATGAATTGATTGATGGATGGATAGAAGGATGAATTGATTAATGGATGAATAGAAGGATGAATTGAATGATGGATGGATATACAAGATGTATTATACAGATAAGCAATTAGACCAACCGGAGAAACGATTAAGATAACCAAAGAGTAGTTAATTCCATGTCTTGTGTGTTTATTTATGACTTAGGCGTGTTTTAACTATGAGGTTCTCATCATACGGCGATGTTATCGTCTCTATAAAAACAATAACTCAAGACGACGCTGCCCTGCGAGAAGAGAGGGCAAAAGTAGAGTGAGCCCTACAACATTTAAGCCGACGTAGACACCACCCACGAATGCTTCGGAATCCACGACTCCGACCTCGACTCCACAACTCTGGATCCATTCGGCTGCAAACGTCAGTTTGAAACAGCAACTCATGAATGTCGGCAATGTACAGGTCAAAGGGGAATAGAAATGAAACCTGGCGTGAAATTGATCACATCTGATTCAAGAATAAGAACTCCACTCAAGCAAGCGCGCCTTCATAGGATCACAACTTTGTTGAGATCCGTTCTGACGCCTTTTCAAGCTTCAGCAGGCAAGATAATTTCCCCTCAGAATTCGTTAAACTTTAAAATAATTTGTGTTACAGCCGGCTCTAATCCAAGTGTAATTGTATTTGCCTGGTTGTAGGCCTGAACATGTTTTAAGTATTAGGACAAGGTTCGTGTTTTGTTAATTAGTCTTATTGTTTGCTGAGCTCATAGAATTCTATTCTGTCTATTCTAGACTATATGTCGCTGTTTTAACCTAACTGTCTGTTCTATATTAAAACATGGTGTTTCTTTTGTCTGTTTTATCCTTACCTCTTTCTATACGTAAACATACGTACATACATTCATCGTCAGTCTGTCTGTCGGCCTATGTTTGTTTTGCATATCTGTCTGTCTGTCCGTCTACTCCTCCCTCCGTCTGTCCGTCTGGTCTGTCTGTTTGTCTATCAACCTGTCCGTTCGTCCAATCCACATTTCTTTCCCTTCGTTCGTCCGTTCGTCAGTTAATCTCTTCATATATCCGTCTGTCTGTCTGTCTGGCTATCTATTCGTCCGTCTGTCTGCCTATCTATCTATCTATCTATCTATCTATCTATCTATCTATCTATCTATCTATCTATCTATCTATCTATCTATCTATCTATCTATCTATCTATCTATCTATCTATCTATCTATCTATCTATCTATCTATCTATCTATCTATCTATCTATCTATCTATCTATCTATCTATCTATCTATCTATCTATCTATCTATCTATCTATCTATCTATCTATTCGTCTGTCTGTATGTCTATCTATCCGCCCGTCCGTCCGTCTGTCTGTCTATCTATCTATCCATCCGTCCCACTCCCTGTCTATATTGTTGTTGTTATTAATAGGGCCACTTTCAATGTACACTGCACGACTTCAAAGGTACTCGGATATTCCCTCGAGAATCTCAAGAAAATCCACGGGGAACCCTGACGTAAATACCGCCCGTTTGCGATTTTGTGTTTTAGTCGTTGACAACGACACTAAGTATATAAGTACACCAGTATTTCAGCACCTGGTATGTTATTGACTAAAGTGACTATATTTTTGAAAACCTAATCCGGGACGGATTAATTTGACATAAATTTTCCATCAATAAAAGGAAATTTCTTTCGTCTTTTTCAAGTGAATAATACATATATTTTAAAACTAATTAAAACACCTAACAATATAGGCTTACAAAACGTTATCAGGAGATATTGTATTAAACGTTATTGAGTTTCAGTTTCAGTATATAAGATATAACAACATTACTCAATAACATATATAACACTGGACACATACCCGAAGATCTACTAAAATCTATCTTTGTAGCCATACCGAAGAAGTCAGGAGCCACTGATTGTGAAGACCATCGCACTATTAGTCTCATGAGCCATATGACTAAAATATTACTAAGAGTAATCATGAGACGTGTGAGGAGCAGAATAAAACCAGAAATAAGTGAGGAACAATGTGGATTTGTAGATGGAAACGGCACCAATAATGCAATATATATCTTAAGAACATTGATAGAAAGATCTATAGAGGTAAAGAGAGATCTATATATGTGCTTTATAGACTACACGAAAGCATTTGACAAAGCAAAGCATGTGGAAATAATCAATATGCTGGAGAAATTAAACATTGATGGCAAGGATCTGCGAATCATAAAAAAAACCTGTACTGGCAACAAACAACAGCTATACGAATTAACAACCAAACAGGACAATTCCAATATATAAAGAATGGAGTCAGACAAGGCTGTGTTCTGTCACCGGATTTGTTTTCACTTTGCAGAATATATTATGAGATCAATAGTATACAAAAAAGGAATTGAAGTCAACGGCCACAACATAAATAATTGCGATATGCGGATGACACAGTCTTAATAGCAGAGACAGAGAATGAACTACAAGAAATGATAGACATAATGGTAAAAAGAAAGCAACAAGAAAGGTCTCAGTCTGAATAGTAAGAAAACAGAAGTAATGGTTATATCGAAGAAACAATCACCACCATCATGCAGCATAAAAATAAACGAGACAAATCTGAAACAAGTGCAACGTTTGAAATACTTGTGCACAATAATAACATCAGATGGAAGATGCACCACAGAAATAAAAAGCAGAATAGCTCAGGCCAAAATAGCATTTCAGAAAATGAAAAATATCTTATGCAACAAATCTATGTTAATAAAAATGAGAAAGAGAGTTCATCGATGCTATATAGAACCAATTCTGACCTATGGAAGCGAATCATGGACAGTAGACAAACAAATGAAAAGACGATTAGAGGCCACAGAGATGAGATTTCTCAGAAGAATTTTGAAAGTTCCCTGGACAGCTAAAAAGACCAATGAGAAAGTTCTCAAAGAGGCCAACACAAAAAGGGAGCTCTTAAAAAACATCAGAAAGAAGCAATCAACATTTTTTGGGCACATCATGTGAAGAGGAAAGTTGGAATACTTGGTTACAACTGGCAAAATAAAAGGAAAGAGAGATCGCGGACGACAAAGAGAGAAAATACTGGATAGCTTGGTGTCATGGCATGGAAAACAATCAACAACAGAACTGATACAATGCACTGTAGATAGAAGATTGTGGAGGGACATGATCGCCTACGCCAACCGGTATGGCACATGATGATGATGATGATACAAGATATAAAACTTGGAGCGTGTTTTACTGTTACTGTTTTGCCAAATGAACAGTCAGTTCAACTTTTTAAATATTTTCTACACAACAACGGGATAAAGTATATTTTTAAGTCGAAGAGACGTTTACCATATTGGCAAAAGTGGTAAAAGTTCGTGTCCCTAATGTATTTTGACAAATCCGGGACAAAAGCTAAAAATTCCGCCAAAATCGGGACAAATTCGGGACAGTAATAAATCTATTACTATTACAACAACAACAAAAACAACAACAACAACAACTACTACTACTACTACTACTACTACTACTAATACTACTACTGCTACTACTACTATTACTATTCCTACTACTGCTACTACTACTACTACTACTACTGCTACTACTACTACTATTACTACTACAACTGCTACTACAACTATTACTACTACAACTGCTACAACTGCTACTACTACTACCACCACTACCACTACCAATGCACTACTAATGTTAATATTCCTTCTCTAACTACTGCTACTACTACTGTTTCAACTATTACTGCTACTACTACTATTACTACAACAAGAACAACAACAACAACTACTACTACTACAACTACTACCACCACAACAATTTGACTTTTTACCGCTGCTCATTCTTCTGTGGCAACAATCACCACTTCACTAACATTTCGCTGTTATCATTAATTTGTACCTTCACAAATATTTTCTTTTTGCAAACCATCACAAATAAACAAACATATGCCGTGATGTATTGACGACAACTCTCAGAACAACTTTGAACTCAAGTAAACAAATTACATTCAAGTTAAAATTGTGTTAATTTACAAATAATGACGTCTTCTAGCCCTTTTAAAACAAGATCTCTGTTGTTTGACCCTGCGATTTGCCGTTGGGAAATAATGGCAATTTAAAAACTCGAACTGTGAGCATATTTTTGTTTCGTTATTAATTAGCATTTTTAGATATGCACGTGTTTTGTATGTAACGCAGGGGCGGGACGGCGTCTTTCTTAAAAAAAAAAAAATTATGTGTCTTGATATGCAGACGTCAAGGTTAGCTCATATTTTAAAATCGATGATATTTTGTGTATGTAGGGTTTTCGCTCAGCTTTATGTAAAACAGATGAAATGACTTCATATTTGTTCACCATAACATGTTGATTTCTTCTATGTCACATATGCGTTCATCTTTTATGGTGTTGTCTGTCCCTTTTAACGTCTACTTGTTTGTCTTTCCAATTATTTTCTATTATAATTTCCGTTCACCTTCTCTCTATTATCTTTCCCATTCATCGTCTCTATACTATCTTTCCCATTCATCTTCTCTCTATTATCTTCCCCATTCATCTTCTCTCTATTATCTTTTCCATTTGCCTTCTCTCTATTATCTTTCGCCTTCATCGCCTCTCTATTATCTTTTCCAGTCATTGTCTCTCTATTTTCTTTCCCATTCATCGTCTCTCTGCTATCTTTCGCCTTCATCGCCTCTCTATTTTCTTTCCCATTCATCGCCTCTTTATTTTCTTTCCCATTCATCGCCTCTCTATTATCTTTCCCATTCATCGCCTCTCTATTTTCTTTCCCATTCATGGCCTCTCTATTTTCTTTCCCATTCATCGTCTCTCTGCTATCTTTCGCCTTCATCGCCTCTCTATTTTCTTTCCCATTCATCGCCTCTCTATTTTCTTTCCCATTCATCGTCTCTTTGCTATCTTTCGCCTTCATCGCCTCTCTATTTTCTTTCCCATTCATCGTCTCTCTGCTATCTTTCGCCTTCATCGCCTCTCTATTTTCTTTCCCATTCATCGCCTCTCTATTTTCTTTCCCATTCATCGCCTCTCTATTTTCTTTCCCATTCATCGCCTCTCTATTTTCTTTCCCATTCATCGCCTCTCTATTTTCTTTCCCATTCATCGCCTCTCTATTTTCTTTCCCATTCATCGCCTCTCTATTTTCTTTCCCATTCATCGTCTCTCTGCTATCTTTCGCCTTCATCGCCTCTCTATTTTCTTTCCCATTCATCGTCTCTCTATTATCTTTCCCATTCATCGTCTCTATACTATCTTTCCCATTCATCTTCTTTCTATTATATTCCCCATTCATCTTCTCTCTATTATCTTTTCCATTCATTGCCTCTCTATTATCTTTCCCATTCATCGCCTCTCTATTTTCTTTCCCATTCATCGTCTCTCTATTTTTTTTCCCATTCATCGCCTCTCTATTTTCTTTCCCTTTCATCGTCTCTCTGCTATCTTTTGCCTTCATCGCCTCTCTATTTTCTTTCCCATTCATCGTCTCTCTCTGCTATCTTTCGCCTTCATCGCCTCTCTATTTTCTTTCCCATTCGTCGTCTCTCTGCTATCTTTCGCCTTCATCGCCTCTCTATTATCTTTCGCCTTCATCGCCTCTCTATTATCTTTCCCATTCCTCGCCTCTCTATTATCTTTCCTATTCATCGCCTCTCTATTATCTTTCGCCTTCATCGCCTCTCTATTATCTTTCCCCTTCATCGCCTCTCTATTATCTTTCCTATTCATCGCCTCTCTATTATCTTTCGCCTTCATCGCCTCTCTATTATCTTTCCCACTCATCGCCTCTCTGTTATCTTTCGCCTTCATCGCCTCTCTATTATCTTTCGCCTTCATCGCCTCTCTATTATCTTTCGCCTTCATCGCCTCTCTATTATCTTTCCCACTAATCACCTCTCTATTATCTTTCCCATTCATCGCCTCTCTATTATCTTTCCCCTTCATCGCCTCTCTATTATCTTTCCCACTCATCGCCACTTTATTATCTTTCCCATTCATCGCCTTTCTATTATCTTTCCCCTTCATCGCCTCTCTATTATCTTTCCCATTCATCGCCTCTCTATTATCTTTCGCCTTCATCGCCTCTCTATTATCTTTCCCCTTCATCGCCTCTCTATTATATTTCCCATTCATCGCCTCTATTATCTTTCCCATTCATCGCCTCTCTATTAGCTTTTCCCTTAATCTCCTCTCTATTATCTTTCCCATTCATCGTCTCTTTGCTATCTTTCGCCTTCATCGCCTCTCTATTTTCTTTCCCATTCATCGTCTCTCTGCTATCTTTCGCCTTCATCGCCTCTCTATTATCTTTCCCCTTCATCGCCTCTCTATTATCTTTCCCATTCCTCGCCTCTCTATTATCTTTTTCATTCATCGCCTCTCTATTATCTTTCCCATTCATCGCCTCTCTATTATCTTTCCCATTCCTCGCCTCTCTATTATCTTTCCCATTCCTCGCCTCTCTATTATCTTTCCCATTCCTCGCCTCTCTATTATCTTTCCCATTCATCGCCTCTTTATTATCTTTCCCATTCATCGCCTCTCTATTATCTTTCCCATTCCTCGCCTCTCTATTATCTTTCCCATTCATCGCCTCTCTATTATCTTTCCCATTCATCGCCTCTCTATTAACTTTCCCATTCATCGCCTCTCTATTAACTTTCCCATTCATCGCCTCTCTATTAACTTTCCCATTCCTCGCCTCTCTATTATCTTTCCCATTCCTCGCCTCTCTATTATCTTTCCCATTCCTCGCCTCTCTATTTTCTTTCCCCTTCATCGCCTCTCTATTAACTTTCCCATTCATCGCCTCTCTATTAACTTTCCCATTCATCGCCTCTCTATTATCTTTCCCATTCATCGCCTCTCTATTAACTTTCCCATTCATCGCCTCTCTATTTTCTTTCCCCTTCATCGCCTCTCTATTATCTTTCCAATTCATCGCCTCTCTATTAACTTTCCCATTCATCGCCTCTCTATTTTCTTTCCCCTTCATCGCCTCTCTATTATCTTTCCCATTCATCGCCTCTCTATTAACTTTCCCATTCATCGCCTCTCTATTTTCTTTCCCCTTCATTGTCTCTCTGTTATCTTTCCCATTCATCGCCTCTCTATTATCTTTCCCATTCATCTTCTCTTTATTATCTTTCCCATTCATCGTCTCTCTATTATCTTTCCCATTCATCGTTTCTCTATTATCTTTCCCATTCATCGTCTCTTTATTATCTTTCCCATTCATCGTCTCTCTATTATCTTTCCCATTCATCGTTTCTCTATTATCTTTCCCATTCATCGTCTCTTTATTATCTTTCCCATTCATCGTCTCTCTATTAACTTTCCCATTCATCGTTTCTCTATTATCTTTCCCATTCATCTTCTCTCTATTATTACCACTATACACCCACTCTATTATATTTCTCATTCACCTTTTACCTTGTTAACCTTTTCATTCATAATCTACTCTATTATCACTCGTATTCATCCTCTAATATATTTTTCTCACATTTACTCCTCTGTTATCTTTCAAAATTACACTCTACTCCATTACCCCGCACGCATATCCTTTGCTCTATTATCTATCTAAATCATCCTCTACCCCGTTATCTTTCCCACTCATATTGATTCTCTACTGTGTTGTCAGCCCTAGTGGTTTTATTTATCTGCTACTCAGTTATTTATCTCATCTGTCTCTTATATATACATATATATATATATATATATTTACATCGATCCTTCATCTATTATATATCTGCTATTATGAAAGTAGGTCAAAACACAACACAACGAACCTTCAATAAACGTTGTGAGAACACCAGACCCAAGGGTCGACCACGAAAAAGATGGATCAATGAAATATTAGAAGCACTAGGAAACATAACAGCAGTAGAGGCGAACAGAAGAGCAAAAGATCGCAAATTATATCTCCCCTCGACGCTGAAAGGCAGTTGAGGAAGGAAAGAAGAGAAAAGATGAAAGTAAGAAATCGTTATACCAACAGGAGACAGTGTGGTCTAGAGATTAAGACTCCTCCATCTGGGCAGGGAAGTCTCGGATTCGAACCCCACCTCAGGCGTGGGATTTTAAAAAAAAATGTTTAGATTGTTTCTCGTGGCATTACCCTCCTTGGTCTTGGGTTGTGAGATCTAATGCCTGGCCCTCTCGAATAGCAGCGAAAAAAAACTGGTGGTCTCGTGTGCATTTGGGCATGTGAAAGGCGCCTTTGCAATTAAAAATCGAAAAGTGTATTGAAAAAAATGGCCGCCGCTCGAGCAAAATTTTTGTTAAGCAAAACTTACCAATTTCCAAGACGGATGTGTCGAACCGAAAGGTGTAGACATCGTGGCTTTATTGTAAATTAGCGACGTATCGCATTCACGTCCGCCTAATGAGAAGAAGAAAAAAACGAAGAGATGATACAAAGCGATGATACAAAGCGATGATACAAAGCGATGATACAAAGCGATGATACAAAGCGATGATACAAAGAGATGATACAAACCAACAGCCTTCTACTACAACAGCCATCGACGTATCGCATTCACGTCCGCCTTATGAGAAGAAGAAAAAAACGAAGAGATGATACAAAGCGATGATACAAAGCGATGATACAAAGCGATGATACAAAGCGATGATACAAAGCGATGATACAAAGAGATGATACAAAGCGATGATACAAAGAGATGATACAAAGCGATGATACAAAGAGATGATACAAAGAGATGATACAAAGCGATGATACAAAGCGATGATACAAAGCGATGATACAAAGCGATGATACAAAGAGATGATACAAAGCGATGATACAAAGAGATGATACAAAGAGATGATACAAAGCGATGATACAAAGCGATGATACAAAGAGATGATACAAACCGGGTAGAAAGGACTCGTTATCTGGTAAGATTGTCTTTTTAGAAAAGTCAATCTTCTTTCTCTGCTGAAAGGTCGGTAATAATCAACAGGTTGGTAAACAATTCCAAATAAATTCGCGTTGGTGATAATTGCATTGGATTGTAAGGTGCAAAGCACAATGGAAACCAACAGCCTTCTACTGAACGAAGGTAAAGAAGATGCAGATGAACACACTCTCAGTGTTTGTAGATATTGACTTAAAGTATACATGTTTGCTCTCTGCGCTAATCATCTTCATTGACAATATTTGCATTAACGCCAAGCCAAGAAATAACTGGATATAATGTCAGGAAACTATTATTTTTTATAAATGACCATTTCTTGATATAGCAATGAAACTGCATATGCCTCGAAAGGGGAATGTAAAGCAAACAACATGAAATCCAGCACTGAACAGTAGTCGTGTCTATAGGAAGTGAGAACCAGACATTAAACACATTTGTAGTGCATCAAGTCATGAAATGAAAAAAGATGAATATAAAATTTTATTTGAAACATCTTTGAACTGGACTACAAAGGACAAGGGGTAGGGTTCGATCCCAACCGACGGCTTCCGGGTTCACCCAGCCTTAAATGGGTACCGGATTTTTTTCTCGCAAAGTAAAGCAGCACGGGCGTAATACCGACCACATTACCCCAAAAATCATGTGCTGAAGGTCTATAAAATATAGGGTCACTAACACCATATTTCCCTATACGCCACTTGGCGTGACGAGGGTACTTTATTTTTTTTTAAAATATGAAACATCTTTACTGATTTAAAAAAAACGTCGACCACAGTCCTTCGTCTATGACAAGATAACAAATACACGTAGAACGATGACATAGATTTTTACTTTAGCTTCGGTTAGAGCCTTGTTGAGGCATCGCCATGAGGTTCATTTAGAAAAAAAGTGATTAACTTTGTCTGGCCACTACTGTTCAGGGAGCCGCGATAACTCAGTGGTTAGTGAACTAGACTACAAAGGACAAGCGGTAGTGTTCGATCCCAACCGACGGCTTCCAGGTTCACCCAACCTTTAATGGGTACCGGATTTTTTTCTGGGAAAGTGAAGCGGCATGGGCGTAATACCGACCACATTTCCCCAAAAGTCATGTGCCGAAGGTCTGTAAAATTTATGGTCACTAACACCATATTTACTATACGCCACTTGGCGTGACGGGGGTACTTTACTTTACTATTATCCATTGTCGCTTTTCTTTCTCTGAAAAATCGTCGGGTACCCATTTAAGGTTGGATGAACTCGGAAGCCGTCGATCAGGATCGAACCCGACTTTTTGTCCTTCGTATTCAAGTGCACTAACAGCTGAACCACTGCGACTCCTATACAATATCATCATCATCATCAAGCACCATGCCTGCTGGCGATCATGTCTGGCCACAATTTTCGATCTCGACAATTATTTCGCATTTCTATTGTTGACCTTCTGCCAAGCCATTGTTTTAAGCTGGATGGTATCTTTTCTCTTTGTTTTCCTCTATCTATTCGTCCCTTAACTTTCCAGTTGTCACAATATACTCCAGCTGTTCCACTCTCATTGCATGGCAAAAAAAAGAAAGATTTTTTTCTTCCTAATATTGGAAATTAGCTCTCTCTTTGTTGTGGCATCTTTTGTGTGAACTTTTTCATTACTCTTCTTAGCTGTCCATGGTATTTTCAACATTCTTCTGTAAAACCACATTTCTACAGCATCCAATGATTTTCTTTTCTGATGTCCTATTGTCCATGATTCATATGCATATGTTAAGACTTGTTCTACATAACATTTCAGAACTCTTTTTCTTGTTTCTATTGTCAAAAATGGATTGTATAGTATCTTCCTCATTTTTTGGAACGCTGTTTTTGCCTGAGCCATTCTGCATCTCACCTCTGTCGTGCATTTACCATCTGAGGTTAACATTGTTCCCAGATGTTTAAATTAATTTACCTTTTTTAATATTGTTCGGTGGATTGGTTGGTCTCGAGGCAAGATGCCGTCCTCGAGACAGAGAGGTTATGGGTTCAAATCCCGACTGCACCGGTTGGAATTTTTATCTATGATTTCTCTCTGCGGCAACCACCCCTGGTCTCAGCTGCGAGGCCCGGTTTGAAACGTCAATTACTCATGGACGGAAAAAATATGAGTACCTCCGAAGACGGAGTTATCTGCCTGTGCGGTGTGGGACCCCTATGCACGCGGCTGCCAGGGAAAAATGGATGAACACACAAAATTCAGTTCCTAATCCCTAGGGACTTCGTCAGAGGTAAAAGCTGGCGAATGGAAAAAAATGCCTTTTATACTACTGTTAGTTTTCTAATTAGCTGCTAAATTGCGTGGGCATACTTCATTTGATAAACATACTGTACCGACTTTGTACATTTATGATTACTTGCTATTGTGACTTGTGATTACACAAAACATAATATTGACGTTCTTAGTTGAGACAAGTTCGCCAGCATACTTGCTACCATTATACCATCACATATTCTAATTTCTGCTATTTACATCATTATCTTGTTACACACAGAATCCTGCAATGAATTTTCTCAGAGATGAATTTTCTTGCGATGAATTTTCTTTTGATGAAATTTGCCTGTGATGAATTTTCCTGGAGATGAATTTTTCTGCGATGAATTGTCTTGCAATGAATTTTACCTATGATTAGATTTCCCAGCAATGATTTTTCTTTCAACGTTTTTTTTCTGCTATGTTTTTTCAGTGAACCCATGAATAAATGGCATATAAATAAAGAGGAGAGGGCGCAGAACTAGAAGCAAATAAAGTATTAAATGGAATGATAAAATTAGGGCATTTAAAAAAAGAATGAAATGATAAGAGTGAAGGCTGTCAGAATGGCCATAGCTAGAACTTTGTGTCTTTCTTCACGCTGAAAAGGTTTATATTGAGTTAAAGAAGAAAGAGAAGACGAATCAAGCGTGAAATATAGAACGTTCATTATCGATGCAATAACAGCCATGTTAGTCAAAGGTCAACATCGTTTCATAATTAAAATCATCCTAATTTCAGCTGTAAGTAAAAGTAAAGTAAAGTACCCCCGTCACGCCAAGTGGCGTATAGGGAAATATGGTGTTAGTGACCCTATATTTTACAGACCTTCAGCACATTATTTTCTAAGTAATGTGGTCGGTATTACGCCCGTGCTGTTTTACTTTCCCAGAAAAATTCCGGTACCCATTTAAGGCTGGGTGAACCCGGAGACCGTCGGTTGGGATCGAACCCTACCCCTTGTCCTTTGTAGTCCAATTCACTAACCACTGAGCTATCGCGGCTCCCCTAATTTCAGCTGTAGACAATAATAATACCATCCATTATTCTCCTATATCACAAAATGCAGCCATTGATTTTTTTTTTTTTTTGGCATTTAAAAGACAAAAACAGTATTTAATCTTCAGCTCTCTTTGCTTGCTGGCACTGAAGTTACTGCATCTTTGTTCTACCGTGGAAATATATACCTTGTACTATGTGTGTATCGGGATCCGCAATAGCTCAGTGGTTAGTGAACTGGATTACTAAGGACAAATAGTCGGGTTCGATCCTGATCAACGGTTTCCAGGTTCACCCAGCTTTAAATGGGTACCGGATTTTTTTATGGGAAAGTGAAGCGGCGCGAGCGTAATACCGACCACATTACCCCAAAAGAAAATGTACCAAAGGTCTGTAAAAATTGTGGTCACTAACACCATATTTCATCCAAACATTTCTATGCCTGCAAAACAACAAACGATAAATAGCATCTTCATACCAACTTTGTGCTGTGAAAGTCAAACATGGACCCTTTCTAAATCACATTTAAGAAAGATCAATACATGTGAGATGCGTTGCTTGAGAAAAGTAACAAACAACACAAAAAGAGATAGAATACCAAATGAAACCATAAGAAAAACAGTAGGAACAAAAACCTGTCAAGAATATATAGAACAACAACAACTTAAATGGTTTGGCTACCTGGTCAGAATGAATCCTTACCAATCACCATCAAGGCCGTTCTTCTCGAGAATGCATGGAAAAAGACCAAGAGGAAGACCCAGAAGAAGATGGATAGATGCAGTGACAGAGACATGTAACAACAAAGGAAAATCACTAATTCAGACATTTCGAGCAGCTCAAGAACGACAAATGATATAAACCACGACACCTTTTAGGTATCAGTGAAAGAGAAAAGAGGATGAAGAAGAACACCATATTCCCTAAACGTTAGGTGACGTAAAGGAGCATTTTACTTTCCTTTCTATGTGTGTTTGGCTTACTCTGAGAAATGTAATACACACTTGTGAAAGTTATCAATAACATATGTTTTTATATACGTACATTCACATATCCGAACACCTGGTGGCGACTGCACTGGACATGCTGTCTTTATTCTCCAGTCCTATTAAACTTACCTGCAGATCCCAGTAATGTGATATTGCCGAATAAATGGTTTATATATATACATATATATATATATATATATATATATATATATATATACACACACATATATAAAGTAAAGAGCCCCCGTCACGCCAAGTGACGTATAGGGAATATGGTGTTAGTGACCATAAATTTTACAGACCTTCGGCACATGATTTTTGGGGTAATGTGGTCGGTATTACGCTCGTGCCGCTTTACTTTCTCAGAAAAAATCAGGTACCGATTTAAGGCTGGGTGCACCCGGAAGTCGTCGGTTGGAATCGAAAAATATATAGGATTCAAATAACATATTTTAATGTTGTAGGCAGGTGAGGTACTACATTTTTATGTCCAATGTCACTCAATTTCTAGGTAAGGGGGCCAGTGTTCTTCTTTGCTGTTAACTTCTTCAACTCATTGATTAAGGTAACCATTTTTCAACTGGGTCGATCAGAGAGTATTAGGCTGCGGTTGAATCCGTGTTCACTTAATCGAAAAGTCATCGCGCTACCACCACAGCACTGACTTTCTCATGTCATCATCATCACCATCATCATCATCATTATCATCATCACCATCATCACCCGCATCATCACCAACATCATCACCAACATCATCACCACCATCATCACCACCATCATCATCACTATCATCACCAACATCATCACCCGCATCATCACCAACATCATCACCAACATCATCACCCGCATCATCATCACCACCATCATCACCAACATCATCACCAACATCATCACCAACATCATCACCACCATCATCACCAACATCATCACCAACATCATCACCAACATCATCACCAACATCATCACCAACATCATCACCAGCATCATTACCAACATCATCACCACCATCATCACCCGCATCACCACCACCATCATCACCAACATCATCACCAACATCATCATCAACATTATCACCCGTATCATCACCAACATCATCACCAACATCATCACCACCATCATCACCCGCATCATCACCACCATCATCACCAATATCATCACCAACATTATCACCACCATCATCACCAACATCATCACCAACATCATCACCACCATCATCACCAACATCATCACCATCATCATCACCAACATCATCACCACCATCATCACCAACATCATCACCAACTTCATTACCACCATCATCATCACCACCATAATCACCAACATCATCACCAACATCATCACCAACATCATCACCAACATCACCACCGCAATCATCACCAACATCATCACCACCATCATCACCAACATCATCACCAACATCATCACCACCATCATCACCCGCATCACCACCACCATCATCACCAACATCATCACCAACATCATCACCACCATCATCACCAACATCATCACCAACATCATCACCAACATCATCACCAACATCATCACCATCATCATCACCAACATCATCAACCGCATCACCACCACCATCATCACCAACATCATCACCAACATCATCACCACCATCATCACCACCATCATCATCACTACCATCATCACCAACACCAGCACCAACATCATCACCACCATCATAACATCATCACCTGCATCACCACCACCATCATCACCAACATCATCACCAAACATCATCACCACCAACATCATCACTACCATCATCACCAATACCATCACCAACATCATCACCAACACCATCACCAACATCATCACCAACACCATCACCAACATCACCACCACCATCATCACCAACATCATCACCAACATCATCACCACCAACATCATCACCACCATCATCACCAACATCATCATCACCAACATCATCACCACCATCATCATCACTATCATCATCATCACCATCATCGGGTTTACGTGTCATTTGCAGATCATTTTACTCATCACAGTCCGTCGAGAAAATCTCCGACAATAGCCAGACCTCCCTCAGAAGGTTGCTCTCACCACAGCCCGCTTGAAAGAATCTGCCTCTAACCGAATTTCCCCACAGCAGCAGCGCCTGCCATCCCTATTATCAGCTAAAGATATGATGGCCAGCACAAGTATAGCCACCCGTGGCTCATCTTCAACGGCAAACTATCTTTTGATACAGAAAGTGACACCCGCACTGGTAAAACTGCTACCACCTTTGCCCGTATGTGTACGGGCGTTTGGCAAAACAGCAAACTGACAACTAAAATAAAAGCAGCAGTTTACAACGCCTGCATCATCAGTATTCCTTTATATGGCAGCGAATGACGGACAACTTATGCAAAGGAAGAGAGAAGGCTAAATGCATTTCATATTTTATGCCAGTACCGTATTCTTGGTATCACCTGGAAGGGCAAAGTAACAAACGTTGAGGTCCTCACTCCCACAGGCCCCCCGAACATCTACATACTGCTCCAACAACGTAGGTTACGCAGGCTTGGCCACGTACACTGTATGAAAGATGGCCGCATATCAAAAGATATATTTTACGGACAACTAGCAGATAGCGAAAGAATTAGGCGGCGCTCAAAAACTCCTACCCATAAACACCGTGTGTAAACGTGACATGAAGACTCTGAACATAAACCCTGCAGCCTGGGAAGAAATAGCTGCATACCGCAATCGTTGGAAAGGCACTCTAAAGTCTAACTCTAGCAAGAAGCAGACATATTCATAAAAAAAAAAAAAGAGAATTCACGGCGAAAGAAAATAGAAAAAAATATTTCCTAGGAGCGTTGCAAAATTCATAGTCAACTATGACCAACGGAGTCTCTACTATGTACCGCACACCACAAAAACATCACATGCACGCACATTTACCACCCTTATAAGGGCGAACGATGACTGGTGAATATTAGAAAGAAATAAAGTCGGCGGGTTGTTAAAAAGAAAGAAAGGAAGGAAAGAAGAATGAAAGAATGGAAGAAAGGAAAGAAAGTTGATACCTTTATAAAATTTGTACGAATTTTACTTTTCTTAAATTTAACACTTACATTAGTATGTCCTGCATCCTTCCACTTCTTCATTATACGTCCTTAAAAAAAAGACGTGACGTTAATGGGCGGACTGTGATCTGCGCCTTTCCACCCAACACATCCGATTTCATCATCACATCTGTGAGTATCGAGTTTGCCTTCTCTTCTTCGATCGCTACTCTCTTGGCCATAATAGTTAGTGTCCAGTCCCGCCATGGGGAAGTGAAATATGATCGTCATCACTCCTAGCACTCTGAGCCCCTTCATCACTCCTAGCACACTAAGATCCTTCATCACTCCTAGCACACTAAGATCCTTCATCACTCCTAGCACACTGAGATCCTTCATCACTCCTAGCACACTGAGCCCCTTCATCACTCCTAGCACACTGAGCCCCTTCATCACTCCTAGCACACTAAGATCCTTCATCACTCCTAGCACACTGAGATCCTTCATCACTCCTAGCACACTGAGATCCTTCATCACTCCTAGCACACTGAGCCCCTTCATCACTCCTAGCACACTAAGATCCTTCATCACTCCTAGCACACTGAGATCCTTCATCACTCCTAGCACACTGAGATCTTTCATCACTCCTAGCACACTGAGCCCCTTCATCACTCCTAGCACACTGAGATCCTTCATCACTCCTAGCACACTGAGCCCCTTCATCACTCCTAGCACACTAAGATCCTTCATCACTCCTAGCACACTGAGATCCTTCATCACTCCTAGCACACTGAGCCCCTTCATCACTCCTAGCACACTGAGCCCCTTCATCACTCCTAGCACACTGAGCCCCTTCATCACTCCTAGCACACTGAGATCCCTCATCACTCCTAGCACACTGAGCCCCTTCACCACTCCTAGCACACTGAGATCCTTCATCACTCCTAGCACACTGAGCCCCTTCATCACTCCTAGCACACTGAGATCCTTCATCACTCCTAGCACACTGAGCCCCTTCATCACTCCTAGCACACTGAGCCCCTTCATCACTCCTAGCACACTGAGATCCTTCATCACTCCTAGCACACTGAGCCCCTTCATCACTCCTAGCACACTGAGATCCTTCATCACTCCTAGCACACTGAGATCCTTCATCACTCCTAGCACACTGAGATCCTTCAGCAGCAGTCAGCTAAACGTCTCCGACCACTTTCAGCCCAGACACGACTGAACAGATCGGGTCCTTGGATAGCTAGGCTACACACATTCTGCTGTTTTCTATTGTCAACTGCTACGGTTCTTTTAGGTTTTCAAACTGAACACGTATGCATGTTTTGTCAACTGTTTCTGGTAGAACAGAAGAAACAACCCTTATCTGTCATTGAAATTAGGGGTCTGGGGACAGGCATCATATATTGTTCCTCATACAATGCACTTCAACAGCGACTCTTCTTTCTAGAATGTACATCATCACCATCATCATCATCATCATCATCATCATCATCAAGTGCTATGCCTGCTGACGTAGGTAATCACGATCTCCACAACTTTCCTTCTCCATAGTTGATTATCACAGTTCTGTTGATGACATACTACCACACAATTTTCTCACTGTCTGGTATATTTTGTATCAGCTTCTAACTACCTCTTTCTCCCCTTATTTTTTTCCTGTTGTCACAATATATTCCATCTGTACTCTCTCATAATCTGGCACAAAATAATGACCGTTTCCACCTGACGCTAGAAATAAACTTTCTCTTTACTTTGGCCTCTTTAAAATTGTACCCATTACTCTTTCCACGCTTTACTAAATAATTTTATGAATAAAAAAAATATATATATATATCTTCAACTTCGAATTATTTTTTAAAGTAAATCTTATATAATCTCTAATGAGCGATATTTATATAAATCTCTCTCCTAATTCTTAAAATTTTCCGACTTTAATATCACAAAGATGTAGCCAAGCTTTTCAATAAGTTATTTGTGATTTATGTTTTTTGAATACTTGTTTGTGTTTTCAGAAATCCCTTCTGATATTTTTCCAGTAAAAATGTTATAGTTTCGGTGCGTTGAACTTGGATGCTTCATTTACTTAATTTTTAAGACGGATAAAGCTTCTTCATCATAAACATCATTATTGGGAAATGCATTTTCATTCTTCTCACATATTCCTATAGGCTTTCTGTATATCGACATGATGTTTTAAAGTGCATTTTAATATGTTTTTGCAGCTTGTGTTATATCTCTAAAGAAACTGTGTTTATTTATATTATTTTCTTCATGTACATTTTTTAATGACAAGCTCACCAATTTTTCTACATACAATCAGAAACAAAAATATTTGTAGAGAAAAATTAATGCGAAGAAAGAAATGAAAATTTAATAGGATTCTACGGTGTTAACGATCGGGCCACTGAACGAGCAAGGCACAGTTCGAATCTATGAGACAGCAGTGATTTTTAACGTGGGAAAAGATACAAGACACATTAATCAACCAATATTTTTCGTTTATTTGATCACGTGGACTTTTTGTGTATGAACAGCAAAGTCGTTTTTTAACGTTTTTTAAAAGTTCTTTTTGTGTGTAGGGGTGGGGCAGGTTAAAACAATTGGGAAGGGAGAGATAACGAGTTGGCAGTTTTCGTTAGCACGCTTACCTTTAGTTGCAAGGCTTTGACTATAAGGGTAGAAATTATATTCTTAGTTTGACCTATCTACTGTTTTCTATAGTCACTGATGTTGTTTATGGAACACAACAATCTTTTCCAATGCTTGTCTTCCTGTATAATTTATGTTTGATTTTCATTCACGATTAACTACAAACAATCAATATTTGTTTATTTGCAACTACGATCTTGTGCCTCCCCTGTAGACGTGGACTACCCGGAACCAGTCTACTGTAATCCTGGTCGTATCTTCATCCGGCTGTATCAAAGGGCACCCTTTGTAATCGCCAATGAGGATTGCAAAATAAGGTCGGCAACTCTGTGCAAAAAATAAATGATAGTTTCGGAAACTTATATATAGGATTTTAAACTATTTTTCTCCTTCAATTAAAGAATTGATTTTCTTGCACTATGTTTTGCACCTTGCAATCCAGCGTTTCCATTTACAGCATGCATTTGTTTGAGACTTCATTCCTAGCTTTTGATGATTTGATATTCAAATCGATAACGCAATTCTACATTGATTATAATTAAATAGCGAACTCTCTTACATTAAAAGAACGATAGTAAAAAAAACAAACCCGGAGGCATTTGATATCGGAGGTGACGACGCCAATGCTCTCCCTCGCTCTTGTTTCCCCCATCTACTCAGCGAACTAGGTATCTAATCTTCATTTTTTTTTTGACTGGTTCAGTAGGAATTGAAAAAATCTTGGGTTAAACTGTTAATCTCTTCATAGCTAGTGCCAGACGCTAACTGCCGCACTTATAACAATCCCAGTATTGTAGACTTTAAAAGTGTGTGCTCAAATAATTCGCTGCTCAAATACAAATAATAACCTTGAGATGTTCGGAGTGCAGTGATGATGACCCGCAAATAACTCAATAACGCAATAAATAATAACCATAATTACGTCTCAAGTGGGATATAGACAAAGTGGTATTATTTACCATATTAAAAAAAAAAGCTGTCATTACTTCTTGGCTAATGTGGTCTGCACTAGGTCAGTACTTTATTTCTCATTTAAAAAAAAATGAACCGATAACATTTAAGTCTTTACTGATAACATTTAACTCTTTAACTCAGAAATCATTGTCTGACTTGAAAGTGTGAACACCATTAAATCGTCGAGTTCAATCTTCTGACCGCACATCGTAACTAATCATGGCAGAGTATCAATCGGAATGAAGAAAGAATATTTCAGATGAGAATAAAGAAAGAATATTTCAGATAAGAATGAAGAAAGAATATTTCAGATAAGAATGAAGAAAGAATATTTCAGATAAGAATGAAGAAAGCATGTTTCAGATCAAAATGAAGAAATAATATTTCAGATGAGAATAAAGAAAGAATATTTAAGATGAGACTATTTCAGATGAGAATGAAGAAATAATATTTCAGATCATTTTGAAGGAAGGGAGAACTGGATGACATAGAGGTAAGAAAGACATCGACCTGTGGATGGACAGGAATGGCCAGGGTTGAAGTTCCACTATGGTGGGAATTGTTGACGTTGAATCCGTGATTTCTTTGTTACCTCGCCCCCTGGTCACATGGTAGTGAGATACTATACCTAGCCCTCTCTGGATAGTGAAATACGATACCTAGCCCTCTCAGGGTAGTGAGATCCGATACCTAACCCTCTCTGGATAGTGAGATACGATACCTAGCCCTCTCAGGGTAGTGAGATACGATACACAGCCCTCTCTGGATAGTGAGATACTATACCTAGCCCTCTCTGGATAGTGAAATACGATACCTAGCCCTCTCAGGGTAGTGAGATCCGATACCTAATCATCTCTGGATAGTGAGATACGATACCTAGCCCTCTCATGGTAGTGAGATACGATACCTAACCCTCTCTGGATAGTGAGATACGATACCTAGCCCTCTCTGGATAGTGAGATACGATACCTAGCCATCTCTGGATAGTGAGATACGATACCTAGCCCTCTCAGGGTAGTGAAATCCGATACCTAACCCTCTCTGGATAGTGAGATCCGATACCTAGCCCTCTCAGGGTAGTGAAATCCGATACCTAGCCCTCTCTGGGAAGTGAGATCCGATACCTAGCCCTCTCAGGGTAGTGAGATCCGATACCTTACCCTCTCAGGGTCGTGAGATACGATACCTAGCCCACTTCGCACACGTTAAAGAATCCTTTGCAGTTAAATGTTGAAAAGAGAAAGAAAATCAGGAAGAAAGAAACAATAGTTAATAGAGCATAGTAATAATTGGGTAATAAATGGTGTAATGGTATCGCCCAGCTTTACTCCAGAGTCACAGCTTTTGACTGGGAACTGCTACTGACTATGTTATGATACAGAGTTTTAGACATTTTCATAGTTTTAAACATAGATCACAACACGACACATAACAATGTCTTGACATGGATTCATGTAATCAGTAACCACGTGTTATGAATTTTGCTTACACAAGTTTATTTGATCATCGGTTGTACACGTGAATTATATAAGTGAGTAAATACAATTATAAATTCCAGTTCTAAAAGTAATGTTCTTGATCTGGATGCGCTAAAGAGGTTAACACCGATGTTTATTTGAGACATCTCTTAGTACATATTGTCTGTGACATTTAAAATTCTATCTTTCATTCTATCAGATATTGCAACTCGTCTTGCTTTACACTTTCTATTCTATAATAGTGCCTTACGTATTCAATCCTACTCGTAATTAACCTACTATTGTTCTCTGGAACACAAAACTTCTGAATCTAACTAGAAACACTTCTCTCAACTAACTGTCTGGTCTAACTTGATGTTCACTTGGTGATTCTCTATCGCTCTCTAACTTATATCTTTATTTATTTTGTTCTCTAACTTTATCTCTCTAAATCTACGTGTTTCTCTCCCTCGGTGTTTCTGAAGGTTGCTCTGGTGTTTTTCAAATCATTCTAAACTCTTATCACTGTCTAATGCATGAGGTTAAATATCCCTGTCCAATTTGCATAATTTATTGGCTTAAGTCGCTGCTAGCTTTCTCTAACGAATGACTGAATGTAAACTTCAATTCTAGATGACATTTGTATCAAATTTTGCAATACAAGACTCCATCTTGACGTTTAGTTAACCTCTGAGTTTAAAAAAAAAATAATGCTAACATGAACCCTGATAGTGACATCTCTTTCATAAACTTAACTCACTCCAAACTTGCCGAGTTTGTTTATCAACCTAATTATGGACATGTACGTCAAGTTTACATCTATTCCCCCACCTTTCCAATAACAGCGAACATCCCAAAACTTGTTTTGTTGTTCGGTGTCTATGTTATAATTATGTTACTGCTCTCACTTCATCATCATCATGTGCCCTACCGGTTGGAGTTGGCAATCATGTCCTTCCACAATCTTCTATCCACAGTGCATCGTATCTGTTCTGTTGTTGTCTGTTTTCCGTGCCATGACACCAAGCTATCCAATATTTCCTCCCTTTGTCGTCCACTATCTCTCTTTCCTTTTATTGTACCAGTTGTAACCAAGTATTCCAACTTGCCTCTTCTCATGATGTGCCCAAAAATGTTGATTGCTTCTTTCTGATGTTTTTAAGAGCTCCCATTTTGTGTTGGCCTCTTTGAGAACTTTCTCATTGGTCCTTTTAGATGTCCAGGGAACTTTCAACATTCTTCTGAGAAATCCCATCTCTATGGCCTCTAATCGTCTTTTCATTTGTTTGTCTATTGTCCGTGATTCGCTTCCATAGGTCAGAATTGGTTCTACATAGCATCGACGAACTCTCTTTTTCACTTCTATTGATATAGAATTGTTGCATAAGATATTTTTCATTTTCTGAAATGCTATTTTGGCCCGAGCTATTCTGCTTTTTATTTCTGTGTTGCATCTTCCATCTGATGTTATCACTGTGCCCAAGTATTTCAAACGCTGCACTTGTTTCAGATTTGTCTTGTTTATTTTTATGCTGCATGATGGTGATGATTGTTTCTTCGATATAACCATTACTTCTGTTTTCTTACTATTCAGACTGAGACCTTTCTTGTTGCTTTCTTTCACTATTATATCTATCATTTCTTGTAGCTCATTCTCTGTCTCTGCTATTAAGACTGTGTCATCCGTAAATTATTTATTATTGTAACCATTTACTTCAATTCCTTTTTAGTTTACTATTGATCTCATATGTTCGCTGTAAAGTGAAAACAAATCCGGCGACAGAACACAGCATTGTCTGACTTCTTGTTTTATAAAATGAAATTGTCCTGTTTGGTTGTTAATTCGTATAGCTGCTATTTTTTGCCAGTACATGTTTTTTATGATTCGCAGATCCTTGCCATCAATGTTTAATTTATCCAGTATATTTATTATTTCCACGTGCTTTACTTTGTCAAATGCTTACGTGTAGTCTATAAAGCACATATATAGATCTTTCTTTACCTCTATAGATCTTTTATCAATGTTTTTAAGATGTATATTGCATTATTGGTGCCCTTTCCTTCCACAAATCCACATTGCTCCTCACTTATTTCTGGTTTTATTTTGTTCCTTATACGTCTCATGATGATTCTTAGTAATATTTTAGTCATATGGCTCATGCGACTAAAAAGTGCAATGGTCTTCATAATCAGTGGCGCCTGACTGCTTCGGTATGGTTTCAAAGATATATTTTTAGTAGATCTTCAGGTATGTGTCCAGGGTTATATATGTCATTGAGTAGTTTTGTTATGACTTGTACTCCCAGCTCTCCTATGCATTTATCTCTTCGATTGTTATATTGTCGGGACCTGGAGCTTTGCCTCTTTTCATGTGTTGAATTGCGTCCTCCACTTCACTCTGCATTATTGGTGGCCCTGTGTCTTCATTTGAATTGTTTAATTCTGGTCTTTCATCATCATAGAGTTGACTGATATATTCTGTCCATCTTTCCATTGTCTTCTCCTGTCCCATTATTGTATTTCCTTCCTTTGATTTCACACATACTGAAACTTTGACTTCTTTTCTTCCTGTTAATTCATTTAACTGATTGTGCATAAATTTTGAGTCTTTTTTGTTTTGTTTTTTCCATTTCTTCACATTTCTGTTTTAACCATCCTTCCTTTGCTTCTCTGCATTTGTTTTGGATCTTTGTGCAAATTTGTGTATGTCCGTTCTTCTTTCTTATGTTTTCTTCTTTTGTCCATTAGTTGTAATATTTCTTCTGCCATCCATTTCTTTTTGTTGATTCTTTTAGTCACTGGTATTACTTCATTTGATGTTTGTTGAATCGATTGTTTGCGCATTTCCCACTGTTCCTGGATGTCCTGTATTTTCTCAATAGCATTATATCTATTTTGTTCTATCGTGCTGTACTTATCACTCATCTGTTTATCTACTCTTAGCATATCTAGTTCTAATTTTATATTTCTTGGTGATTTATGTGCCTTCCTCAGTTTTATTCTTATCTTTCCAACTACTGGTACATGGTCACTATAGCAATCTGCTCCTGGCCAGGACAGGTTTTACAAATCCGAAAACTTGCAGACTGCAAGTACCAAATGCTGTCACTTACTTATGGGAACCTACTAAGCTATCAGGTCCAAGCAATACCTCCTATCTATATATTATGTGATCTATATCAATCTTAATCTATATACTATTACAGCAGTACGAGTTAAAAATAAAACTAAACAAAAATGAAAGAACATTTGTAAACAATTTATTTGAAGAAGATTATGTAAATCAGATGGAATGAGAGGATCAAAAATGAAGATTTCTGAAAAAAAAACACACCAAAATAAGGGTCAATCGAGCAACAGATGATGAATAGAAAATGGACAAGGATTAGGTACACACTGTAGTTGAAAACTTCTCCTCTTGTGTAAACTACACATTCACATCTAAGAGTGAATCAGTGAAGGTCACAAAATCATATTCTCTCTGTGGTTTTATTAACTACAGGTCATGTGGCTTCTGTTGGATTGGAAATGACAAATTACCACCACTGTGTGTCTATATGTTTGGAATTGGAGTCATCAATGACGGTCTAACATCATCAAGTGCTATGACGATCATCATTTTCGGGAGGACGTGAACTCCCATGGTATATGGTGGATAGGCGGCAGGAACCATTGAAGGCTATGTCTGAAAAGTGTTCCTTCTTGCAGTTTCCTCATATTCCAAGTCCGGCTTGTTGCAGGAGCTACTGAGTTAAGTGCTCTGTGCACACCGTGAGCTGTGTGTCTCATCCGTTTTGATCCTGCTTCGATATCCCGCTTGTTTACGATGAATGATGATATCGTATGCCAGGGAACAGTTGGCTGTGTTCACTTTCTGCGCGGTTTCGCCTTATGTCTTTTGGCGTGTGCTGAGACTGCTACGATGGGGACTACAGTTACCTTTCTTTGTTTGGGAGATGAGTTGGTAATTCGGATGATTCCACTGGCACGGGCGGTTGAGCAATTATGGATTTTAATTCGTTTGCTGTGATGCCGAGGCCTTCCATAACCATTAACCAATAACCAATAGGTACACACTATATAAACTTGATGTCCACAAAGCAAATCAGACACTGTCATGGAATCTACAGGCGAAGAAAAAGCCAATCATCATCATCAAGTACTATGCCTACTGGCATAGGTGATCATGGCTCTCCACAATTTTCGATCTCGACAGTTATTTATAATTTCTGTTTTTGACCTTCTGCCAAACCATTCTCTTAAGCTGTCTGGTATTTTTTTCCTCTTTGCTTTCCTCTATCTCTTCGTCCCTCAGCTTTCCTATTAGTCACAATATATTCTAGATGTTTCTTATCATTACATGGCCAATTAATGATGACTGTTTCTTCCTAATATTGGGAATTAGTTCTCTTTTTGCTTTGGTCTATTTTCAGAACGTTTTCATTTCTCTTCTTAGCTGTCCATTATATTTTAAACACTCTTTTGTAAAATCACATTTCTACAGCCTCCAGTGATTTTCCTGTCTGGTGTCCTATTGTTACAGATTCACATCCATATGTTAAGACTGACGCTGCATAACATTTCAGAACTCTTTTTCTTGTTTCGATTGTCAAAAATGGATTGCACAGTATCTTCCTAATTTAAAAGAAAATCTGTTTTTGCCCTATAAAAAGTAAAAGTAAAGAACCCCCGTCACGCCAAGTGGCGTATAGGGAGGTAAAGGTAAAGTATGAAACTTGAACCGGCGTATTAACACGCGAGTTTCCACCCATATGTGCTCGGTCGCCTATCCAGAAATTTTCGGAGATTTCTGTATAGTGTCGCCTCAAGCATCGAAACTCAGATGCGAAGCAACATTCCTCACCTTCCCAGGGTAATACCCTGGTACCCATTTTTGCCAACGGCTGGGTCGACCGTGGGGGTATTTTTTATTTTTCCAACCACGAGTAAAACTCACACTGCTCCCAGCGGGAATCGAACACGGGTTGTCCGAACGTCGGAGGTCAAGTCGGGTGGTTTTCCCAACTCGGCTACCGAGGCCCCCGGTGTATAGGGAATATGGTGTTAGTGACCATAAATTTTACAGACCCTCGGCACATGATTTTTGGGGTAATGTGGTCAGTATTACGCCCGTGCCGCTTTAATTTCTCAGAAAAATCCGGTACCCAGCCGGTAAAGGCTGGGTGAACCGGAAGCCGTCGGTTGGGATCGAACCCTACCTCTTGTTCTTTGTAGTCCAGTTCACTAACCACTGTGCTATCGCGCTTTTGCCCTATACGATTAAGAAATTCATGGAGAAGGACAGTCCTCAAAATCTTCAAGAGCATTAGCCTAGACGGAGAGAAGTAGAGAAAATGCTCAAGAATAGAGATGGATGAAGATACCTGGTCTTGTCCGTGGTTCGTGCTCGAATAAGGGGTCTAAAAGGCTTTGACTGATTGATAAGTGGGAATGAAGAATGTTTCATAAGGTGAAATCAATTGTCAATGGGGCAAAACACTATCTGGACAAGAATACGAGTAATATCGATTCCGCGTGAGTGGTGGCCCTTTGTTGAGTAGAAGCCAGTAGGTCTGGGGATAGAACACGAACATTTGTTCTATTTTTCTCAACATCGTCATGTGACACAACAAGCCATCAACGAACTATACGAGAACACTAGATTCTAGAACCGGACATAGAACAAAAATGACGAAATATTAAATGCTCTAGGAAACATAATAACAGGAAAGACCAACAGAAAAGCAAAACATCGCAAACAACATCTCCCCTCGACGCTGAAAGGCATGCATGAAGGAATGAATAATGAGAAGAAAAGGAAGAGACCAGTTTTATAAAGGACTATTCACAACTGAAAGTACTTTCAACGTTTCTATCACAAATAACACAACAGAACAATTGCAGCAACATATTTATACATATAGTTTTCCATACCGTTTTAAAAATTGCATCGAAAGAGAAATACAAAATAAGAACAGTTCATATTCTGCTACTCATTCATTGTTTTTTTTTTTCCGTGTAAGCCGTACTCTTTGTTGGAAATCTCGTATTCTCAAGCCATATTAAATACAATTCAGACATTTCGGCATTATATCGGCACTCCCAGAATTTGCGATCACATCAAACACGTTTTCATCAACGCGAGATAGGCAACAATGAATAGCCAATGACGGCTCCGAGTTTCGAGGGTGCCTATGGGAATATCCGGGGACGGTGGAAACTAATGGCCGCAACTACAAGAAACTGGTTATGACACCGCGGTATGGAGAGTATTATTAGTTCCATTTGTTCTTTAGATTCTGATACTTGACCTTTGACCCTGGGTGACTTTGACTTGAGACAGAAAAATGAGTTTCACGTTGACTGTTTTATGATGATTGGAAATTATGCCAACTGACCGACGACTTCTCCACTTTTCATTTCATTCATTCAGACTGTGGATAATGGGAAAGGGCAAGAGGAAGTTTCCAGAATCAATTTGAATATTTTAAGATCAGTGTTAAAAAGAATGCGTCCAGACGAGGTTAATATATTCCAATACCTGAGGAATGCCATAGACGGATTATTAGAAATGATGTCGCGAGCAAAACATATTGAATGCAGTATTGTCGGAATATAAGTTATTTGTGAATGAAAGCAGCACAATGATAAAATATAGCACCTGCTACAGCAGTAAAATATAGAGCGGCTGACATAACAGTAAAATATAGAGTGGTTGATATAACAGTAACATTTAGAGTGGCTGATATAACAGTAAAATAAAGAGTGGCTGATATAACAGTAAAATAAAGAGTGGCTGATATAACAGTAAAATAAAGAGTGGTTGATATAACAGTAAAATATAGAGTGGTTGATATAACAGTAAAATAAAGAGTAGCTGATATAACAGTAAAATTTAGAGTGGTTGATATAACAGTAAAATAAAGAGTAGCTGATATAACAGTAAAATAAAGAGTGGTTGATATAACAGTAAAATATAGAGTAGCAGATATAACAGTAAAATATAGTGTGGCTGATATAACAGTAAAATATAGAGTGGCTGATATAACAGTAAAATATAGAGTGGCTGATATAACAGTAAAATATAGAGTAGCAGATATAATAGTAAAATATAGAGTAGCTGATATAACAGTAAAATATAGAGTGGCTGATATAACAGTAAAATATAGAGTGG
>JAVIAB010000051.1:78687743-78692743 GCA_032433765.1 Megaustenia siamemsis | reverse complement strand
TATTAATGAGGATGATGATTAAGTTCTATCTGATATTGATGAATGATGACTGTCAAGAAATGATTCACAAAATAATAAATATGTCTTAATGAGGCCTCTCAATTGTTATTATCACAAACGACTTCATATTTTATAGATTTTTATTTTCCGTAACAAAAAAAGGCCAATTTTTAGCACTGGTACATTTGTTTGGAGAATGTTAAGAAAACATAACAGAAAATTGAAACCTTTGAAATGTGGATTTATAGAAGAATCGGAAGAATTGGATGAAAAGAAAAGAAAACAAACGATGAAGTCTTAAAACAACTAAAAATGAAAAGAGAACTACTAAACACAATTCAAACAAAACAAATGAGATTTTTGGGGTATGTTAAGAGGTACAGCAGCCTACAAAAAGTAGAATCCTGGAAGGGAAAATTCAAGGTAAAAGAGGCAGAGGCAGACCAAGACTAACATGGAGGAGTAACATCAAAAGTTTGCCATGTCTGCCTATGAAAACCTGCAACAATAAAGCAAGAGACAGAGTGGAATGACGCTCCATGGTAGCCAACCTTCGATACGGAGAGGGCACTTCTTAATAGATGAATGAATTCCACTCATACCATAACGTGATATGAATTACACTCAACTCACAATAATTATGAATTATACTAAAATCTCTCTCTCTCTCTCTCTCTCTCTCTCTATATATATATATATATATATATATATATATATATATATAAATACATATCCCTGCAATATCTATATATATATATATATCACTGCAAACGAATTAAAATCGCTCAACCGCCCGTGCCAGTGGAAGCATCCGAACTAACATCTCATCTCATTGAAGGATACAATCAAAGAAAGGCAACTACAGTCCCCATCATAGCAGCTACAGCACACGCCAAATGACATGAAACCAAGAAACACCAGAAATGAACGCAGCTGAACTGTCCTTCGTCATACGAAATCATCATTCGTCGTAAGCAGTCGGAATATCGAAACACAATCCAGATGAAACATACAGCTCACGGTTTGCACAGAGTGCTAAACTCAGTAGCTCCGGTAGCAAGCCGGACTCTGACTCAATGGTTCTTGCTGCTTATCCTCCATATTGACCGGTATTCCAGTGATGATGTATATTGCAATCAACACAGAACACACAATTGCGAACACTGTAGAGGATTTCAGATCACATGGACATGATCCCACGAAGATCCCAACAGTGGAACTTCCTATTTATACACCATCTGTATTTGAAAGATAGAATTAACCATCTTTCCCGCAAAAAAAACGTAATATTGAACAATGATGTAAACATAACCGCGCTATCTTGAAAACGAAAGTCCATATTATATAATATAATAACGGAAGTCAATAATATGACCAGGTTAATTAGTTAATATGTTGTAACGAATGTTGTTATATTCGTACATTGATATTATATTCGTACACTCAAAATGTTGTTATATTCGTACATTGATATTATATTCGTACATTCAAAATGTTGTTATATTCGTACACTCAAAATGTTGTTATATTCGTACATTAATGTTATATTCATGCATTCAAAATGTTGTTATATTCGTACATTGATGTTATATTCGTTCATTCAAAATGTTTTTATACTCGTTCATTCAAAATGTTGTTATATTCGTGCATTCAAAATGTTGTTATATTCGTGCATTCAAAATTTTGTTATATTCGTACATTGATGTTATATTCGTACATTCAAAATGTTGTTATATTCGTACATTCAAAATGTTGTTATATTCGTACATTGATGCTATACACGTACATTCAGAATGTTGTTATATTCGTACATTGATGTTATACTCGTACATTCAGAATGTTGTTATTTTCGTAAATTGATGTTATACTCGTACATTCAGAATGTTGTAATATTCGTAAATTGATGTTATACTCGTACATTCAGAAGGTTGTTATATTCGTACAATGTTGTTATATTCGTACAATGTTGTTATATTCGTACAATGTTGTTATATTCGTACAATGTTGTTATATTCGTACATTTACAAATGATCAGATGATGCAGTGTCTTACAATTTATATATTCTGCAGTTTCAGAATATAAAATTGCTCCCCGGAAAGTATCAGACTTGTCGATCATCAATGTTTTGGTTACGTGGATTAACTACCAAAAATATAATTCATAGACACAATTTTATTTTTGCTGAAAATGTTTCACTTTTGTGTGTCACGAATTGAAATCACTTCCATAAATTATCAATTTTAAGGATGGGAGGAAATTACTAGACGTCGGGACAGCTTCACAAAAAGCAAGTTTAAGGATGGGAAGACATTACAAGGCACCGCGACAGCTTCACAAATAGCAAGTTTAAGAATGGAAAGATATTACTAGGCATCGCGACAGCTTCACAAATAGCAAGTTTAAGAATGGAAAGATATTACTAGGCATCGCGACAGCTTCACAAATAACAAGTTTAAGAATGGGAAGACATTACTAGGCCTCGGGAAAGCTTCACAAATAGCAAGTTTAAGGATGGGAAGACATTACTATGCCCCGGGATAGCTTCACAAATAGCAAGTTTAATGATGGGAAGACATTACTATGCCCCGGGACAGCTTCACAAATAGCAAGTTTAAGAATGGGAAGACATTACTAGGCCTCGGGACAGCTTCACAAATATCAAGTTTAAGAATGGGAAGACATTACTAGGCCTCGGGACAGCTTCACAAATAGCAAGTTTAAGAATGGGAAGACATTACTAGGCCTCGGGACAGCTTCACAAATAGCAAGTTTAAGAATGGGAAGACATTACTAGGCCCCGGGACAGCTTCACAAATAGCAAGTTTAAGAATGGGAAGACATTACTAGGCCCCGGGACAGCTTCACAAATAGCAAGTTTAAGAATGGGAAGACATTACTAGGCCCCGGGACAGCTTCACAAATAGCAAGTTTATGAATGGGAAGACATTACTAGGCCCCGGGACAGCTTCACAAATAGCAAGTTTAAGAATGGGAAGACATTACTAGGCCCCGGGACAGCTTCACAAATAGCAAGTTTAAGAATGGGAAGACATTACTAGGCCCCGGGACAGCTTCCCAAATAACAAGTTTAAGGATGGGAGGACATTACTAGGCCCGGGACAGCTTCACAAATAGCAAGTTTAAGAATGGGAAGACATTACTAGGCCCCGGGACAGCTTCACAAATAGCAAGTTTAAGAATGGGAAGACATTACTAGGCCCCGGGACAGCTTCACAAATAGCAAGTTTAAGAATGGGAAGACATTACTAGGCCCCGGGACAGCTTCACAAATAGCAAGTTTAAGAATGGGAAGACATTACTAGTCTCAGGACAGCTTCACAAATAGCAAGTTTAAGAATGGGAAGACATTACTAGGCCCCGGGACAGCTTCACAAATAGCAAGTTTAAGAATGGGAAGACATTACTAGGCCCCGGGACAGCTTCACAAATAACAAGTTTAAGGATGGGAGGACATTACTAGGCCCGGGACAGCTTCACAAATAGCAAGTTTAAGAATGGGAAGACATTACTAGGCCCCGGGACAGCTTCACAAATAACAAGTTTAAGAATGGGAAGACATTACTAGGCCCCGGGACAGTTTTATAAAGTATCAACTTTAAGGACGGCAGGACATTATTAGGCTTAAGATAGATTCAAATATATCAACTTTAAGGACGGGAGGACATTACAAGGCTCGGGACTGCTTCAAATATATCAACTTTAAGGATGGGAGGATATTACTAGGCTCGGGACTGCTTCAAATATATCAAGTTTAAGGATGGGAGGACATTACAAGGCTCGGGACTGCTTCATAAATATCACTCCAGCAATCGCAATCGGTTCGCCCTTGAGAATTGCCACATTGCCCAGTTGGGTTCGCTGTCTCCCCCCCCCCCCCAAGGCATGAACATATCGCTCTCATACACATAGGACACCTACCATACATTTCTTATCGTATCCCCATGCACTACCGAACCTATACATGTATGTATATTTGTCTGCATATGTATATGTACGGATTTATATATGTACGCATGTATGGGTATGTACACATGTTTTTTTACACATCGGTTCGTTGTGCACGCACACAGTTAGATATATACAGTTTATACATATCTTGTACCCACCTCCCCATATTTTTATAACCCTCCCGTCTTCTCGCTTGACTGCCTGGTCAGTGAGATACATAGTTGGTCATCCCGCCCATTTATTTTAGTTCATTCAGAAGCTGACCACGCTCTGGACCGCAGAGAAGTGACCTTTTTTTTTATTTCCTTTCTTGAGTATCTAGCATATTATCGCCATGTAGTTAGATTTGTGTACATATCCTTACATACATTTTTGTGTTGTTTGTTGTTCCAGCTGAAGGCCTCTTTGGACGAAACGTCGACTTTTGCTTTGTTAATTACCACGTTAAGCTGTTACCATACCCCTTTTTTTTCTTCTTTTATTTTTAACTTGCCATTATTATCAGCTTTACAGCAGCTTCGTATCTCTATGCATCCTAATGCCTTTACTCCTTCATAAATATCAACTTTAAGGATGGGAGGAACTAACTAGGCTCGGAACAGCTTCGTTCATAAAGCTAAAAATGTCCAAGATTTGAACAAAAATGCTACTTTAAGATGAAAACAAACAGCTGCGATATGTTTATTGTGAGTTTCTTTGAGTTATTTTCGCTTCTGTGTTTTCAACCGTCACAATAGTGGACACCTGGTTTCTTTCTTTCTTGCGTTCATCCGATGACGTCTCCAGAAGTGAAGAGTTCTCTTTGTCATCCACTTTTAAAATGGCGGATATTCAGCTTTACCTCCAGTTTCGTATTTCGATGCATGTCTATAAGTCGACTCTTCTCAGTGAGTGTAGATGCGCTGTCTTGTAGTTTGCTGTAGAACTGTGATTTTTGCGCATTTCGAGCCAACACATCCGACCTAACCATGGGTCCTGGAGTACCAGGTTGCCTTTTCTCTTCCATTGCTACTGGCTGTACTAAACTAGA
>JAVIAB010000051.1:78655243-78680243 GCA_032433765.1 Megaustenia siamemsis | reverse complement strand
GTACCAGAATTTTTTTCTGGGAAAGTGAAGCGGCACGGACGTAATACCAACCACATTACTCGAAAAATAATGTGCCGAAGGTCTGTAAACATTTTTGTCACCAACACTATATTCCCTATATAGGCCACTTGCCGCTCTTTACTTACTTTACTTCTTCCTTGCTATATAGAGAACATCTAAAGTTACTGGCACACAAGTTATGTCTAAACCACTTGTCATCACAGTCAAAGTAGAGAAACTAGTTTGACCACAAATTTATATTTGAGCAGACTTGGTATCATCGTGAGCTCAACAAGCCGTCATCATTTGGCTGCTCTGATAGTTCCTGGTCAGGGGTTAAACGGAAAGCAAGACCAAGAAAACAATATCATGGCAGTCAGTAAGTTATTGTAAGTCAGGTAGTCTGTCATTTAGTCAGTTAGTTATAGTCAGTTAAACACATAGTGAGTTAGTAAATTACTTAGATAGCTCATCATCATCAAGTACCGGGACTGCTGGCGTAGGTGATCATGTCTCTTCACATCTTTCGATTTCGACAGTTATTTATCATTTCTGTTGTTGACCTTCTGCCAAGCCATTCTCTTAAGTGTCTGGTACCTTTTCTCTTTGCTTCCCTCTATCTCTTCGTCCCTCAATTTTCCCTGTTGTCACAATATATTTCAGCTGTTCCCTTCTCATTACGTGGCCAAAAAACGATGATTGTTTCTTCCTAATATTGGAAATTAGCTCTCTTTTTGTTTTGGCCTCTTTCAGATCGTTTTCATTACTCTTCTTAGCTGTCCATGGTATTCTCAACATTCTTCTGTAAAACCACATTTCTACAAACTCCAATGATTTTCTTGTCTATTGTTCTGTTGTCCAAGAATCACATCCATATGTTAAGCCTGGCACTACATAACATTTAAGAACTCTTTTTCTTGTTTCTATTGTTAAAAATGGATTGCATAGTATCTTCCTCATTAAATATATTGTTAGTTAATTAGTTAATATGTTAACTAGTCATTTAGTTTTTCTGGCGAGAATATCTAGAGATTCTATACTAAACAAAACATTTATTAAAAGAGGAGATGAAAGAAGAGCCCGGGTAGACCCAGAGTAAGATGGAATTACAACATCCGTGAAGCACTACAGCAACGACACTGGTTGAGCCTGTATAAAGAGCAAAAACGAGAACTTTGTATCTCCCTCAATACCCCGAAGGATATAAAAGTAAGTGAGAAGAGAGAGAGAGAGAGAGAGAGAGAGAGAGAGAGAGAGAGAGAGAGAAAGAGATAGAGAGTGTGAGAGAGAATCAGTAAGCTAGATTAGTTAGTTAGTCAGTTAGTCAGTCAGTCAGTCAGTCAGTTAGTTAGTTAGTTAGTTAGTTAGTCAGTCAGTCAGTCAGTCAGTTAGTCAGTCAGTCAGTCAGTCAGTCAGTCAGTTAGTTAGTTAGTCAGTTAGTTAGTTAGTCAGTTAGTCAGTCAGTCAGTCAGTTAGTCAGTCAGTTAGTTAGTCAGTCAGTCAGTCAGTCAGTTAGTCAGTTAGTCAGTCAGTTAGTTAGTCAGTTAGTCAGTTAGTCAGTCAGTCAGTCAGTCAGTCAGTCAGTTAGTTAGTTAGTCAGTCAGTCAGTTAGTCAGTTAGTCAGTCAGTCAGTCAGTCAGTCAGTCAGTTAGTTAGTTAGTCAGTTAGTTAGTTAGTCAGTTAGTCAGTCAGTCAGTCAGTTAGTCAGTCAGTTAGTTAGTCAGTTAGTCAGTCAGTCAGTCAGTCAGTCAGTTAGTTAGTTAGTCAGTCAGTCAGTCAGTCAGTCAGTCAGTCAGTCAGTCAGTCAGTCAGTCAGTTAGTTAGTTAGTCAGTTAGTCAGTCAGTCAGTCAGTCAGTCAGTCAGTTAGTCAGTCAGTTAGTTAGTCAGTTAGTCAGTCAGTCAGTCAGTCAGTCAGTCAGTTAGTTAGTCAGTTAGTCAGTCAGTCAGTCAGTCAGTCAGTCAGTCAGTCAGTTAGTCAGTCAGTTAGTTAGTCAGTTAGTCAGTCAGTCAGTCAGTCAGTCAGTCAGTTAGTTAGTTAGTTAGACAGTTAATTCCTCTTGAGCCGAAGACGACACACACACAGCATAAATCATAATTCTCCATGTATGACGTTTTACTGCTAAATCTTTTTTCCCCACTAAACTTATAGCTGGCTGCTCTATGTCAAATGTTTCTTTCTAATGCAAGTACTCACACGTTAATTTTATTTCGTGTTTATTCTCAAAACGGCGTAATTAAAATATTATCTTTAGATCAATGCAAATTTCTTGGGCATGAAATAGCGAAAATAAAATCAGTTGGAGAATGAAATACACGCCCTTGAGTTTAAACCCGAGTTTATACCCTCATCAAGACCAAACTATTCTCTTAGCAACCACTTCTACAAACATATGTTTCTTGCTTGATTTTCACACGATTACGTATCGATTTAATATTGCCAGACTGGCCTACTTCTTTTCGTTGCACAGCTCTTGTGTGATCACGTCTGTGATAGATAATTAGAGAGCAAAGATGAGACTCACTGCTCAATAGAAAGCATGTCGAAAACAACGGAAGTGAAAGGTCGGACATAGGGAGAGGCCAACAATTGCGTCGTGTTAAAGAATTTGCTTCAGAATTCATCGTAGCTAAAAGACATGAATCATTCATCGTAAGGTTCCGCTAACTGGGATGCTGCACTTTTGTTTTATAGATGTGTGTTGTTAATTGGTGTTTGTTGCTGTTTACTTGTGGTTATTGTTTACTTTTTGTTGTTGTCTGCTGTTTGCTGTTTGTTATTTTTGTGTGTTGTTGTATTTGTTTACTGTGCATTTCTGTTTCTTGTCATTTATTATTGTTATTATTATTTATTGACTTGCTGATGTTGATTGTTTGCTTTTGTTGATTGATGTTTGCTTTTGTTGATTGTTGTTTGCTTTTGTTGATTGTTGTTTGCTTTTGTTGATTGTTGTTTGCTTTTGTTGATTGTTGTTTGCTTTTGTTGATTGTTGTTTGCTTTTGTTGATTGTTGTTTGCTTTTGTTGATTGTTGTTTGCTGATGTTTATTGTTATTTGTTGCTATTCATTGGTGTTTGCAGATGTTTATTCAGTGTTATATATTGCTGTGTTATTTGTTGCTGTTTATTCAGTGTTATATATTGCTGTGTTATTTGTTGCTGTTTATTCAGTGTTATATATTGCTGTGTTATTTGTTGCTGTTTATTGATGTTTATATATTGCTGTGTTATTTGTTGCTGTTTATTGATGTTTGTATATTGCTGTGTTATTTGTTGCTGTTTATTGATGTTTATATATTGCTGTGTTATTTGTTGCTGTTTATTGATGTTTATATATTGCTGTGCTATTTGTTGCTGTTTATTGATGTTTATATATTGCTGTGTTATTTGTTGCTGTTTATTGATGCTTATATATTGCTGTGTTATTTGTTGCTGTTTATTGATGTTTATATATTGCTGTGTTATTTGTTGCTGTTTATTGATGTTTATATATTGCTGTGTTATTTGTTGCTGTTTATTGATGTTTATATATTGCTGTGTTATTTGTTGCTGTTTATTGATAGTTATTTATTGCTGTGTTATTTGCTGCTTGTTGTTACTTATTGCTGTTTATTGTTATTTGTTGCTGTTCATTGATGTTTGCTGTTTTTTATTTATTGTTATTTATTGCTCTTATCTGTTGCTTGCTGTTGTTCTTTGTTGTTTTTTGCTATTCCTTGTTGTTAGCTGTTCATTGTTATTTGTTGCTGCTCTTTGTAATAGTTGTCGTTCATTGTTATTTGCTGTTATTCTTCGTTTTCTGTTATTCTTTGTTTGACGTTGTTCTTTGTTGGTTATGCCGCTCCTCCATCCACCAAGAAAAAACACAAATTGGACGCCACTATGTAATGGTTTACATAAAATAACTATAGCTTGTTTCATAAGTCGTGCCCAACTTTTAAAATCAATATCTTTTAAACCGCTTTTTGTAATTTTTTCAAAATTTGCATGTAAAATTATAATCATTAGAACCCAACAGGGAATTAATTTCATTAAAAACAAACATTTGGTTATTATTATTGCTTATTTGATTTATATAAATTTATAACGACCCATTGATGTAGTCAAAACTTAGTGTTTACAGTATTTAAGTTAAAAATAGCGATTACAAATCTATACACGGTCAAATTTACGATTTTGCACGCTTTAAACGTGAGCTGTCTTACACAATTAGACACTTATAGAAAACACGAGGCATTGTGTGTTCCATTTCCGTTCATCCATAGGTGTAGACGTGGAACGCTAACATTTATCATGAGTCTTAAAATGAAATTCTGCAGTTTACAAAACATCGCAATAAAAATGTATGACTATTTTTGCAAAGAGGCTAAACGAGGAAGATTATTTCATTCTTTAGAAAACCCTGAGAATAGGACAAGACACATTTTGGATTTATCTAAACGGTCATTTAATCGCTGGATTCAAGCACGTGACCGTCAATGTTCCAAATATACAAAATCACAAGGAAGAGCAAAAATGTTGGATAATTTCGACAGTGAACTTATTAGAAGTGAAATTCGCAAAATGTTGGGTATGAATGAAACTGTTACAATAAGAAAATTAAAAGTATCGCTGAAAAAGAACAACAGTATTGAAATATCAAAGTCTACATTATGGAGGAATGTGAGAGCTGCAGGCTTTACATTCAGAAAGTATTCCAATGGACGAAACATCATCTGTGAGAAGCCACATATAGTAGTCATGAGAAGCAAGTACTTACGTGAAGTAAAAGAGGTGCGCAAGCAAGGTTATGATATTGTGTACTTGGATGAAACATGGATCAATGCTCACCACACTAACCAAAGGGAATGGCAGTCATCAGATGGAAAGATTAAGAGATTAATACCTAGCAGCAAAGGACAGCGCTTGATAATTGCTCATGCAGGTAGTCGACAACATGGACTAATACAGAATGCAGAGCTCATTTTTCTTTCAAAATCCATAGACAATCGGGATTATCACTCTGAGATGAATGGTCACATATTTAGACATTGGATTGAAAATTCTGTTCTCCCATCACTAGATCGACCATCTTGCCTAATAATGGACAATGCAGCGTACCACAACATTGTTGCACTTGAAGATAAAGTCCCGACGTCATCCAGTACAAAAGATGCTATTAAGATATGGCTCACAAAGGAGCACATACAATTTAATAACACGTACTTAAAACCTGAATTACTATCTCTAGTAAAGCAAAAACAGAGGACAAAGATTTTTCAAATAGATAAGGTTATCCAAGAGCACGGTCATATAAGTTTGAGGCTGCCACCTTACCATGCTCATTTAAATCCAATAGAACTAATCTGGGCAAAACTAAAAGGACAAGTGGCAGATGAAAATACAACATTCAAAATATGCGATGTAAAGACTCTTGCTAATCTCGCTTTATTAAATATAGACAAAGATTATTGGGCTAAATGTGAAGACCACGTCTTAAAACAGGAAGAGGAATATTGGAAAAATGATGGTTTGTGGAATGTTCAACCCCAAACAGTTATTAATCTTTTAGACTCGTCTGATTCAGAATGAAAGTATATAGCCCCCACAATGTTGGCCCCTATATTACCTTAAATTATTTCAACAAACGGTCCATTTCAGGACCACACAACTATGAAAATTGGACATACAGCTTGATATTATCGTCCGTCCTCGAACTGAGCAGACAATAATTATCCTGGTGTTTTGTTTTATCCAGTTATTTCCCCATTACGGCCACGCCTTTACCTAGTGAAAATTAATCGTAGACCAGCAACTACGGTAATTTCTATTCTTTAGGGCTTCACAATTTACAATTTTGACAAACATCAAAGAAATATCGCCGCTTTAAGAAAACTGCAGCTGCAAGATATTTGTTAAATATACATTTAAAGGGTCTTTTGCATTCTAATAACATTTGGAAAATTTCAAACGTATTTAACAAACGGTTAGAGAGTAATAACGTTTTGAAGTTGGGCATATGTTTTGAAACGAGCTATAATGGTTTATTTTCGATTTTAGCACAACATATCTGACTTTAGCACAATATATCTGACTTCAGCACAATATATCTGACTTCAGCACAACATACCTGACTTCAGCACAATATATCTGACTTCAGTGCAACATATCTGACTTCAGCACAACATATCTGACTTCAGCACAACATATCTGACTTTAGCACAACATATCTGACTTCAGCACAACATATCTGACTTCAGCACAACATATCTGACTTCAGCACAACATCTGACTTCAGTACAACATATCTGACTTCAGTACAACATATCTGACTTCAGCACAACATATCTGACTTCAGCACAACATATCTGACTTCAACACAACATATCTGACTTCAGCACATCTGACTTTAGCACAACATATCTGACTTCAGTACAACATATCTGGCTTCAGCACAACATATCTGACTTCAGCACAACATATCTGACTTCAGCACAACATATCTGACTTCAGTACAACATATCTGACTTAAGCACAACATATCTGACTTCAGCACAATATATCTGACTTCAGCACAACATACCTGACTTCAGCACAATATATCTGACTTCAGTACAACATATCTGACTTCAGCACAACATATCTGACTTCAGCACAACATATCTGACTTTAGCACAACATATCTGACTTCAGCACAACATATTTGACTTCAGCACAACATATCTGACTTCAGCACAACATCTGACTTCAGTACAACATATCTGACTTCAGTACAACATATCTGACTTCAGCACAACATATCTGACTTCAGCACAACATATCTGACTTCAACACAACATATCTGACTTCAGCACATCTGACTTTAGCACAACATATCTGACTTCAGTACAACATATCTGACTTCAGCACAACATATCTGACTTCAGCACAACATATCTGACTTCAGCACAACATATCTGACTTCAGCACAACATATCTGACTTCAGTACAACATATCTGACTTAAGCACAACATATCTGACTTCAGCACAACATATCTGACTTAGCACAATATATCTGACTTCAGTACAACATATCTGACTTTAGCACAACATATCTGACTTCAGCACAACATATCTGACTTTAGCACAACACATCTGACTTTAGCACAACATATCTGACTTCAGCACAACATATCTGACTTAGCACAATATATCTGACTTCAGCACAACATATCTGACTTTAGCACAACATATCTGACTTTAGCACAACATATCTGACTTCAGCACAACATATCTGATTTTAGCACAACACATCTGACTTCAGCACAACACATCTGGCTTTAGCACAACATATCTGACTTCAGTACAACATATCTGACTTTAGCACAACATATCTGACTTCAGCACAACATATCTGACTTCAGCACAACACATCTGATTTTAGCACAACATGTATGACTTTAGAACAACACATCTGATTTTAGCACAACATGTATGACTTTAGAACAACACATCTGATTTTAGCACAACATGTATGACTTTAGAACAACAGATCTGACTTCAGTACAACATATCTGACTTCAGCACAACATATCTGACTTTAGCACAACATATCTGACTTCAGCACAACATATCTGATTTAGCACAATATATCTGACTTCAGTACAACATATCTGACTTTAGCACAACATATCTGACTTCAGCACAACACATCTGACTTTAGCACAACATATCTGACTTCAGCACAACATATCTGACTTCAGCACAACATATCTGACTTCAGCACAACATATCTGACTTAGCACAATATATCTGACTTCAGCACAACATATCTGACTTTAGCACAACATATCTGACTTTAGCACAACATATCTGACTTCAGCACAACATATCTGATTTTAGCACAACACATCTGACTTCAGCACAACACATCTGGCTTTAGCACAACATATCTGACTTCAGTACAACATATCTGACTTTAGCACAACATATATGACTTCAGCACAACATATCTTACTTCAGCACAACACATCTGATTTTAGCACAACATGTATGACTTTAGACCAACACATCTGATTTTAGCACAACATGTATGACTTTAGAACAACACATCTGATTTTAGCACAACATGTATGACTTTAGAACAACAGATCTGACATTAGTACATCCTTTTTTTGAGGATTTTCTTTTCCTGTATTTTCCCAGCGACTAATCCACTTTATCATTTTAAAAGGGCGTTAATTGGCGCATATTGTGATTTGCAGCAAACTGCGATATTTTGCCCTTTCCACTTAACAAATAATAATTCAGCATTGTAGTTTTGAATACTGGGCTGCCTTCCTTCTTCGATCTCTATTCGCGTAACCAGATTGGCTAGTTTATTTGGTGAGACACCACAATGTGGCGGAGAAGGATCTTGATCGGTTTTGATTTAATGATCATCGCAAGCAGTCAGCTATGAGTCGATAATCACTTTCAACCCAGGACATGTTGAACGTGTCACACCCACCATCCCATTTTGGTAATCATGGTTGCCATCCTTTTTCTACTTACCTGACTGGTTGCTTCTGTTCAGGACTACCACAAGAAGGGAAAATGAAGTCTTGGTCAGCTATCATTCGCGAACCGTGATATCAGAAATTACTTACGGGGTCCTTGACTGATATAAACTATGTGGAGCTTGATTCTCGGTGTGATGAACAAGTTGTACGATTATTGTCAAATGATGTTGGCAAAAAATCTATTTCAATCCTATTTATAAGTAAAAATAATACATAAGTTTAGAGACTAATTTTAAATGGATCTGTAATATGTAAATAAAACAGGGTACTAGGCAAGTGTGTGCTGTCATCAGATTTATTTAATATGTACGGTGAGATTATTTTAAGGCCCATAAGGGGCAAGGCTGGAATAACAATCGGAGGTCATATTATAAATAGTCTAGGGTATGCTGAAGATACAGTCTTAACAGCTAAGAGTGAAAATGAGTTAAAGAAATGTTAGACATTATAGTGAAAGAAAGCAAAAAAAAAAAAAAAAGACTCAGTTTTAATAGCAAAAAGACAGAGGTAAAGGTAACAACAGAGAAAAAGACATCACCACAGTGCACAATAAAAACAAGTGGAACCATATTAAAACAGGTAAATTAATTTAAATATCTGGGAACAATGATGACCTCAGATGGTAGATGTACAACAGAGATGAGATACAGAATGGCTCAGGCAAAGTAGTTTTTAAAAAAATGAGGAAGATATGCAATCCATTTTTAACAATAGAAACATGAAAACGAGTTCTGAATTGTTATGTAGAGCCAGTCTTAACATATGGATGTGAATCATGGACAATAGGACAACATACAAGAAAATCACTGGAGGCTGTAGAAATGTGGTTTTACAGAAGAATATTGAGAATACCATGAACAGCTAAGAAGAGTAATGAAAACGTTCTGAAAGAGGCCAAAGCAAAAAGAGAGCTAATATCAAATATTAGGAAGAAACAATCATCATTTTTTGGCCATGTAATGAGAAGAGAACAACTGAAATATATTGTAAACAACTGGGGAAATCAAGGGATGAAGAGATAGAGGGAAGCAAATAGAAAAGATACCAGACAGCTTAAGAAAATGGCTTGGCAGAAATTCAACAACAGAAATGATAAATTACTGTCGTGATCGAAAGTTGTGGAGAGACATGATCACCTACGCCAGCAGGCTTGGTATTTGATGATGATGATGAGTGTGTAAATGAGTAAAGTGAAGCGTCTTTACAAGAAAATAATGAGAAATAGAATGTTTGAGGTTTATAGATAGTTCACTGGATAAATCAACGTTTCGGCTCAAATGGTCATTAGGGTAACAAACACAAAGAAAACATCTCCTAATGGTTAAGATAACATTAGACTGTTCATTTGCTGCAGATTTATTTACTCAGACTTGGACTATGCTCATACGTAGATTTATTTACTCAGACTTGAACTATGCTCATACATAGATTTATTTACTCAGACTTGAACTATGCTCATACATAGATTTATTTACTCAGACTGGACTATGCTCATACATAGATTTATTCACTCAGACTTGGACTATGCTCATACATAGATTTATTTACTCAGACTTGGACTATGCTCATACATAGATTTATTTACTCAGACTGGACTATGCTCATACATAGATTTATTTACTCAGACTTGAACTATGCTCATACATAGATTTATTTACTCAGACTGGACTATGCTCATACATAGATTTGTTTACTCAGACTGGACTATGCTCAAACATAGATTTATTTACTCAGACTGGACTATGCTCATACATAGATTTATTTACTCAGACTTTAACTATGCTCATACATAGATTTATTTACTCAGACTTGAACTATGCTCATACATAGATTTATTTACTCAGACTTGAACTATGCTCATACATAGATTTATTTACTCAGACTTGAACTATGCTCATACATAGATTTATTTACTCAGACTTGAACTATGCTCATACATAGATTTATTTACTCAGACTTGAACTATGCTCATACATAGATTTATTTGCTCAGACTTGAACTATGCTCATACATAGATTTATTCACTCAGACTTGGACTATGCTCATACATAGATTTATTTACTCAGACTTGGACTATGCTCATACATAGATTTATTTACTCAGACTTGAACTATGCTCATACATAGATTTATTTACTCAGACTTGAACTATGCTCATACATAGATTTATTTACTCAGACTTGAACTATGCTCATACATAGATTTATTTACTCAGACATGAACTATGCTCATACATAGATTTATTTACACAGACTTGAACTATGCTCATACATAGATTTATTTACTCAGACTTGAACTATGCTCATACATAGATTTATTTACTCAGACTTGAACTATGCTCATACATAGATTTATTTACTCAGACTTGAACTATGCTCATACATAGATTTATTTACTCAGACTTGAACTATGCTCATACATAGATTTATTTACACAGACTTGAACTATGCTCATACATAGATTTATTTACACAGACTTGAACTATGCTCATACATAGATTTATTTACTCAGACTTGAACTATGCTCATACATAGATTTATTTACTCAGACTTGAACTATGCTCATACATAGATTTATTTACTCAGACTTGAACTATGCTCATACATAGATTTATTTACTCAGACTTGAACTATGCTCATACATAGATTTATTTACTCAGACTTGAACTATGCTCATACATAGATTTATTTACACAGACTTGAACTATGCTCATACATAGATTTATTTACACAGACTTGAACTATGCTCATACATAGATTTATTTACACAGACTTGAACTATGCTCATACATAGATTTATTTACTCAGACTTGAACTATGCTCATACATAGATTTATTTACACAGACTTGAACTATGCTCATACATAGATTTATTTACACAGACTTGAACTATGCTCATACATAGATTTATTTACACAGACTTGAACTATGCTCATACATAGATTTATTTACTCAGACTTGAACTATGCTCATACATAGATTTATTTACACAGACTTGAACTATGCTCATACATAGATTTATTTACACAGACTTGAACTATGCTCATACATAGATTTATTTACTCAGACTTGGACTATGCTCATACATAGATTTATTTACACAGACTTGAACTATGCTCATACATAGATTTATTTACTCAGACTTGGACTATGCTCATACATAGATTTATTTACACAGACTTGAACTATGCTCATACATAGATTTATTTACTCAGACTTGGACTATGCTCATACATCAAACCGACGACTAGTCAATGTTGCCTCCATCAGGTTTCTCTAAATTGAAAGTGTTGTTTTTTGTTGTTAGAGTTGACATGATAATGATGGGTGGTCAAGTGGTAAGATTTGACCTCTGGACAAGAAGGTTCCATGATTGAATCCTTCTACAGGTAGTAACAATTTTCCTCATTGATTCTGTTTTTTTTTCTTTTCGTGATTTTAGTCTCTCTCTCTGTCTGGGTATTTTTTTATGGGAAAGTAAAGCGGTACGGGCATAATCATCATCATCATCATCGCGTGCCTTCCCCGCAACGAAGGTTGGCTGCCATGGATCGCCATTCTACTCTGTTTCTTGCTTTGATGGTGCAGGCTGACATAGATTGACTTGTCCATCTTTTGATGTTACTCGTCCATGTTAGTCTTGGTCTGCCTCTGCTTCTTTTACCTTGTATTTTCCCTTCCAATATTACTTTTAGTAGGCTGTTGTCTTTTAACATGCCCCAAACATTTCATGTGGCTTGTCTTAATTGTATTTAGTATTTCTCTTTTTATTTTCAGTTGTTTTAAAACTTCATCGTTTGTTATCTTTTGTTTCCATCCAATTCTACCTATTCTTCTATAAATCCACATTTCAAAGGCTTCAATTTTCTGTTCTGTTTTCTGGTCTAATGTCCATGTTTCTGCACCATGCAGGAATATTGAGAAGACGTAACATTTTGCCATTCTCAGTTTCAGCCCTGCTGATATTTGTTTCGTTGTTAGTATATTTTTCATGGCATTAAAATTACTTTTTGCCATACCTATTCTTTTGTTTATTTCAGTTTTACATTTTCCATCATTAGTTATAGTATGTCCCAGGTAGTTGTACCTCTGGACTGTCTCCACATGTATTCCCTCAATTGTGATATTTAATTGTAGGTCTTGAGATAATACCGACCACATTACCCCAAAAAGTCATGTGTCTGTAAAATGTATGGTCACCAACACCATATTCCATATACGCCACTTGGCGTGACGGGGGTAGTTTACTTTTTTTTTTTTATTTTGCGTGGTGAGATTCGGTGTCTAACTTTCACAAGACTGTGTCTTTACTGATAGCCGAGTCGATTCTCAGGGGGCGTGGTCACACTTTTTGGCGTGCGACCTTCATTCTCCTGTCACAGGCAGTTTCCGGTAACGGAATGAATACCGCAATCATTGTTTTAAAAAAAAAAATCTTTCACGGTTTTCAAGATCTGGCTTCAGCTTGTTCTATTTTTCTTACAAGAAAAACACACGAGATCGACCTTATTAGCTGTTGCCACTAACCCCTGAGTATTCTTGAGTTAGTAGAACAGAACAACCTGCACTTCTATCTATCTATCTATCTATCTATCTATCTATCTATCTATCTATCTATCTATCTATCTATCTATCTATCTATCTATCTATCTATCTATCTATCTATCTATCTATCTATCTATCTATCTATCTATCTATCTATCTATCTATCTATCTATCTGTCTATCTGTCTATCTGTCTGTCTGTCTGTCTGTCTGTCTGTCTGTCTGTCTGTCTGTCTGTCTGTCTGTCTGTCTGTCTGTCTATTGACATTTCGAGCCGTAGCCGTCCCCATAGTGCATAGGTCCAGATAGTCTTTCTCTTATCTAATTTTTTATTCTAGCAGCTTTCAATCCTTCTAAATATCTTTTATCAAATCTCGCCATTTGCCTCTGTTCTGTGCAAGCAACTCATCTCATTGTGGGAGCCGATTCCTGCTGTTCTTGCCACTCTGATCAATGCTCTTCTCAGTGTTTCTCTGGGTCGGCCTCTTTTCCTCTTACCTGTTGTTTCCCATATGAGGACTTGCTTTGTTATTCGGTTATTATCTCTTCTCATCACATGTCCAACATATGGCCATCGTCTTTTCTTGATTACTGAAGATATTAGTGGTTGATTGGCGATTTCTCTAATTTCGTCGTTTGTTTTGAATTCGTTTCACGCTATACTAAGTATTTTCCTTAGACATTTATTTTTGAATGCGTTCAACTTTGTTTCTATGTCTCTTGTTGTTTTCCAGTTTTCACACGCATACGTAGTTGTTGATAGTACATTTGATTTGAATAGTCTCAGTTTTGTGTTTGTGCTGATGAGTTTTATTTCCACAACTTTTCAAGGCTTCTGAAAGACATTGCCGCTTTAGCTAGAATCTGTTATCTGCACTAAGAACTGCCCAAATTGTGCACGTCATCACTCATCAGTGTACATACTGTTTGTGATCAGTCTTTTTTTTTTAAAGTACATGCCGTGTTTTCCCCAATTCTTACTCGTGCTACTCTAAATTTTAAAAACGTGCAGACTCGTCATTCTAGTCTTTTATTTATAGTTGCCACGATCATCTTTATCTTTATCGTCATCATCATTGTGTCTTCTCTTGACCATTAAAAATGAGCGCACCATAGACGCAATTAAAGATAAATCCTTTAACTCTTTTAACGTCCTTGACTTCTGCGTGCGGAGAGCAGAAGATCAATATGAGTCCCCCTGAATGCTTGAGGCCAGCATATATTATACATCATCTTATGTCTGGCGCATCCCTTTATTTACAGTCCCGTGACCATGTGGAAATGAGGGCCCCCGAGATAAAATAAATAAACAAATACATCAACCGGGCTCTTTTGAAATTATTTATTTATTCTTCCTTTCTTTCTTTTTTCTTTCTTTCTTTCTTTCTTTCTTTCTTTCTTTCTTTCTTTCTTTCTTTCTTTCTTTCTTTCTTTCTTTCTTTCTTTCTTTCTTTCTTTCTTTCTTTCTTTCTTTCTTTCTTTCTTTCTTTCTTTCTTTCTTGTTCTCGTCCTATGACTCCTCATTTACAATGACAATCCTTAAAATAAAGGTTAGATATAGTTATGGATGAGTTTGTGTTGTAGTTTACGACATGTTGTGTTAACTGCTACTAAGGAGAAAATTCCACTTCTGCGCGGTATTTCTAGTTCCGTCACTTTCCCTCGCAATCTCCGCTCGCTTGGCCAAACTGGTTAGTTGTTTTACAGAGCATCCGCTGGAGGCGAAATATGATCTTGATTAATTAGTTCTGTTTCACTGAATCTGATGCAAACGCGGTCTATTATGAGTCGCTGACTACGTTCAGCTCAGGTGTTGTTGAAAATCTGGTCCATAATGTAATCTAACCCGAATAGCGCCAGTAGCGTATTAATTAGCGTTTTGCTTAGCGGTAAAGTGATCTTTGGTTCTTCTTCCGTGTTTTCTGTTTTCGTCAGACGATTGCTCTTCTTCCCGTTGAAAGAACGTTAAGTAATCACACCAGATCTTTTGGCCCGAAACATCCGACTTCCGTAAGAACGTTAAGTAATCACACCAGATCTTTTGGCCCGAAACATCCGACTTCCGTAAGAACGTTAAGTAATCACACCAGATCTTTTGGCCCGAAACATCCGACTTCCGTAAGAACGTTAAGTAATCACACCAGATCTTTTGGCCCGAAACATCCGACTTCCGTAAGAACGTTAAGTAATCACACCAGATCTTTTGGCCCGAAACATCCGACTTCCGTAAGAACGTTAAGTAATCACACCAGATCTTTTGGCCCGAAACATCCGACTTCCGTAAGAACGTTAAGTAATCACACCAGATCTTTTGGTCCGAAACATCCGACTTCCGTAAGAACGTTAAGTAATCACACCAGATCTTTTGGCCCGAAACATGCGACTTCCGTTTTTCATTTTTAGAATGTCGAGTTTAATTCTTGCATCGATCCATGCTCAATTAGTGTGACTAGTTAATGTCGAGTTTAATTCTTGCATCGATCCATGCTCACTTAGTGTGACTAGTTAATTTATTTCCAGATCATCTCACAACGTGGGCTCAATTCTATCTTCATGCTCTTCGGATTTAATAGAGCCAAACATCTTAGGTACCTTTCTCACTGAACTGTTAAAGTAAATACAGTGAGACAGAGCAGTGAGTTAATAGCCTCCAGCTGGATCAAAAGATATGTGGACTGCTTCTTGATAAAGAACATCCCTTGTAACAGGATCAACAGATGTGTGGACTGGTTATTTATAGAGAATACACCTTCTGATGGACCAAATGTTAAGGAGCAACCACATTGGTTGGTGTTAATGGTCCTTGCAATGGTTACGGCGTAATGTTCATAGTTATAGAATTGAGATCATATCTGTACCCCCGATTTTTCTTACATGACTTTCTCGCTTCCTTCAGCCCTTGACACTTCTCAACAGAGAACATAAGGTTGCTTGCACGACATTGATTCAACTTATCAGAGCACAGGTCATGAGGAAAGACGAATTCAACACATCTTGTTTGAACAAAATAATACAGGAGGGTGACGTCATCTCGACACAGTCCCCATCTGTTTATTGACACCATGCATGCTGGGTAAAACGTCATACTGGAATTGATGACATCACAACAAACCAATATTCCGGGGGGATGGGGGAGCCCTAGGTGGTATAGAGTTAAGACGGCGGGCTCTGAACAGGAAAGTCCCGAACTCAATTCCACCTGTGGAAATATTTATAAAAAAATAAATAAGATTGGAACCGTGGTTTCTTCGTGGCTTAACCCTCCAACGGGCTCTGGTTAGTGAGATCCAACGGTCTCTGGGTAGTGAGATCCAACGGTCTCTGGGTAGTGAGATCCAACGCTCTCTGGGTAGTGAGATCCAACGCTCTCTGGTTAGTGAGATCCAACGGTCTCTGGGTAGTGAGATTCAACGTTCTCTGGGTAGTGAGATCCAACGCTCTCTCGGATAACTGCAAAAAAAAAATAATACTAATTAAAAAACACGAGGTTAGGTAAGCACTTGCGCCCGTTAAAGAACCATTGGCAGTTACAAATCGGAAAGAGTAGGCAAAAAAAATGCCACCCGACAAAAATCTACCAACACCGTTAATCCGTGCTTCGGAGTTCGTGCACGTGGGTCAAAGTTCTCCTCGGAGATTCCTGATATTTCGAGATAAACATCGGAGAACTGATATATCTCGGTGATGATGATTCTAACATAACATAACATAACATAACATAACATAACATAACATAACATAACATAACATAACATAACATAACATAACATAACATAACATAACAAACACAACATAACAACACACCATAACATAACACAACATAACATAACACAACATAACATAACATAACATAACATAACATAACATAACATAACATAACATAACAACATAACATAACACAACATAACATAACACAACATAACATAACACGACAAAACATAACACAACACAGCACAACATAACATAACATAACATAACACGACAAAACATAACACAACACAGCACAACATAACATAACATAACACAACATAACACGACAAAACATAACACAACACAATACAACATAGCAGAATATAACATAACACAACACAACATAACATAACATAACACAACACAACATCAAACAACACAACATAACATAACATAACATAACACAACATAACATAACACAACACAACATAACATAACATATCATAACACAACATAACATAACATAACACAACACAACACCACATAACATAACACAACACCACATAACATAACACAACTTAACACAACACAACATAACACAACTTAACACAACACAACACATCATAATATAACATAACACAACATAAAACATCACTGTTCGAACATGTTTAAGTTCGTTCACTGTCAGCGGTGGACCAACTAACTCTGTTTCATCTAATCTTACTTAGTAAAGGTCAAGTACGAGACTTAAATCGGCGTCTTAGCACGCGAGTTGCCACCCATGTGTGCTTGGTCGCAGAAGTGTTCGGAGACTTCTGGATAGTGTCGCTTCAAACACGAAATTCACAATGCGAAGCGGCATTCCTCACCTTTCTTACCTTGGTACCCATTTCTACCATCGGCTTGGTCGACCGCAGGGGTATTTTTTTTTTCAAACCACGAGTACAACTCACACAGCTTCCAGCGGAAATCGAACACGGGTTGTCCGAACTTCGGTAGCCCAGTCGGGTGGTTTTCCCAGCTAGGCTACTGAGACCCCAATATTACTTACTTAAGTTCAGTCAGAAGTTCGTTATCTAAATACGTCTATCTTGAATCCAGCTATTTAAATTTAAAATAGCTTCTCTATTTTCCTGGTGACACTGTTCCCTTTCGGTTGGTTTTCTCTTTTCACGAATTCTTCCTTTGACTTAAATAGTGCTTGTAACTCGTGACTACCAAAGGACATAAAAAGATTGTTCCAGTCTCTGCTCAATTTCTCTGATAAACGCCTTTCCCAAGTTAACGACTCAACAGCTAATTCGCGATAAAAACTCTCCTATTTATAATCTGAAGCTATCTGCCGGTCATAGTTATTCAACTACCTTCATGTGGAAGCCACTTACAACAACCTGCCTGCACATGCAAGCCCACTGCACACCTGCCTACACGTGCAAGTCCATTGCACACCTGCCTACACGTGCAAGTCCATTGTACACCTGCCTACACATGCAAGCCCATTGCACACCTGCCTACACGTGCAAGTCCATTACCCACCCGCCTACACATGCAAACCCATTACACACCTGCCTACAAGTAAAGCCCATTACACACCTGCCCACACGTGCAAGCCCATTACACATCTGCCTAAACGTGGAAGCCCATTACACACCTGCCTACACATGCAAGCCCATTATACACCTGCCTACACGTGCAAGTCCATTACACATCTGCCTAAACGTGGAAGCCCATTACACACCTGCCTACACATACAAGCCCATTGCACACCTGCCTACACGTGCAAGTCCATTACCCACCCGCCTACACATGCAAACACATTACACACCTGCCTACAAGTAAAGCCCATTACACACCTGCCCACACGTGCAAGCTCATTACACATCTGCCTACATTTGCAAACCTATTACAGTTACTCAATACGTAGCCCACAATGTTTCGCCGGATAATTCTAACCAAAAACAACAAAAATAACTCCGGAGTTGAAGAGCTATACCCTGACAACGGTATTGTGTGCTGCAGGACATTCTTTACCATAACCTAATCATCATCATCAAGTACCATGTTTGCTGGCGTAGATGATCATGTCTCTCAACAACTTTCGATCTCGACAGTTATTTATCATTTCTGTTGTTGACCTTGCATGACCAAGCAATTCTCTTAAGCTGCCTGATGTCTTTTCTCTTTGCTTCCCTTTATGTCTTCATCCCTCAGCTTTCCCAGTTGTTACAATATATTCCAGTTGTTCTCTTCTCATTACTTGGCCAAAAAATGATGATTGTTTCTTCCTAATATTGGAAATTAGCTTTCTCTTTGCTTTGGCCTCTTTCGGATCGTTTTCTTTACTCTTCTTAGCTGTCCATGGTATTCTCAACATTCTTCTGTAAAACCACATTTCTACAGACTCCAGTGATTTTCTTGTCTGCTGCATGTTGCACGACCTTATATTCTAGCAATAAAAGCTGACATTCACTTGCCCTTATTTGCTATCTAAAAAGAATGACATTTATATGACCTTATTTTTTAACAAGGAATTCTAGCACTTGTTTCTATAAAACCCAAGATATGTGATTATTCTTGTATCCGTCCACTGTCACCTGCCACACACACTGTAAGAGATGTCGAAGGAGTCTGGGGTTATGGTCTTCGTCGGTGTTACGGAGTTCGTGCATCTCAGCAGAAGCCATCTTTAGTGCTTTCGCTAATGTGTGGCGGGCGAACTTCATACTGGGAGATGTACTGAGAATGGGATCTGAGTACATTTGAGTTATCTGTTGTGCCGTGAAGAAGTCCTGTCAACTAAACTAAGTATATGACTTGTGTACACGGTTGTTAAGTGTTTGCCGTAGAGACTACAACTGCGTGTTCAGATACTACAATAAGATAAATGACAGGGCATTTTAAGCGTGAGATTGTAAAACAAAATAAATAAAGAAAAGAACGATGTTAATGTTTGCAAACAATTAGTTCTACAATGTTTCCATTTTTAAGCTTAAAAAAATCGTGATAAGGTCGGTGTGAATCAAATTTAAATTGTATGACTCATAATGTAGGGCGTATAGATTATGTTTCAAAACGAGATTTCAGGTTGCTCAGTTGATGATAGTCTGAAGTAGTTTCATATTTGACATTCGGTGCCAGATCAACTGATTTTCTGTCCGAAAATGTTGACGCAACACCGTCTGACGGAAGCTGCTAAAATAAACAAACCCGTTGGATCAAGTGGTCGATTGGTTGCTAAGGGCTCTCAATGCGCCATTAAGGATCAATACCAAGGCTGTAAATCCTAAGTGCTGAGATAACTAGTTTGATTTGAGTTACGCGGTTTGACCTCCAGTCATTTTTGTTCAATGTGGACACAAGATTGTCCAAACTAAGATCTGCCTTTTGACTTTAATTTGTGAGAAATAAAAGAGTGGTTAGAAGTTGATGCTTTTACTTTTTGTGGGAGTAAAGTGCTTAAGTTATGTAGGCAAGGTTGGGGATAAACACGGGTACTCACGGATTAAAGCTACACATCGTTAGGGTAGTTAGACTTTTGGACAGGGCTTGCCGGCTCTGTGGGACCTGGAGTTCAAAGGTCACATGCCCAAGTGCAGTCGCCTCGTCGTGAGCGATCAGTAGTTTTAATGTAATTTCTTCCTCCCCCCACCCACTCCTCTTCTAAGAAAAATGCATCTCCCCCTCCTTCCACCCTACCTCCCCTCACTAGATTTGAAGGATGATCTTCTAATTGTATGTGTGGCCTCTTTCATTTGTACACACGACTGGAAACAGGTCTGTACACACGACTAGAAACAGGACTGTACGCACAACTGGAAACAGGGCTGTACACACGACTGGAAACAGGACTGTACACACGACTGAAAACAGGCTGCACGACTGAAAACAGGACTGTAAAAACGACTGGAACCGACTGTACACACGACTAGAAACAGGACTGTACACACGACTGGAAACAGGGCTGTACACACGACTGGAAATAGGACTTTACACAGTATTTAAAACGGGACTGTACACAAGACTGGAAACAGGACTATACACACGACTAGAAACAGGACTGTACACACGACTGGAAACAGGACTGTACACAAGACTGGAAACAGGACTGTACACACGACTAGAAACAGGACTGTACACACGACTGGAAACAGGGCTGTACACACAACTGGAAATAGGACTGTACACAAGACTGGAAACAGGACTGTACACAAGACTGGAAACAGGGCTGTACACACGACTAGAAACAGGGTTGTACACACGACTGGAAACACTTGAAACGTCCGCTTTTTATTACCGAGTTAGTGCTAAACCCGCGTCGAACTAATTCCGCCCTCCCCCCTCCCACATACACACACTCGACTCCATCTGAAATGACAAATCCCGTACTTTCAAAACGGAAGTTAAGTTGTAGAAGATGCTAGAAACTGGCTAAGAATTATTTCCACGTAGACTTCCTTTGCGTCCATCTCTACAGTTTTCACTACCTGCGCTTTCCTTGTAGCTTTAGACTCTCCCAAGTCACCAACAAGTCACTTAGTATGTTAGGTCATAGTTCACGCTGCCAATATATCGAAGTAAAATACAAAGTGGGAGCCCCGATAGTTCAGAGGTTAGTGAACTGGGCTACAAAGGGCAAGAGGTAGTTTTCAATCCCAACCGACGGCTTCTGGGTTCACCCAGACTTAAATGGGTACCGGATTTTTTCTGGGAAAGTAAAGCGGCACGGGCGTAATACCGACCACATTACCCCAAAAATCATGTGCTGGAGGTCTGTAAAATGTATGGTCACTAACACCATATTCCCTGTACGCCGCTTGGCGCGACGGGGGTACTTTACTTTTAAATAAAAAGTCTGGAGAATGCTCTATTCAAAAAGAACAGCTAGTCAATTAATTGATTAGAGGCCACAAAGATGAGATTGCTCAGAAGAATGTTGAAAGTTCCCTGGACAGTTAAAAAGACCAACGGGGAAATTCTGAAAGAGGCCAACACAGAAAGGGAGCTCCTAAAAAACATCAGAGAAAAATACATTTTTCCGACACATCAGAGAAGAGGAAAGTTGGAATACTTGGTCACAACTGCAAAATACAGGGAAAGAGATTTCGCGAACGACAAAGAAAGAAGATGCTAGATAGCTTGGTGTCATGGCACGGAAAACAGTCAACAACAGAATTGATACGATGCACTGTGGATAGAAGATTGTGAAAGGACATGATTACCTTCGACCAACCGGTATGGCACATGATGATGAGTCAGTCAATTATACAAATATAGCCTCAGACGAAAAATGTTCATTTGCTATTTTTACTTTAGATAAGCTAAACTTGTCGTCATATGCGTACCTCTAAGTCTTAATATCAATATATAGATCTGAACAGAAATGACAATTCTTATATTATTTCATGTTCATAATTCTATTTACAGAAAGGCAAAATAGACTTTTCCAATATTGCTCATTCTTCTTCGTTTTTTTCCCCTCCATTTCTTTACCTCATCTAAATTGTCAAACTATCGTTCATGCATTCGGTCAAACGCTGATAAAACAGGTCGTTGCTTGACACGGATTTAGCAATCTGCGGGATGGAAACAAATTCTGTCTACGTTGCATTTGTTGTGTGGCAATCATTAAAGATAGAATCTGAACTTCCATATATTTTAGCATTCTCAGCAGCTCTTTATTTTAATCTCAAAATGGCATTTTGGTTCTAAATTTAGAAATTTTACAACATTTCCAACATCAAGGTGGCCTGAATACGCAACAACATTCTCCTTTTTCATAAAATGTGTGTTTTTTGGGAGTGGTTTTAATTTGTGACACAACAAAGAGTATAAATATATTCTTAATTAATAAAATAAAATGAATATCTTTTTTTTGTGTGTATTGGTAATTTTAAAATATATTTTTATTATGGAAGTTACATTTTATACAATCAATAATGTGGTACTTTGTGAAATGAAATAACAAGAAGACAAAGACTGAGAGGAAAGATCTGAGATAACAAGACAAAGATAGAGAAGATAGATCTGAGACAACAAGACATATAAAGAGGAAAGATCTTAGACAACAAAACAGATGTAGAGGAAAGATCTGTTACAGCAAGACAAAGATAGAGAGGATAGATCTGAGACAACAAGACAGATAAAGAGGAAAGATCTGAGACAACAGGGCAGATAGAGAGGAAAGATCTGAGACAAGACAGATAAAAAGGAAAGATCTGAGACAACAAGACAGATAAAGAGGAAAGATCTGAGACAGTAAGACAACGATAGAGAGGATAGATCTGAGACAGCAAGACAAAAATAGAGAGGACAGATCTGAGACAACAAGACAGATAAAGAGGAAAGATCTGAGACAACAGGGCAGATATACAGGAAAGATATGAGACAGTAAGACATATAAAGAGGAAAGATCTAAGACAACAAGACAGATAAAAAGGAAAGATCTCAAACAAGATATATGGAAAGGAAATGTTTGAAACAGGAAGACAAAAATAGACAAAAAAATATCTGAGTAAGTTAAGACAAAGATAGAGATGAAATACCTGATACAACAAGACAATGATAGAGAGGAAATATCAGACAACATAACTTAGAGGAAATAGAGTCAATATAATAAATATAAATAGGAAAATCAGAAGCGGTGTGTAGTTTCCCTGTGTGTGGCGGGAAACTGGAAGGTTTCACTAATGAGAGACAAGTGTCTTTGGAGGCGGTAACCGATCTAGGCAGATCTGTGCAGGAGGACTAGACGAAATGGTGACCTAGGCAGATCTGTGCAGGTGGACTGGACGAAATGGTGACCTTGGCAGATCTGTGCAGGTGGACTGGACGAAATGGTGACCTTGGCAGATCTGTGCAGGTGGACTGGACGAAATGGTGACCTTGGCAGATCTGTGCAGGAGGACTAGATGAAATGGTGACCTAGGCAGATCTGTGCAGGAGGTCTAGATGAAATGGTGACCTAGGCAGATCTGTGCAGGAGGACTAGATGAAATGGTGACCTTGGCAGATCTGTGCAGGAGGACTAGATGAAATGGTGACCTAGGCAGATCTGTGCAGGAGGACTAGATGAAATGGTGACCTAGGCAGATCTGTGCAGGAAGACTAGACGAAATGGTGACCTTGGCAGATCTGTGCAAGAAGACTAGACGAAATGGTGACCTTGGCAGATCTGTGCAAGAAGACTAGACGAAATGGTGACCTTGGCAGATCTGTGCAAGAAGACTAGACGAAATGGTGACCTTGGCAAATCTGTGCAGGAGGACTAGATGAAATGGTGTACATCAGTCTTCCAAGCTTGTGGTTAGGTACAAGACCAGCATCGTCATAGTGAGGATTGAAGTCAGGGAAAGTCGCTCGTTCTGGAAATATGAGATGATGAACAAATAGATTACGGAAATATGCAATAGATGAACAAATAGATTACGGAAATATGCAATAGATGAACAAATAGATTACGGAAATATGCAATAGATGAATAAATAGATTACGGAAATATGCAATAGATGAACAAATAGATTACGGAAATATGCAATAGATGAACAAATAGATTACGGAAATATGCAATAGATGAACAAATAGATTACGGAAATATGCAATAGATGAATAAATAGATTACGGAAATATGCAATAGATGAACAAATAGATTACGGAAATATGCAATAGATGAATAAATAGATTACGGAAATATACTATAGATGAACAAATAGATTACGGAAATATGCAATAGATGAATAAATAGATTACGGAAATATGCAATAAATGAACAAATAGATTACGGAAATATGCAATAGATGAACAAATAGATTACGGAAATATGCAGTAGATGAACAAATAGATTACTGAAATATGCAATAGATGAACAAATAGATTACGGAAATATGCAATAGATGAATAAATAGATTACGGAAATATGCAATAAATGAACAAATAGATTACGGAAATACGCTATAAATAAACAAATAGATTACGGAAATATGCAATAGATGAATAAATAGATTACGGAAATATGCAATAGATGAACAAATAGATTACGGAAATATGCAGTAGATGAAAAAATAGATTACCGCAACTTGCAGTACATGAACAAATTGACTAGGGAAATATGCAGTACAAGCACAAATTGGTCTCAGTGCCAAAGTTAAATTACATCGTGCCACAGACACCAGAATGAAGAGTTCTTGTGAAAATTCTTAATTGTTAGCAGCAACAGAGTGAGCACGGTGTATAAAAAACAAACTACAGAATAGAC
>JAVIAB010000051.1:78320243-78650243 GCA_032433765.1 Megaustenia siamemsis | reverse complement strand
TCTTGGAAGAGAAAATACAAGGTAAAAGAGGCAGAGTCAGACCAAGACTACTAACATGGACGAGTAACATCAAAAGATGGACAAGTCAGCCTATGACACCCTGAACTATCAAAGCAAGAGACAGAGCGGAATGGTTCTCCATGGTAGCCAATCTTCGATGCGAAGACGGCACTTAATGATGATGATTGAAGTTAACAACGTCGATAAGGTTATGTACTATCACAACTGCAGTTATATATGCACGTGTGTGTGCGTGTGTGTGTTTGTGCGTGTGTTTGCGCGTGTGTATGTATGTTCGTGTGTTAGTGCGCGTGTTTGTGTGAGAGAGTACAAAGGATTAAGGTGGTTGGGGCATATTAGAAAAATGAGCAACAAAAAACAAGCAAATATTTTATTGGTATCTTGTATAATGGATCTCACTGTCTGTGTAACCTGGCATTTATTTAGCGGTTTAACCACTAATGAGAATAGTGGAAATACATTTGAAGCGGTTACATAATTTTCTAAGAAATGTGACGATTTCGTAACATATCTGAAAGTGACCACTATTTGCATCCAAACACGATAACAATTATTGAGGAAAAGACGTGTTCGGTAGCAAGTGAGACTGTTGATAAGAAATTGCTTATATGCCTCAACCAGCAATAAGGAAATCTAAAGCATCCCGAGGTAAATTAGCAGGTGAAATGATTAAAAAAAAACGGTATCGTTAAAGCTTTACGTAATTCATGGACGACGCACATTTGATCGACGTTTCGGCTCAGTAGGCCTTCAGCAGGAATAAACAAACAACACACATATACAGATATGTAAGTAAATAGCATTAGTCCTACATAGCTAACTAGTAATGAAGCATCTAGAGTATAATAAATTAGAACTAGAATGAGAAATACAAATTTAAAAAGTCTGCCCTCTATGCAGCGATGTGGCCAGAAAGAAAATGAACGAGTAGTGCAGGAGACGCGGAGTAGTTGACCACTCAATGGGAGGGTCAAAACAGTTTGATAAAATAAAAAAAAGGTACCCCCGTCCCGCCAATTGGCGTATAGGGAATATGGTGTTAGTGACCATAAATTGTACAGATCTTCGACACATGATTTTTTGGGGTAATGTGGTCGATATCACGCCCGTGCCACTTTACTTTCCCAGAAAAAAAAAATAATCCGGTACCCATTTAAGGCTGGGTGAATCGGAAGCCGTCGGGTGGGATCGACCCTACCTCTTGTCCTTTGTAGTCCAGTTCACTAACCACTGAGCTATCGCGGCTCACAAAACAGTTTGAAGGGTTCTACATTATTATATATTTATATTAACAAGAGAAGTTTGGAAATGACGTCAGAGTTAGTAGAAAAAAAGACGCAAGAGGAAAGAGGCTTTTTCACTGGTCGTATAGTTCTGCCGTCAGAACTACTTTGGCATTGACATTTGATATTGAAGATCGGCGCTTCTCTGCTCCCAAGTGATGTGAAGACATAGGAGGTCAAATGTATGTATATATGTAGTATGTATGTATGTATGTATGTATGTATGTATGTATGTATGTATGTATGTATGTATGTATGTATGTATGTATGTATGTATGTATGTATGTATGTATGTATGTATGTATGTATGTATGTATGTATGTATGTATGTATGTATGTATGTATGTATGTATGTATGTATGTATGTATGTATGTATGTATGTATGTATGTATGCATGTATGCATGTATGTATGTATGTATTTATCTTTGTAGGCTTGTATGTATGTACGCATACGTGTGTGTGAGCGTGTATATGTATGTATATGTATGTATATATGTACGTGCGTGCTTGCACGTGTATTTTTGCTCGTGTGTGCGTGTGTATATATTTATGTATGTACGTGATTGTCTGCGTGTGCGTGCACACGCCGTCGTGCACGCGAGTGTATGTAGTGCTGTCGGTACGTGTATTGTATGCATGTGTATGTCTTTGCGTGTATAAAGCGCAGCATGACTTCCTCTAAGCAGCCTTGGTTGCACTCAAATATGCAAGAGCTGAAAAGAATATCAAGTAATCGTACTACGAACGTTAAGACACAAATTGTGTGTAGACGCAGACATTATCGTGATGAAGTGGCTGTATGATTCACATGTATGGATTGTTTCTTTTTCCTTTGTGCTAATTCTCTCATCTCAGCTTCATCAAATGTCGATTACTTTCAAAGATTTTCTTTCCAGTTTTTTAAAAAAACTGTTAAACGTTGTCAAACTCAAGCAGACGCCTTGCATAAAGAGAAATGAAAAATAAATATAGAAAACAAAATAGGAAAAAAAACCGTATGGTTAAAGCTTTACTCTATGTTTGTATATTGTCCTACGTTTTTACACTACTTTGTGTGTTTTGTAAATTTGTTTCTTCTGAAGGCCTATTGAGCCGAAACGTTGTTCTAACTTGTGGTGTCCACCTATTACTTAAATCTTTTTTTTATTACGTAAAGCTTTTTTATACCGTTTTTATTTTTAGAAAATTTGTATTCATTTCTCAGCCTTGTTATTCAGCGCCAAGAACACACCACCCCCTCCATTTCTGGTGGCAAATGTAGCAAAGCCATCTGTGTATATGTGGGACCAAGAGTCCTGTGGGTAGGTATCGTGTTTATGTTTTTTTCTGCTATGTGTTTTCTTTCTGTGTCTGATTAGGTACCTTTTTTCATAATTCCTGTTATATTTTCCTTAAGTTCTGGTATTTTATGTTTCCCTTGAGGAGACATATCAGAAGGGCCGAAGGGTTTCGGTATTGACTCATAACTTTGACAGGCGAGATTCTCACCAACGATATTGACTATAAACATTTGGATACAGTGGAACCCATATACTCACAAACCCCTCTACTTGTATAACTCGAAATTCGTACAACGTTTTCGAGTAAAATTCTATTTACTACTTTGTACGTTGTCCCGGAATCCGTCTCCACTGTCCCGTGGTTCCAGGAATGTTGCGTTTGTTACGATTTAGTTGACGTAAGAACAATTTTTATTTTGCGTTTATTTTACTTTGTTCTTTTGTGTTTTCGTACACATTCTTTGTACTAAAATTACAAGTCACTGGAAAACGAAAAGAGCTGTACAGTGATCAGCTAGAAATAGTTGAAGAACCTTCTTCACAGTAGGAGGGGAAGAATATGATAAATCGAGCATTTCCCAGCTGAAATGAAAGAACTATGTTGGCAATGGAAAGAAAACGGAGTTGGATGGACATCCTGCCATTGACGTGGACATCTGGAGAGGTAGTCTGTTCAATAACATTGTTGTTAACAATTTATTAGAAGACTTTCAGCTGTTGTCAGAAGCAGATATACATCGATGGACGGGTTTCAATAAAGAATTTTAAGTTCAATTTTCCTAATCCCAACATTTTCCCAATTCTAAGCATTTTCCCAATCCCAACATTTTCCCAATTCCAAGCATTTTCCCAAATCCAACATTTTCTCAGTTCCATACATTTTCTCAATCCCAACATTTTCCCCAATTCCAAACATGTTCCCAATCCCAACATTTTCCCAATTCCAAGCATTTTCCCAATCCCAACATTTTCCCAGTTCCAAACATTTTCCCAATCCCAATATTTTCTCAGTTCCAAACATTTTCTCAATCCCAACATTTTCCCAAATTCCAAACATGTTCCCAATCCCAACATTTTCCCAATTCCAAGCATTTTCCCAATCCTAACATTTTCCCAATCCCAAAATTTTCCCAGTTCCAAACATTTTCCCAATCCCAATATTTTCCTAATTCCAAACATTTTCACAGTCCCAACATTTTCCCAATTCCAAGCATTTTCCCACTCCCAACATTTTCCCAATTCCAAGCATTTTCCCAATTCCAAGCATTTTCCCAATCCCAAAATTTTCTCAATTCCAAGCATCTTCCCAATCCCAACATTTTCCCAATTCCAAGCATTTTCCCAATCCCAACATTTTTCCAATTCCAAGCATTTTCCCAATCCTAACATTTTCTCAATTCCAAGCATCTTCCCAATCCCAACATTTTCCCAATTTCAAGCATTTTCCCAATCCCAATATTTTTCCAGTTCCAAATATTTTCCCAGTTCCAGGCATTTTCCCAAATCCAATAATTGTATACAAAAGGTTACAAATGTTACCTATTTAGATAGAAAAAAAATGTTCAGAGATGGAGACATAACAGAGAAATCATGACACGCATTGCACTAACATCAAATGCTCTCAACAAACTGAAGAACATGTGAAGATCCTATGTTCTCAGTAAATTACTTAGACTGTTCAACTCCTGTGTGATTCCTGTGCTGAGATATGGATATGAAAGCTGGAAATCCACGCATACTTTAGAGAGAAAATCACATGTTTTTGAAAAAAAATATCTCTGAAGAACATCAAAAATAAATTGGAGATAACACATTTCAAACGAACTGATAAGACACGAAACTAAACAAAAATACGTGTTGAGCTTAATAGAATAGAGGCTGTTGGAAATAATCGGTCATGTGCTAGGAATGGATGAAGAAAGACTTCCCCATCGGGCATTCGTGTGGAAATCGTCTGGTAAAAGAAAACAAGGAAGACCAAAAGATACACCATGCAGAACAACAACTAGGGAAGGCTTAAACATAGGACTAAAAAGCAACCAAGACCTTTCAAGAGCCAGCAGTAAATGATCAATTATGGAGAACTTTGACCTCCAGCCCATGTGCTGTCTTCGGCCCGGGGGGAACTATATATTTTCCTACTGCTAAATCATCTTCTAGTACATCAAATAAAAATAAACAGAAAAGATAAGGAAAAATAACACCAGTAGGGTTGCCTGATGTTTACACGAAAAGTGTCTTCTCTCCAAAGCAATAATCCCACACATCCTCATCTACACTTTCCACCCCACCCATCCACTCTCTTCACTAAAGTCCAGTTTCATTTACAATGTCAGTATTTCATGTACATTTATTATTTTAGAGATTTTATGTACATTGTTATACATAAAGTACTGTATATGTACTATTCCGACTTGCTGCCGGAGCTACTGAGTTTAGTGCACTGTGCACACCGTGACAGTATTTTTCATCCGGATCGTGTTTCGATATTCTGATTGCTTACGATGAATAGGGAGCCGCGATAGCTCAGTGGTTAGTGAACTGGACTACCACGGACAAGGGGTAGGGTTCGATCCCAACCGACGGCTTCCGGGTTCACCCAGCCTTAAATGGGTACCGGATTTTTTCTGGGAAAGTAAAGCAGCACGGGTGTAATACTGACCACATTATCCAAAAAAATCATGTGCTGAAGGTCTGTAAAATATAGGCTCACTAACACCATATTTCCCTTTACACCACTTGGCGTGACGGGGGTACTTTACTTACGATGAATAGTGATATTGTTTGACAAAGGCAAGTTCGGCTGCGTTCACTTTCGGTGCGACCTAGCCTTATGTCTTTTTGCGTTTGCTGTGGCTGCTATGACGAGGACTGAATCTATATTTCTTAGTTTGGATCCTTCAATGAGATGAGATGTTAATTCAGATGATTCCACTGGCACGGGCGGTTGAGCAATTATGGATTTTAATTCGTTTGCTGTGATACCGGGGCCTTCGACAAACTACAACTACAACTGCATGTACTATTACTATAAAAGTTTAAATAAATATTCATCTTTAGTATGGAACAGTACACATTATTTCATTCGGAACAAATTATTCGGTGTTCGTACAAATCTAAATTCGAACAGGTTCCAGGAACGAATTTTGTACGAATACCGGGGTTTCAATGTGTAACTTTGAGGCTCATAATAGAAGCCAAAGGGCCACGGAAGCGAAAGAAGATCAGAGAAGAATGGCCTTGAACTTCGTGAGTCAATTCAGTGGAAGAGGTATGTTTACAGCACTCGGAAAAAAATTACAAATAATCAACAACAGAAAAAAAACAACAAAGAACAATATATGGTCTTAAGCAGGATCGAACCCGTACTCCTTGGCACAGCGCCTTGCCACAAAAAGCCAAACGCGAGGGAACAATGCCAACGCGGTTAACTATTTGAACTTTGTGGCTGAATATTGGGAAAAGCAAAGGTCACTTACTGGCAAGATTGAAGGAAACAAACCGTTGCGGAAAATATATACACCTCACGACGTCACGTGATTACATGATTTTTAGAACTGTATATAATAATCTCTTCAGATGCACCACAAATAACAGGATTAACATAGCAGACCCATACCTAACATCATATTTCGCCGCGTACTTATGTCCCTGGCAATTCCTATCACTTCTACTGTTGATCTCTTATCACTTTTACTTTGGATCTCTTTATCACTTCTGCTGTTCATCTCTGAATCACTTCTACTGTTTATCTCTTTATCACTTCAACTTCTGATCTCTTTATCACTTCTATTGTTGATCTCTCTATCACTTCTACTGTTTATCTCTTTATCACTTCAACTTCTGATCTCTTTATCACTTCTATTGTTGATCTCTCTATCACTTCTACTGTTGATCTCTTTAACACTTCAACTTATAATCTCTTAATCGCTTATATTGTTTATATCTTTATCACTTCAACTGCTGATCTCTTTATCACTTCTATTGTTATTCTCTTCATCATTTCTACCCTTGATCTCGTTAACCCTCTATTGATCTCTTTCGATGAGAGACTGTTAAACTGTCTATTTTTATGTCGCTTTCTACCTTTGTCACTAATACCTTCTCTCCTGTCCGTTGTAACAATATGTTATTTGTCCTCTTGCCATGACGTGTCCAAATAAGTGAGATTACCTTTATATTTTGTTTCTAAATCAACACAAAAAGGATCTTTCTACACTTGTTTTAATCAAACGTGCTTATTTATCATCACATCACCGTACACGGTACTCATAACATGTTTTCATTACTATACCAGAACAGTGTTCATTAACACAGGACGATATGAACATAGGGCACAAACTCAGTAATATACGCGAGGGGTTTACTGTGGTATTGAGTTATTTGCGGGTCATCATCATTGCACTCCGAACATGTCCATAGGTGCGCAGATCCCCTCCTCAGTTATTGAGTTATTTGCGGGTCATCATCATTGCACTCCGAACATGTCCATAGGTGCGCAGATCCCCTCCTCAGTTATTGAGTTATTTGCGGGTCATCATCATTGCACTCCGAACATGTCCATAGGTGCTCAGATCCCCTCCTCAGTTGTTGAGTTATTAACGGGTCATCATCATTGCACTCCGAACATGTCCATAGGTGCTCAGATGCCCTCCTCAGTTATTGGGTTATTTGCGGGTCATCAACATTGCACTCCGCACATGTCCATAGGTGCTCAGATCCCCTCCTCAGTTATTGAGTTATTAGCGGGTCATCATCATTACACTCCGCACATGTCCATAGGTGCTCAGATCTCCTCCTCAGCATGTCTCGCAGTGTCCAGCGACTGACGACTCCAGTTCTGTGTTGGTTGATAAGTCTTCTTACACGCCCACTAAGTTTCTCATTTCTGACTGTGCCCATCTTAACCCCCATCTCTTTCATCCGAAGGAGTGACGTGGATTTGTGGTTGTCGAAGTCCTGTGCTCTTCCCACATCTCGGAGGGCACTGATGCTGTCCGCCCGATCCATCGGTTTAACGACAGCGCAGCTAGCCAATCTGTCCGCTCTTTCATTTCCCCGTACTCCCGCATGTCCAGGGACATAGACAAAGGTAATCTTGCGCATTTTTGACTTCTGCAATGAGTCTAACCATTGCATGCGTACAGAGCTCGCCTCCACTTATTTTTATGATGCTCATCGAATCACTCAGTATACATGCGTGGGTGTAGTCTTGTGACTCCAACCAGTTGAATGCCCTGGTCACTGCCATCGCCTCTACTCGTGGTCATGACGTATGCACCACTATCTTCTTTGACTATTCTGCCTAACTAGCGTGTTCTAAACATCCATGCACTTCTTTGGTGTATTACAGATCCGTCTGTATAGATGACTGTATCTTTCTCATCGGTATTATCGCAGATGAGACCATTGACCTCCGCATTAACCACAACCGGGTTTTGGTCCCTACCTTTCCTGTCGCGTGTGACAATACACGAGAAAGTCCCCTTGAATGACGAAGGCACCTGTATCCACTCCTCACCAACGCTAACATTTGTAAGCCCACAGACCTGTTTGATGACATCTTCTGCTCGGCCCACCCATGATTTGCCTCTTTTTAGCCTGTCACCTTTCCCTGTGTTGAGCTCGTGGTACAATGGATGCTCTTTATCTGCAATAATCTTCAGGTATGCTCGTGCCCTCCAGATCTTGATTCTGACATCCATGGTTGGAAAGTCAAGAAGATACCTCATTGCTACACAGGGAGTGTCCCTCTTACATCCCAAGATAATGCGCATGGCTTCATTTTGTATTTTCTCCAGCCTATCAATTTTAGTCAAACTGACAGTAAGAATTACCAGGGGATACTCGATAGGTGCGAGGACCAATCCCTGGAACAGAAGAGTAAGTAGCCTCTGCTCGATGTTGGCAGCTGCCATGACCTTCTAGGCGGCTAATCCTTTGCGGGATTTTGTTATCACATGGTCGACGTGGTCCCGAAAACACAGGCTGCAATCAAACTTAACTTCGAGATATGTCATGAACCTGTCCCTGGTCACCTCATCAGCTCCCATTCGTAATACCGGTGTGTCCGTATTAACGATATGATTGTTAAGGGAGAACCATGAAACGGATGCTTTAATGGATTAACCAAGGCACCTGAAACCCCACACCAGGAAGAAATTCAATCGAGTTTGTCTTGCATTGTGAAGGCGATTTCCCTTCTGTCTCTTCCCTGTCGATATACCAGAATATCATCAGCAAAATATGGCTAGCAATTTTTCTGAGCACACTTTTTTTACAGGAATCATTCCATTTGGCATCCTTAGCATGCTTAGCACATAGTTTGAAGTGCATCACTGTTTGGTCAACCGCTTCTTTCAGACACTTCAAGAGCTCAGGTTGCGTTCTTCCATTATTTCTGGCCTTCTGCCATGTCTTGGCTGTTTGTCTCTTGTTCCGCCAAGCTTCCTCGAATTCTACGTTCCACCAGGGTGGCTGCGTCCATCACTCCCGCTTTCTACGAGGGGCGCTCTGTTTCCTATGTCTGATTTTGCTAATGACGTCCTGGTTTGTTTTCTCGTAGTGGAATGTATGGCGCTTTCTTTTCTGGCTTCTATTTCTGCTTTTGTCAATTAGGAGGAAATATTGATAGTGATCACTTCCGTGGAATCCCAGTGCACTCTACTTGCAAACCGGTGCGAGGGTGGAAGACACCAGTGCCATGTCTATGAAACTATCAGAGTCCCCTGTTCGAGTGGCCATTCTGGTTGCTCGTACATCATTCAAGTACACTAAATCGACTGACACTAGTGCGTTCTTTAAGGGAGCCGCGATAGCTCAATGGTTAACTTAACTACAAATGACAAGGGGTAGGGTTCGATCCCAACCGACGGCTTCCGGGTTCACCCAGTCTTAAATGGGTACCGGATTTTTTTCTGGGAAAGTAAAGCAGCACGGGCGTAATACTGACCACATTACCCCAAAAATCATGTGCTGAAGGTCTGTAAAATATAGGGTCACTAATACCATATTTCCCTATACGCCACTTGGCGTGACGGGGGTACTTTACTTTAGTGCGTTCTTTAGGTCTTCTTCCTGCTTGTTGGTTATAACGTTACTCCACTGGTCACCTCTAGCATTAAAGTCTCCGCAGAAAATGACGTTCTCTTCCTCGAAGTCAAAGAGGTTCTGCCATTGTTGTGCGTCCACCTTCCCATTACAGGCATACACATTTCTATCTATTTATTGGCCTTTCGAGCCGTAGCCGGTCCATAGGACGTAGACCAAGATACTCCTCTTATCTAAATTTTTATTCTAGCAGTTTTCAATTCTTTTAAAGATATTTTATCAAATCTCGACATTTGCCTCTGTTCTGTGCAAGCAGCTCTTTCTTATTGATGGAGCAGATTCCTGCTGCTCTTGCCTCTCTCATCAATGTTCTTCTCAGTGTCTCTCTGGGTCTTCTTCTTTTCCTCTTACCTGTTGTTTCCCACATGAGGGCTTGTTTTGTTATTCGACTATTATCTCTTCTCATCACATGTTCAACATATGACCATCGTCTTTTCTTCTTTACTGAAGATATTAGTGGTTTATTGGCGATTTCTCTAATTCCCTCGTTTGTTTTGAATTCGTTCCACGCTATACCAAGTATTTTCCTTAGACATTTATTTTTGAATGCGTTCAACTTTGTTTCTATGTCTCTTGTTGTTTTCCAGCTTTCACACGCATATGTAAGGGCTGATAGTACATTTGATTTGAATAGTCTAAGTTTTGTGTTTGTGCTGATGAGTTTTGATTTCCACAACTTGTCAAGGCTTCTGAAAGACATTGCTGCTTTAGCTATTCTGATTCTCATTTCTTTACTTGTATCCCCTTCTCGATCAATGTGACTTCCAAGTTAAATAAATTGATTGATCTATTCCACTGGTTTGTTTTCCATGTATATTTTGTCGTCTGTTGGAATTAAGCTTTTCATGACTTTAGTCTTTTCATGATTGATCTGAAGCCCAATTTTGCTGGCTATTGATGATAGTTCATTTGTGTTTTCCTGCATCGTTTTTATCTGACTGCTGATAAGAACTATGTCATCAGCAAGGTCGAGGCCATCCAAATGGTCTCCTTGTATCCATTCGATGCCTTTATTACCAGTGCAGCATTTCTTCATTATGAAGTCCATAACAACTCTAAATAACAAGAGTGGTAAAATACATACTTGTTTAACCCCAGTTTCTATTGGGAAACATTCGCTCAGTCCTTCCTCTGTTCGAACTGCACATGTGTAACCATCATACATGTCTTTGAAAATATTTATGATTTTTTATGGTAAGCCATATTGCTTCATAATTTTCCACAAAGAATCTCTATGAATACTGTCAAATGCTTTTATGAAGTCGATGAAGTTAAGTACAGATACACATTTACAACTACGAAATGAAATGGGGTCTGCACTCTAACCGCATGTACCTGCAATTCTCCATTGTCCCACGCAGACATATCAACCTCAGCTGCCACCATATTGTTGCGCACAAGGATGGCCTGCCCAAGGTGTCGTCTGTTGTAGAAACAATGAAATCCAGGGTCATTAACTGTCCTATCACCAAGAAGAGTTTCTTGCAAAATCATCAGTGTGGTAATGTTACAAAACCTTCATTAATAAAGGTAAAAATGGTGATGTAAGAAAAGTTATTTTCATAATTGTAAAGATGGTGATGTAAGAAAAGTTATTTTCATAATTGTAAAGATGGTGATGTAAGAAAACTTATTTTCATAATTGTAAAGATGGTGATGTAAGAAAACTTATTTTCATAATTGTAAAGATGGTGATGTAAGAAAAGTTATTTTCATAATTGTAAAGATGGTGATGTAAGAAAAGTTATTTTCATAATTGTAAAGATGGTGATGTAAGAAAACTTATTTTCATAATTGTAAAGATGGTGATGTAAGAAAAGTTATTTTCATAATTGTAAAGATGGTGATGTAAGAAAAGTTATTTTCATAATTGTAAAGATGGTGATGTAAGAAAAGTTATTTTCATAATTGTAAAGATGGTGATGTAAGAAAAGTTTGTTTAATACGTGCATAGATGGTCAGAGTTTTACTTTCATTTTTTTTTTAAAGTCGACACAGGCAGTCGAATACAACCTACTCTTTCGAAATATTACAGTCAAGGTTTTTTTTTTATGTTGACGTTTGAATTCAAAAAGAGAAGAGAGAGGGTGGAGGAATGGACGTTTTTTGTGTGTGTTCCGTGTTCGATAGGGCTAGACATTTTATCCCATCTACCTAAGGTTCATGGATGAAAGGATAAAGAGGCCAATCGCTGCAAATATGAACCGATTATTTTATGATTATATATATATATATATATATATATATGTATGTATATATATATATATATATATATATATATATATATATATATATATATATATATCAGCGGTCAAGTCTCAATCAGAGTAGGATTCAAGACTCTCTTATGAAGTCAGCGGTCAGTTTAAGTGATTCGATTGCCGCATATAGTTTCTCTTCCAGGGCGGTGGGTGTGGACCACATTGTCCTATGATTTTATGATTTTGAGCAAAACACATTAACATCAAACTATATCAGCTCCCATAGGTCTATGTAATATTGTCGAACTTTTAAACATTTTAAAATAAAAATGTTTTAATTTCATTGACACAGCATATTTGCGGAAAGAACAAAGAAGACTATTAAAAACATGCGATTCGAACTGAGTTTGTGTACTCACTGACGTTATAGAATTTCACGTGCAAATTAGATTTAAATGTTACTTTACATGTTTCTGTTTTTGTTGAATTAGCAGCAAACGTATTCAAATCAATGTCCAGGGCAATTTAATTAGAGGTTTGAATGAAAAGATAGATATCTTGAGATGCCATGCTGATAGCTTTGAGAAATAGATGCAAGGTTTCTCGGTTGAAGCTTTCAGCACATACAAACACGCACCCACTCAGCACACACACACACATCGACGATTGTGGATAGATTGCCGTGAGTTTTAAGAAAGAAAACGTTTTTGGAAGATTTCAGTCATTAATTTATTTTGTTCATGTGTAAAACCCCAATCCACACAGCATCTATGCTGTTCAGATCTGTCAAGTTCGACCTTTATTACTTTTTTTGTGTCTTCGTTCGCCAGATTTTACCTCTGACGAAGTCCCTAGAGACTAGGAACTAAATGTTGCGTGTTAATCCATTTTTTTCGTGGAATCCGTGTACACAGGGGTCCCTCGTAGCACAGGCAGATAACTCCGACTTCGGAGGTACTCATATTTTTTCCGTCGATGAGTAATTGACGTTTCATGCCGGGCCACGCTGCTGAGACCAGGTGTGGTTGCCACAGAGAAAAATTAAGTCCCTAGAGACTAGGAACTAAATGTTGCGTGTTAATCCATTTTTTTCGTGGCATCCGTGTACACAGGGGTCCCTCGTAGCACAGGCAGATAACTCCGACTTCGGAGGTACTCATATTTTTTCCGTCGATGAGTAATTGACGTTTCAAGCCGGGCCACGCTGCTGAGACCAGGTGTGGTTGCCACAGAAAAAAATTAAGTCCCTAGAGACTAGGAACTAAATGTTGCGTGTTAATCCATTTTTTTCGTGGCAGCCGTGTACACAGGGGTCCCAAGTTGCACAGGCAGATAACTCCGACTTCGGAGGTACTCATATTTTTTCCGTCGATGAGTAATTGACGTTTCAAGCCGGGCCACGCTGCTGAGACCAGGTGTGGTTGCCACAGAGAAAAATTATAAATAAAAATCCCAACCGGTGTAGCCGCGATTTGAACCCACAACCTCTCTGTCTCAAGGATGGCGTCTTGCCTCGAGACCAACCAGTCCCCATTCATTTGTTACAATAAATGGTAACATAATTCCAGAACTCAGATGATGACACAGTCATTCGCTCAAACAGAGCAGAAGTACTAAAAGAGAGGATTTAGTGTGTTAAAAAACGCAGCGAAGAGCAAAACCTGGATTTGTAGTAAATTAGGATGGAGTTTACCAGATAGAGATCTGAAGAAGATTAGAAATAGCAAAAGAAAAATAAAACACCATGAAGAACATGTGGAACAATACCAGCAAGGCAGTTCAATTAAAATTACTGTGGACATGTTTCATACGATTGTAGATTATGGACAATCTCGCAAATAACAAAGAAGAAAATTCATTTATTATCAACAAAATGCTGCAGGAAAATCCTCAAGATACATTGGGTAATGAAAAAGAGCAATCAAGACATATTGAGAGATTTAAAAAAGAACTGGCTTATAAACACCATTCTATAGAGGAAATTAAAATACTACGGTCATGTTAAAAGATAAAGCGGGCTGGGAAGAACTATTATGGAAGGCATGGTTCCTGGGCGACGCATCATGGGCAGACCACGAAGAAGGTGGATTCAAGACATCAAGGAGACCTTGAACATGGCGGTAGAAGAAGTGGGAGATCTGGTTAGAGACAGAGATTCTTTCACACAGGCTGTGGTGAAGGCAACGTTCTGCAAACCACATGCGACCTGATGATGATGATGATGATGATGATGATGATGATGATGATGATGATGATGATGATGAAGTAAAATGCGAATTAGATCAATACAACGTTGTTGTTGTTATTTATAACCGTCGTGAACTTTGGCCCGTCAGGCCAGTTGATTAATGGCAGAAACGCAAGCATTGTTATGTTGACGAGTCTTCGTAATAAGTGTAGTGGATGGGTTGCGTTAGAGTGTAGTCGTCATGCTACACACAGGTTGCAGTATTACGTTTACAACTCTCCTCTACCCACGTCGCTTTAAAGATAAACAGAAAAACCTTGACTTTCCTGGTAACAGAATCTAGATTCATCTACCTGGCAATCGATCGGTTCCATCCTTTCAACAACTCGCTCCCTCCCCATAAATCATCATCATCATCAAGTACCGGGCCTGCTGGCGTAGGTGATCATGTCTCTTCACAACTTTCGATCTCGACAGTTATTTATCATTTCTATTGTTGACCTTCTGCCAAGTCATTCTCTTAAGAAGTCTGATATCTTTTCTCTTTGCTTCCCTCTATCTCTTCATCCCTCAATTTTTCCAGTTGTTACAATATATTCCAGCTGTTCTTTTCTCATTACATGGCCAAAAAATGATGATTGTCTCTTCCTAATATTGGAAATTAGCTCTCTTTTTGCTTTGGCCTCTTTCAGAACGCTTTCATTACTCTTTTTAGCTGTCCATGGTATTCTCAACATTCTTCTGTAAAACCACATTTGTACAGACTCCAGTGATTTTCTTGTCTGTGGTCCTTTTGTCCATGATTCACATCCATATGTGAAGATTGGCTCTACATAACATATAAGAACTTCCCCATAAATAGATCATGATAAACCAACAAACATCGATTCCCCCTTGTAATCGTCTGATGATGATTTCAACTGATCTAAAAACCACGGATTCGTATAGAACAATTTCTCGGAACCTTCCTGTCCAGACACTGGCATCTTACCCCTAGACCGCCAAATACTCCCCCCCCCCCAATCTCTTTCCCCTTCCCAATTGCTATTGCAATAAAGTGATTAAATAGTGAAGACTAACAAACAGTTATTCTGGACTTCCGGTCAATATGGCAAATAGGCTACAGGAATCGTTGAGGCTCTGTTTGAAAAGTGTTCCTTGTTGCAGTTTCCTCGTATTCCAAGTCCGGTTTGCTACTGGAGCTACTGAGTGTTCTTTGCACGCCGTGAGCTGTGTATTTCATCCGGATTATGTTTCGATATTCCGATTGTTAACGATGAATGATGATATAGAATGACGTAGGGCAGTTTTGCTGCGTTCATTTTTGGTGCGGTTACGCCTTATGTCTTTTGGCATGGGCTGTAACTACTATGATGGGGACTGCAGCTGCCTATCTTTGTTTGGATCCTTCAATGTAATGAGATGTTAATTTGGATGATTCCAATGGCACGGGCGGTTGAGCAATTATAAATGTTAATTCGTTTGCACAGTGATACCGGGTCCTTCGACTAACTACAACTAACTACAAACAGTTATTCTAATAAGGTCACCAGATAACTGTATTTGCTTTTAACAAATACGATTTTTAAAAAATGTTAACAGTCTGTGGCGGAGTCCCATCTTTATCTTCCTGTCGTGTGTTGATATGGTGACCACACGATGATGTTCTGATAACAGTGAGTCGGTACACATATTTCGGTGTCAGCTGAAGAGTCTGTTTCAGGAATCATCGCTGCCAGAGGAAAAAATTGTCTTTAGAGAGATAAGGTACGGATGATATCATGGGCATGGACAAGGTGGAGATCTCTCCTTTCACGCCATTTTCGATATGATATATAAATCTACTTTTGGTTAGTTAGTTACCTAGTTAGTTAGTTAGTTAGTTAGTTAGCTAGTTATTTAGTTAGTCAGCTAGTTAGTTAACTAATTAGCAGGTTGGCTTGTTAGTTAGTTGGCTAGTTATTTAGTTAGCTACATAGTTTGCTAGCTGGTTATTAGTAAGTTTGTTAGTTAGTTATATCGTTGGTTGGTTAGTTAGTTGACTGGTTGATTAATTTGTTGGTTTGTTTGTTATTTATTTATATAGTTGTTAATTGATTGGTTGATTAGCTATTCTTGTTTTAAAAAAAGTCATATAGGGCAGAAACTGTAACTCTCAATGTCTGAAGATTTAGATTGTGTTTAGTTTAACGCCCATGGCCAAGCCATCTTCGCAATTGTTTTGCAAAATATTTATTTTCTTCTTCCGTGTTTTCTTTTACCACCCCTTGACCACACGAAGACCTGGCTTAGAGTCTTCTTCTGAGCCAACGACCAGTACCGATGTACTTTTAGCGACTTCTTGTTTAACTTGCCACATGATGTTGGTTCGTATATTTTTTTGCAGTTTCTGTTGGTGTAACATTTGTCCAATTTTTGTTTAAGAGTTTTCTAAGGTAATTAGTCTCATATCTGAAAGCGGGGTAGATTCCTAAATCTCACATACAAACGTTAGGTCACAAGAGTCGAAAAGTCGCTTGTTTGCTAAGTCATTTTTTATCACCAAATATCTGAAATCATTATCCTGAACTAGCACTGGCGTAATGTTGACCACTTTACAGAAAAACATGTCGATTTTCATGTAAATAGGAGAAGTTCTTTTGCCTAAATTGGTTTCATCATGTCTCTCCACAACTTTCGATCTCGACAGTTATTTATCATTTCTGTTGTTGACCTTCTGCCAAGCCATTCTCTTAAGCTGTCTGGTATCTTTTTCTTTGCTTCCATCTATCTCTTTGTCTTTCAATTTTCCCAGTTGTTACAATATATTCCAGCTGTTCCCTTCTCATTACATGGCCAAAAATGATTATTGTTTCTGCCTAATATTGGATCTTTTTGCTTTGGTCTCTTCCAGAACATTTTCATTACTCTTCTTATCTGTCCATGATATTCTCAACATTTTTATGTAAAACAACATTTCAACAGCGGATGCAACTGCAATTATAAAATATAACAAAGAGAACTCTACACTTATTGATATACAAAGAGGAGTAATACAGGTATACATCGTATCATCAAGCTTGTTCAATCTATACACAGAGCAAATCTTTAAAAATACCACAGAAATGTCAGGCCTAAGCATTAATGGAAAGATAATCAATAACCTAATATATACTGATGATACTGTACTACTAGCAGAAAATCCTAAATATCTAGAGCAATTACTTAATGAAATAAACATGACAAGCAAAAAAATATGGATTATTAGATATTAATATAAAAATCATCATCAAGGACCGTGAACCATGGCAAGAAAATATATGGACTAGATATGAATATCAAAAGGACTAAAACTATGATCATAAACAAAGAAAATTCTCAAGACCTACAATTAAATATCAAAGTTGAAGGAATACATCTGGAGACAGTTCAGAGCTACAACTACCTGGGACATACTATAACCAATGATGGAAAATGTACCATTGAAATAAACAAAAGAATAGGTATGGGAAAAAGTAATTTTAATGTCATGAAAAATATACTAACATCAAAACAAAAAACACCAGGGTTAAATCTAAGAATGGCAAAATGTTGCATCTTCTCAATATTCCTGTATGGTGCAGAAGCATGGACATTAGACAAGAAAACAGAACACAAAATTAAAGTAAAACCTTTGAAATATGAATTTATAGAAGGATAGGTAGAATTGGATGGAAAGAAAAGAAAACAAACGAGGAAGTTTTAAAACAGAATTAGAGCAAGACAAATTATTGAGTCATGTTAAAAGACACAACAGCCTAATAAAAGTAATATTGGAAGGGAAAATACAAGGTAAAAGAGGCAGAGGCAAACCAAGACTAACATGGACGAGTAACATCAAAAGATGGACAAGTCAACCTATGACAATCTGCACGATCAAAACAAGAGACAGAGTGGAATGGCGCTCCATGGTAGCCAACCTTCGATGCGGAGACGGCACTCATTGATGATGATGATGAATATAAAAAAGACTGTACAGCCAGAGACGAGAAACTTAGTGGGCGTGTAAGAAGACTTATCAACCAACACAGAACTGGAGTCGTCAGTCGCTGGACACTGCAGGACTTGGTGAGGAGGGGATCTGAGCACCTAAAGACATGTTCGGAGTGCAATGATGATGACCCGCAAATAACTCATTAACTCAATCAAAAATACTAAAACTATGATCATAAACAAAGATAATACTCAAAACATACAAATTGATATCAAATTTAAAGGAATAGAGCTGAAGACAGTAGAGCTACAACTAACTTTGGCATACTATAACCAGTGTTGGAAAATGTGCAACTGAAACAAATAAAAGAATAGGAATAGCAAAAAGTAATTTAATGCCATGAAAATTATACTAACATCAAAAACAAATAACACCAGGGCTGAAACTAAGAATACCAAAATATTACATCTTCTCAACATTCCTGTATTGTGCAAAATCATAGACAGAAAATAGAAGAGAACATTGAAGCTTTTGAAATATGGACTTATAGATGAATAGGTAGAGTTGAATGGAAAGAAAATAAAATGAATAATGAAGTCTTAAAATAACTAAAAATGAAAAGAGAACTAAACACAATTCAAACAGGACAAATTAGATTTTGGGGGCACGTTAAAAGACACACCAGACTACTAAAAGTAATCTTGGAAGGGAAAATACAAGGTAAAAGAGGCTGAGGCACCAAGACTAACATGGACGAGTAACATCAAAAGATGGACAACTCAGCCAATGACAACATGCGCCATCAAAGCAAGAGACCAAAAGGAATGGCACTCTGTGGTAGCCAACTTTCAATGCGGAGATGGCACTCAATGAGAATGATTCTCTTTTCATGCCGAAATGACTTTGAAAGAAGAATTATATTGCATCAAGAACATTTAGATCTAAGCGATACAATCAATTCAAATGGCTGTCTGGCGAGATAAGGAAGGGAAGTCTATTTCGCTGCAAGGCAAAAGGATCGACCAGTGATTTTGATATACAAGTAACAGGCTAATGTAAGTGTACTAGTATTCTATGTATTTTCTGTACAAGTAACAGGCTAATGTAAGTGTGTACTAGTAGCCTATGTAATTTATGTACAAGTAACAGGCTAATGTAAGTGTGCACTAGTAGCCTATGTAATTTCTGTACAAGTAACAGGCTAATGTAAGTGTGTACTAGTAGCCTATGTAATTTCTGTACAAGTAACAGGCTAATGTAAGTGTGCACTAGTAGCCTATGTAATTTCTGTACAAGTAACAGGCTAATGTAAGTGTGTACTAGTAGCCTATGTAATTTCTGTACAAGTAACAGGCTAATGTAAGTGTGTACTAGTAGCCTATGTAATTTCTGTACAAGAAACAGGCTAAGGTAAGTGTACTAGTATTCTATGTATTTTCTGTACAAGTAACAGGCTAATGTAAGTGTGTACTAGTAGCCTATGTACTTTATGTACAAGTAACAGGCAAATGTAAGTCTACTAGTAAGTAAAAAAAAAGTAAAGAGCCCCCGTCACGCCAAGTGGCGTATACTGAATATGGTGTTAGTGACCATAAATTTTACTGACCTTCAGCACATGATTTTTGGGGTAATGTGGTCGGTATCACGCCCGTGCCGCTTTACTTTCCCAGAACAAAAACCCGGTACCTTTTTAAGGCTGAGTGAACCTGGAAGCCGTCGGCTGGGATCGAACCCTACATCTTGTCCTTTGTAGTCCAGTTCACTAACAACTGAACTATCACGGCTCCAACGTCTACTAGTAGTCTATGAATTTGTTATACACGTAATGCGATCACTCGTGTCAAGTTTCCTCCATGACCTCCTCAAGTTTCCTCCATGGCCTCCTCAAGTTTCCTCCATGGCCTCCTCAAGTTTCCTCCATGGCTTCCTCAAGTTTCCTCCATGGCCTCCTCAAGTTTCCTCCATGGCTTCCTCAAGTTTCCTCCATGGCCTCCTCAAGTTTCCTCCATGACCTCCTCAAGTTTCCTCCATGGCCTCCTCAAGTTTCCTCCATGGCCTCCTCAAGTTTCCTCCATGGCTTCCTCAAGTTTCCTCCATGGCCTCCTCAAGTTTCCTCCATGGCCTCCTCAAGTTTCCTGCATGGCCTCCTCAAGTTTCCTCCATGGCCTCCTCAAGTTTCCTGCATGGCCTCCTCAAGTTTCCTCCATGGCCTCCTCAAGTTTCCTGCATGGCCTCCTCAAGTTTCCTCCATGGCTTCCTCAAGTTTCCTCCATGACCTCCTCAAGTTTCCTCCATGGCCTCCTCAAGTTTCCTCCATGGCCTCCTCAAGTTTCCTCCATGGCCTCCTCAAGTTTCCTCCATGGCTTCCTCAAGTTTCTTCCATGGCCTCCTCAAGTTTCCTCCATGGCCTCCTCAAGTTTCTTCCATGGCCTCCTCAAGTTTCCTCCATGGCCTCCTCAAGTTTCCTCCATGGCCTCCTCAAGTTTCCTCCATGGCCTCCTCAAGTTTCCTCCATGGCTTCCTCAAGTTTCTTCCATGGCCTCCTCAAGTTTCCTCCATGGCTTCCTCAAGTTTCTTCCATGGCCTCCTCAAGTTTCCTCCATGGCCTCCTCAAGTTTCCTCCATGGCCTCCTCAAGTTTCCTCCATGGCCTCCTCAAGTTTCCTCCATGGCTTCCTCAAGTTTCTTCCATGGCCTCCTCAAGTTTCCTCCATGGCCTCCTCAAGTTTCCTCCATGGCCTCCTCAAGTTTCTTCCATGGCCTCCTCAAGTTTCTTCCATGGCCTCCTCAAGTTTCCTCCATGGCCTCCTCAAGTTTCCTCCATGGCCTCCTCAAGTTTCCTCCATGGCCTCCTCAAGTTTCCTCCATGGCCTCCTCAAGTTTCCTCCATGGCCTCCTCAAGTTTCTTCCATGGCCTCCTCAAGTTTCCTCCATGGCCTCCTCAAGTTTCCTCCATGGCCTCCTCAAGTTTCCTCCATGGCTTCCTCAAGTTTCTTCCATGGCCTCCTCAAGTTTCCTCCATGGCCTCCTCAAGTTTCCTCCATGGCCTCCTCAAGTTTCTTCCATGGCCTCCTCAAGTTTCTTCCATGGCCTCCTCAAGTTTCCTCCATGGCCTCCTCAAGTTTCCTCCATGGCCTCCTCAAGTTTCCTCCATGGCCTCCTCAAGTTTCCTCCATGGCCTCCTCAAGTTTCCTCCATGGCTTCCTCAAGTTTCTTCCATGGCCTCCTCAAGTTTCCTCCATGGCCTCCTCAAGTTTCCTCCATGGCCTCCTCAAGTTTCCTCCATGGCTTCCTCAAGTTTCCTGCATGGCATCCTCAAGTTTCCTCCATGGCTTCCTCAAGTTTCCTCCATGGCCTCCTCAAGTTTCCTCCATGGCTTCCTCAAGTTTCCTCCATGGCCTCCTCAAGTTTCCTCCATGGCTTCCTCAAGTTTCCTCCATGGCTTCCTCAAGTTTCCTCCATGGCCTCCTCAAGTTTCCTCCATGGCCTCCTCAAGTTTCCTCCATGGCCTCCTCAAGTTTCCAACCCACCGTCATCAGCTGTATAGAATGTTTACCTTCCATATTGTTTAAAAGCAAACTTGTACTCTCTAAAATCTCTGTCTCTTTCACTATCTCTCTCTCTCTCTCTCTCTCTCTCTCTCTCTCTCTTTCTCTCTCTCTCTCTCTCTCTTCACTTCCTCTAATACTTCTTCGTGTGGGTGTCCGGTTAGCGCAATCGATAGGCGGTTGGCTTACCACGGCAACAGCCGGGGTTCGTACCCTGGCGTGGACACCTGGGTTTTACTAATTCCCTAAAAATTAGTACCTCTGAAGTCGGAGTAAATCTGCCTGCATGGCGAGGGGCATCCTGTAATGGGATAAAACAGACTTTACACGCAAAATTCAGTCCCACAAAATTGAGTGGGTGGGACTTCGTCAGAGGTTAAAGCTGACGAAAGCGAACGAACGAACTTCTTCGTGTGTTGAAGAAGATATAAAGTTCTAGTTTTCGTGCCTTTCTGGCTGCCTCAGCCATTGTCAATTGATGCTCTAGCGTTGTTCGTACCCTGTCGTCCATCTTATTCTGGCCCTACCTCGGGCTCTTTTTCCGTCTTCACTTTTAATAAGATCTTTATAGTAAAGTCTTGGCATTCTTTCTATAAGCAAACCATTTAATTTGTTGGTCTCTGTCTGTAGTTTTCAATTGATTCAACGCCTAATCTTTCTCTCTCTTGCCGCATCATTTCGCCTATTCTGTTAACCCCAATCTTTTTTTCTCAAATATCTAATGTTCGTACTGACTGGCTTCCTCTTTTTCCCGTACCCCAAACCTTAAGTTTTACAAATAGCAAGGAAACAAAAAACCGTACATGTCCTCCCTGCCTCCACCTTCAATCCCAATTCTTTCAATCCCATATATCGTGGCTGGTTGATCTTGAGTTTGATGCCGTTTTCTTCGCAAGACAAAATCGGTTCAACACAAGACTACATCCTCAATGTTATAATAGGTCCTAGGTAATACCAAAAAGTTGTTCAAATAAAACTGCATTTTTATTGATTATGTGTCGTCATGTATTGTAGCTTCGCCCGTGCGCTGCCGGGGCTTGAAAGGGGAATAAAGAATAGCTGTACCCTACTAGGCATGTTCGTAAGAGGCGAGAAAGGAGAGTTGGGCATGGGACTGGCTATCCCTATACTGTACAAAAATAAGCCGAAAAAACTTCACAAACATGGACAAGTCAAAGAGATAAAGTAAATCCGCCATCCAGGAAAGAGAAGGGCTCTCTGTCTAAGAGACATATGACGCAAGCCGGAGAAAACTGTAAGGAGTCCTGGTTGCCGACACACCCTTTGTCAACCAGGGGAATCCTCAGGGGAAAAGACAAAGAGGAAGACCAAGAAATTCTTGGAGAAGACAAATCGAAGCAGAGATGAAGATGATGGGGAAGACATGGAATGATCTTAAAAGATTGCAAAAAACAGAACGACTTTGAAAGTGTTTATTGAAGACCTATGCTCCACTAGGAGCTAAAAAGGTAGAAGAAGAAGAAGATGTATTGTAGCTAGTTTGTCGTGATATTTATAGTTTATTTAAAACGTAAGTTTGTTTGACTCGAAGGGGCTAGCACATGTAATCAAAGCTATTTTTGCACTTTTGCCTACATTCGATTAGTCTCAAGTCTGATATACTTTATTCATTTTAAGAAGAAAGTTACGTAGTCACACACAAAATTGATCTCTACAAATTGCATTTGAGTCAAATGTTTAGAAAGTTAAAGTTAAGTACCCCCCTTCCCCCCCCCCCCCCCCCGTCACACCAAGTGGCGTGTAGGGAATATGGTGTTCATCATCATCATCATCATCATTATCGAGTCCGCAACGAACGTTGGCTACCATGGATCGCCATTCCACTCTGTCTCTTGTTTTGACAGTGCATATTATCATAGGCTGACTTGTCCATCTTTTGATGTTACTCGTCCATGTTAGTCTTGGTATGCCTTTTTACCTTGTATTTTCCCTTCCAAGATTACTTTTTGTAGGCTGTTGTATCTTTTAACATGTCCCGAAAAATCATTTGGATTTTTCCTTTAATTGTTTGAGTTTTTCCTTATTTAGTGTCTCTTATTCCCGATGCAATAGATCCAATTCGTCTGTGTTTCCACATTTGTGCGGACCCTATTCGTGTCCCAACTGCTGCTTGCTCATTGTGTCCTTCTTAAAGAAATTACTTTAATTTCGCCTCACTACCCGCAGCGGTGTACATCTTTCCATTTGATTGGTCGCCAACGCCAGTGTGCGTGCCGCTCGCGACCTAATCAGTTTACATCGGCCCTGCAGCGCTCAAACCCCGTTGCTCCCCCTCCGCATTACATTCCAGCAGCGGCGTATAGAGCCAAACAAGAGCGGAAACGTCTACCGGTGTATTGATTGTTAAGCATCCCACCAAAAAGCGGATCATTGGCTGTTCAACTTTCAACATTGTGGTCATTATAACAAGCGTGTTTGTTTATTTACTAAAAAGTCGTTGAACATTTTCTGTTATTATTTATACAATTGGTTAGTATGAATACTTAAAATATTATAAATTTATTCATGATTTTGTTTAAATGCAAATATTGTGTTATAATTATTTTGTGGTTACCATATGGTATAACACCGGAATTGAAAGTCACGGTGTAACATTCTATTTGCTTTCCTGTGAAATTTGTAGCGGTTATAATTATCCGAATATAAACAATTTGTGTTAAACAACAAAGTAGTTTGTGTTATTGGATTGCAGTCATTCGGTACGTCGGTATGTGATTATTGTTTTTAAAAGTATGCGCTTAATGTCGACATATTTGTGATGCCCTGTACGCTGGGATATTAGTAAATTACTTTGCGTCTAAATAATTACCGTGTTTTACAATTTGTGAAATTACAATTTCTGTGTGTGTGTTTTTTTTTTAATTTCGTTAATGAGAACAGTCTAAAAATAACTAATTGTGTTATCTTATCTGATCATATCTCACGTAGACGTGTTAGTGAAGCGTTGTTTGGAGCTATGGTTTTCCATACTAGACCAAAGGTGTCGAAAAGAGACTTGTTTCTACTGATTCTTTTTACACCCATTTTTTAAATCTTTTTCTGTTCGTTCTTTCCCCACCCTAATTATATCTGCTTTCTCCTTGTCTTATTTTGTTAACTTTTTAAACTCCTGTATTATTTTTATTGGTCACAATTATTTGATTTTCAAAAGTGAAGTACCTAATTTCAGCAAGTTCAAACTTAAATATAATTTAAATGCTTATTTACAATCTGTCAAAGTATAAATTAAAAAACGCGGAGAAAACGTTGTAATTAAACCTGAAACTATAATTAATGGAGTAAAATATCTGGACATAACACACGTTCAGGGCAGGAATTGCTGTGAGATAAAATAAGTTTTGGCTTAAAGTCACATAATCCGAGGGGCTTCAAACAGTTTTCAAAATCTATTTTAGGACTACACTTGTTTCATTAAAAAAAAGTAAAGTCACGCTGAGTGGCGTATAGGGAATATGGTGTTAGTGACCTTAAATTTTACAGACCTTCGGCACATGATTTTTGGGGTGATGTGGTCGGCACAACGCCCGTGTCGCTTTACTTTCCCAGAAAAAAAATCCGGTACCATTAAACGCTGGGTGAACCTGGAAGCCGTCGGTTCGGATCGAACCCTACCTCTAGTCTTTTGTAGTCCAGTTCACTAACCACTGAGCTATCGCGGCTCTCCACTTGTTTCATACCAGTATATTATTTCCAGCTATGTGTGAGACGTCATGGTGTTCATTTTTAAGTTTAGGGTGGGGGAGGGTTGGGGGTGAGGGGGTGGGGTTAACCTAAAAGTTTTATTTATCTTAGCGCCTCACCGAGTTTAAATCCGACACTAAATACCTTCAATTCGTCAAAAAGCTGGCCTGGAGCAGTATTTCTTGAAACTCTCTTAAGTTATTAGGTGTTTTCTGCTCATGAAAGTGCATGTAGCGTGCTGGTTATCGAGTTGAGTTGGATGAAGGAAGCAAGGGTTCAAATGGTCTCTCGATGTGAACATGAAAAAAAAAGAGGAACTTTGTTCTGTTAGGATGGATAACAACAGCTAGGAATAGCGCTTTCATCGTCATTTCCTTATGAGGTGTCCTGCTAGGATAGGTAATTAAAGGGAGGAATAGCGCTTTCATCGTCATTTCCTTATGAGGTGTCCTGCTAGGATAGGTAATTAAAGGGAGGAATAGCGCTTTCATCGTCATTTCCTTATGAGGTGTCCTGCTAGGATAGGTAATTAAAGGGAGGAATAGCGCTTTCATCGGTATTTCCTTATGCGGTGACCTGCTAGAATAAGTAATTAAACGGAGGAAGGCGCTTTCATTGTTATTTCCTTATGCGGTGACCTGCTGGAATAAGTAATTAAAGGGATGAATAGCGCTTTCATTGTTATTTCCTTATGCTGTGTGCTGCTAAAATAGGTAATTAAAGCGAGGAACAGCACTTTCATCGTCATTTCCTTATTCGGTGACCTGCTAGAATAGGTAATTAAAGCGAGGAGCAGCACTTTCATCGTCATTTCCTTATTCGGTGTTTTAGTCCGGAGAAGATTAATGCTTCTCTTTATCGCTAAGCTCATGCTAAAGTAATAGGCTATTATCGTTTTACAAGCGCTGGCTCTCTCTCTCTCTCTCTCTCTCTCTCTCTCTCTCTCATACACACATACACACACATGAACTATTTTGAGCAATACCTTAAATGTTCTGGCTAGCGTTGCAATAAACTATAGATTATAATTGCCAAGAAACTATAGATTCATTCATTGGGCGTTGTCTCCACATCGAAGGTTGGCTTCTATAAAGTGCCATTTTACTCTCAATCTCTTGCCTTGTTTGCTGCTTGCTTGCGTTCGCCCGATTGCTAAAGAAGTACAACTCTTCGTCATCCGCTCTTAAAAGGACGTTAAGTGGGCGTGTCTGCTTTGTGTTGTGGTTTGCAGTATAACTGAAATTTGCGCCTTTAAGCTCAACACATCCGACTTCAGCACGATCTTTTGCCTTGAAATGCTCGTCAGTAGGTTCACCTGTCTATCTGTTAATGTTACAGTCTACTTGAATCTTAGTTTACTTCTCTTTCATCTACCTTGTACCTTTCTCTTCCTAGATGACCCTTAGTAGGGTTGTATGTCTCTTCATATGTTCCATCAACTTTAGTTGTCTTAATAGGTTTGTGTGTCTCTTCACATGTTTCATCTTTTGTTGTCTTAATAGGGTTGTGTGTCTCTTCATATGTTCCACCAACTTTAGTTGTCTTAATAGAGTTGTGTGTCTCTTCACATGTTCCATCAACTTTTGTTATCTATTCGAAATCTGTTAAGTAGAACATATATATATATGTTATTGAGTTATTGAGTTATTTGCGGGTCATCATCATTGCACTCCGAACATGTCCATAGGTGCTCAGATCCCCTCCTCAGCAATTCCCTCATATATATATATATATATATATATATATATAAATATATATATATATATATATATATATATATATGTCAGTATTAAATAAAAATAAAACACTAAAATGTAACTGTTTAATGAATCGTCCCTCCAAATGTATTCGCGAATATCAATTGCACTTTTTGTGCCATCATTATTCTTCTTCTTCTTTTCTCTTTCTCACTGATACCGAAAAGCTGTCGTGGTTATATCATTTGTCGTTCTTGAGCTGCTCGAACTGTCTGTATTAGTGATTTTCCATTGTTGTTACATGTCTCTGTCACTGCATCTATCCATCTTCTTCTAGGTCACACTCTTGGTCTTTTTCCATGCATTCTCGAGAAGAACGCCCTTGATGGTGATTGGTGAGGATTTATTCTGACCAGGTGGCTTAAACATTTAAGTTGTTGTTTTATATATTCTTGGCAGGGTTTTATTCCTACCATTTTTCTTATGGTTTCATTTGGTATTCTACCTCTTCTTTAATTTGTTTGTTACTTTTCTCAAGCATCGCATCTCACATGTATTGATCTTTCTTAAATGTGATTTAGAAAGGGTCCACTTTCATAGCACAAAGTTGGTATGAAAGTGCTATTTATCATTTGTTGTTTAGCTGATATAGAAATGTTTGGATGTATTAACAATGGTGAAAGCTGGTATGTGACAGTATTTGCTTTTTGTATTCTCATGTCAATGCCATCATCATCATCATTACCATCACATATTATCCATTTCACCCGCGTAGAAGGCCACGTCCCTCTACGTATCCCAGCCCCTGCTTATTTTTCCTTATTACTCACACCTGCTAGTTTTGAAATGTAGTGTTTTATCTTGGAAATGTTGCAACATTTTGGGGAGTAGATCTCCAAACTTGTGTACATTCCACTCATTCTTATTTTAGAAGCGGCTCTAGCCTTTGACACAAAAAGTAAATTTGTTTGTAACTAAAGCAAATACTGATGAATGAGCGATATCTGGTCGAATAATCTCGATCTTAAACTTTCCCACCCGATAGACGTCACATAGGACTTGTACTGGTACCCATCCTTGTTCTGAGCGAGATGTTCGATCCTATCTAATGAGTCTATGCCTGCCAACTTTACTTCTCTTATAACGGTTCTTTTCAGTGTCTCTTTAGGTCTTCCTCTTTTTCTGTATCCTGGTGTTTCCCATAGAAGCACCTGTTTTGGAATTCTCTTGTCTCTTCCCAGCAAACGTGCTACATATGCCCATCTTCCCTTCCTATTTGTTGTTGGATGAATTCCATTTCTCTTATCTCAATACTAATCTTGAATTCATTCCATTGTACAGGGAATATTCTTCTTAGGCATTTGCATTAAAAAACGCTATGTTTTCTCTCAATCTACTTGTTGTTTTCCAGCTTTCACATGTGTAGGCAAGTTTGGATGATATGTTTGATTTGAATATTCTACATTTGGTTTTCTCGCTTATTATTTTTTATTTCCATATTTTGCCAAAGTTTTTAAAATTCGCCACTACTTTTGCTATCAGGTACTAATCTCTTTCTTTTTGTTTCACCTTCTTGATGTATATTACTAGCAAGATACATGTGTGTGTGTGTGTATTTATATATATATATATATTGGTCTATCCTTTGCGATGCCTGCTGTCGATTGATACACACACACGCACATATGTAAATTGTTAAATAATACTAGTAACTAAACGATCAAAAATGAGTAACTCTGAGAGTTTCGGTGATGCAATATTCAATCCTTTAACCACAAACGTTATTTTTTTTTATTTGAAGAGGCCACTTCTTTTAGCTATCTGGAATGTATAATATAAGAGGCATGTGCATTTTTTGTTTAAGAAAGACACGAATGAGTAAATGAACTAATGTATCATCGGCAAACACCTGTAAACTTATACATTTTATCCATTTCTATCCAAGCTGCTAATTAAACTGTCCGATATTTTATTTTCCATCATTGTTTTCCTTTTTTCTCATTCATTTTAATTGCAACCGTTTCCAAAATATGTTCTTCTTTCTCTCTTCCCATGACATGACCAATGAGGGCAGACAGTATTTCGTTTCTTGTCGTTTTTGTTTGTTTGTTGTTGTTTTTTTCTGAAGCGCTTCAAAGTTATCTTTGTGCACCCCCTCTATCAAGATATGGCTTCATTACTCCTTTGAGATGTTCATATTTTCTACATTCGTCTGATGAAACATATTTCTCTTGCCTTCAACGACCTCCTTATTTGTTCATCAGTTATGAATGATCTCCTAACTTGTTCATTAATTGTCAACGATCTCCTTATTTATTCATTAATAGCTAACGATCTCCTTATTTATTCATCAATAGCTAACGATCTCCTTATTTATTCATTAATTGTCAACGATCTCCTTATTTATTCATTAATTGTCAACGATCTCATCGTTCTCCAAGAGGATTGGTGCACACACACAAATCTCTGACCTTTAACCTTTATTCATCAGCCAATAGAAAACCCACAGCAGAGACCAGAAATGTGATAAAAGCCGTAAAAATAGACAGTTTATTGTTAATGATTCACTTCCGTACGACATCACTAAATCTATGTCACTATTTTTCTTCAGGGAGCCGCGATAGCTCAGTGGTTAGTGACTGAACTACAAAGGACAAGAGGTAGGGTTCGATCCCAACCGACGGCTTCACCCAGCCTTTATTGGGTAACGGATTTTTTTCTGGGAAAGTAAAGCGGCACGGGCATAATACTCACCTAATTACCCCAAAAATCATGTGCCGAAGGTCTGTAAAATTTATGGTCACTAACACCATATTCCCTATACGCCACTTGACGTGATGGGGGTACTTCACTTTTTTTTTTACTATTTTTCTTTAGGTCTTTTGATGATGACTTGTTGCATGAAATGTTATTTTTTTTCATTTGTGTGTGAGTGGAGTGTGCTATATTTGATTATGGGTCTACATTGTACGTGCGTGTGAGTGGAGTGTGCTATATTTGATTATGGGTCTACATTGTGCGTGTGTGTGAGTGGAATGTGCTATATTTGATTATGAGTCTACATTGTGCGTGTGTGTGAGTGGAATGTGCTATATTTGATTATGGGTCTACATTGTGCGTGTGTGTGAGTGGAATGTGCTATATTTGATTATGGGTCTATCGTGTGCGTGTGTGTGAGTGGAATGTGCTATATTTGATTATGGGTCTATGTTCTGCGTGTGCGTGAGTGGAATGTGCTACATTTGATTATGGGTCTACATTGTGCGTGTGTGTGAGTGGAATGTGCTATATTTGATTATGGGTCTACATTGTGCGTGTGTGTGAGTGGAATGTGCTATATTTGATTATGGGTCTATGTTGTGCGTGTGTGTGAGTGGAATGTACTATATTTCATTATGGGTCTATATTGTAAGTGTGTGTGAGTAGAATGTGCTATATTTGATTATGGGTCTACATTGTGCGTGTGTGTGAGTGGAATGTGCTATATTTGATTATGGGTCTACATTGTGTGTGTGTGTGAGTGGAATGTGCTATATTTGATTATGGGTCTACATTGTGCGTGTGTGTGAATGAAATGTGCTATATTTGATTATGAGTCTACATTGTGCGTGTGTGTGAGTGGAATGTGCTATATTTGATTATGGGTCTATGGTGTGCGTGTGTGTGAGTGGAATGTGCTATATTTGATTATGGGTCTATATTGTGCGTGTGTGTGAGTGGAATGTGCTATATTTGATTATGGGTCTATATTGTACGTGTGTGTGAGTGGAATGTGCTATATTTGATTATGGGTCTACATTGTGCGTGTGTGTGAGTGGAATGTGCTATATTTGATTATGGGTCTACATTGTGCGTGTGTGTGAGTGGAAATTGCTATATTTGATTATGGGTCTATGTTCTGCGTGTGTGTGAGTGGAATGTGCTATATTTGATTATGGGTCTATATTGTACATGTGTGTGAGTGGAATGTGCTATACTTGTTTATGGGTCTATATTGTACGTGTGTGTGAGTGGAATGTGCTATATTTGATTATGGGTCTACATTGTGCGTGTGTGTGAGTGGAATGTGCTATACATGTTCATGGGTCTATATTGTGCGTGTGTGAGTGGAATGTGCTATATTTGATTAGGGGTCTACATTGTGCGTGTGTGTGAGTGGAATGTGCTATACTTGTTCATGGGTCTATATTGTGCGTGTGTGTGAGTGGAATGTGCTATATTTGTTCATGGGTCTATATTGTGCGTGTGTGTGAGTAGAATGTGCTATATTTGTTCATAGGTCTATATTGTGCGTGTGTGTGAGTAGAATGTGCTATATTTGTTCATGGGTGTATATTGTGCGTGTGTGTGAGTAGAATGTGCTATATTTGTTCTTGGGTCTACTTTCTGAATGATGTCCTAATCCATCTCTTGATGCTCTCGACTCATTTAACTCTTTGTTTTCCTTTTCTATCCTCAATAATTTTCATATTTTTTAACGTTTGCTATTTTTTAAAGTTTATTCTATTTCTTAGTGTTGATATTTGTTGTTGTCGACAAAGAGGATTTGAAAGTCCATGTCTTAAGAAGATTCTAGATATCAGCTGGATCAACACATTACGAACAAAGAAGTCGCCTGAAGATTGCGCTATAATAACATAAATCAAGAAGTAAAAATAAGACGTTGGAAATGGCTAGACCACGTACTACAAATGGGAGGAAACAAGCATTCGCATCTAACATAAAAATGGACACCACCTGGCAAACGAAGAAGAGGCAGACCATTGGGAACATGGGTACAAACTATACATATTGAAATGAAAGAGGCTGGCAGGTCCTTGCTTGCTCCAGACTGGATTGGGTGTAGATCTCTTGTGAGCGCCCTATGCTCCGACCGGTGTTCAGAGGATTAAAAAGAACACGAATTTAATAAATGTATTTAGTATTTTATCGTGCCTCTTAATTTTGTTCTTGGTTCTATTCTTTCATTTATAAATATTATTTCAGATGTATTCGTATTTCTCATATATGTTATTTATTCTATTTTCAATTTTCTAATATTATTTCGCTTTTTTTTCATTTTGCTATTTACTCCCAATTCTTTTGTATTGTTACTGTTTTCGCTTATTTCTTCATTTTATTATTTGTTTTTTTTTTCTCCTACTCATAAACTCTTTAACTTCTTAATTATTTTGTTGGTTTGGTCAGAATTTTATGATTTGCATCTGTGAAGTACTTTATATCGTTCGGTTAAAACTTATGTGCTGTATAACTTTTATGTTTAATTAGTGGATGTAAAAAATTCAAAGCCAAAATACAGAAAGACATTTCGCAACAGGGAAATATGGTTAATGGAAGTTGTAGTATTATTTGGACATTACACTTTCCAGGATAAACACCAGATACAATTTTTATAGATTATCCTGTACTAGGAGTGCCATTCTTGAACACTTGGGGCGAGACATAAGTGTAAACTGATCAGTGCAAGAATGAGAAGGGTGTAAACTGATCAGTGCAAGAATGAGAAGGGGGTAAACTGACAACTAAAGAAATGAGATGTTTTAGAAGGGTGTAAACTGACAACTAAAGAAATGAGATGTTTTAGAAGGGTGTAAACTGACAACTAAAGAAATTAGATGCTTTAGAAGGGTGTAAACTGACAACTAAAGAAATTAGATGCTTTAGAAGGGTGTAAACTGACAACTAAAGAAATGAGATGTTTTAGAAGGATGTAAACTGACAACTAAAGAAATGAGATGTTTTAGAAGGGTGTAAACTGACAACTAAAGAAATGAGATGTTTTAGAAGGGTGTAAACTGACAACTAAAGAAATCAGATGTTTTAGAAGGGTGTAAACTGACAACTAAAGAAATGAGATGTTTTAGAAGGGTGTAAACTGACAACTAAAGAAGTTAGATGTCTTAGAAGGGTGTAAACTGACAACTAAAGAAATGAGATGTTTTAGAAGGATGTAAACTGACAACTAAAGAAATGAGATGTTTTAGAAGGGTGTAAACTGACAACTAAAGAAATTAGATGTTTTAGAAGGATGTAAACTGACAACTAAAGAAATGAGATGTTTTAGAAGGGTGTAAACTGATAACTAAAGAAATTATATGTTTTAAAAGGGTGTAAACTGACAAATAAAGAAATGAGATGTTTTAGAAAGGTGTAAACTGGCAAATAAAGAAATGAGATGTTTTAGAAGGGCGTAAACTGACAACTAAAGAAATTAGATGTTTTAGAAGGGTGTAAACTGACAACTAAAGAAATGAGATGTTTTAGAAGGATGTAAACTGACAACTAAATAAATGAGATGTTTTAGAAGGGTGTAAACTGACAACTAAAGAAATGAGATGTTTTAGAAGGGTGTAAACTGACAACTAAAGAAATGAGATGTTTTAGAAGGGTGTAAACTGACAACTAAAGAAATGAGATGTTTTAGAAGGGTGTAAACTGACAACTAAAGAAATGAGATGTTTTAGAAGGGTGTAAACTGACAACTAAAGAAATGAGATGTTTTAGAAGGGTGTAAACTGACAACTAAAGAAATTAGATGTTTTAGAAGGGTGTAAACTGACAATTATAGAAATCAGATGTTTTAGAAGGATGTAAATTGACAACTAAAGAAATGAGATGTTTTAGAAAGGTGTAAACTGACAACTAAAGAAATGAGATGTTTTAGAAGGGTGTAAACTGACAACTATAGAAATGAGATGTTTTAGAAGGGTGTAAACTGACAACTAAAGAAATTAGATGTCTTAGAAGGGTGTAAACTGACAACTAAAGAAATGAGATGTTTTAGAAGGATGTAAACTGACAACTAAAGAAATGAGATGTTTTAGAAGGGTGTAAACTGACAACTATAGAAATCAGATGTTTTAGAAGGGTGTAAACTGATAACTAAAGAAATGAGATGTTTTAGAATGGTGTAAACTGACAACTAAAGAAATTAGATGTTTTAGAAGGGTGTAAACTGACAACTGAAGAAATGAGATGTTTTAGAAGAGCAGCAGTGACGTCACTAAGAGACAGACAACGAAATGAGGACATACGTTGTGGCATTGAGCCAATCTGACATCATATACAGAGAGAACTATTGAAATGGTGTAGTCCCCTTCAACAACAAATGCCAAAGAAATGCCTTACAATTCAGGGCACACATCGAGTTAAAACATGGATATAGACCACGAGGAGACCAAGAAAAAGTTGGTGGTATGGCATTAACGATACCTTGTAATAACATCAAGCTACCTGTCCAAGAAGGGGAACGCTCAAGTCACCTCGTCACTGGAGAGGAGGGGAGAAAACAGTGCCACCAAACCTGGTAAAGCAAGAGAAAGAATATTGATGATGACTTTCGAGAAGTGCCACGCTGATGGGGAGCCTGTGGAACAATATGGCGCAGAAATCGCTGTTTGATGTAAACCACAGAATAAACGCATTTACGCCGTATCTACGTCATTTTATTGGCAGACGGAGAAGAGAAGTAGAAATCATTGAGCGGATACAGAATATGAAGAAAAATAAAGAGACGAGCTTTGGTTATTTCAGATTTGTTTATTGTTTCAAGAGCACAGAAGATTTCTTGGATGCGCTTTCTTTGTTTCATGTTTGATGTTAATTTTTGTGGACAGATTCAGCTTAGCTAAAAGTGAAGTTAGTTTTGATAAAAACATCCCGTGTATGTGCAGAAAATATTTGAGTAAAATTAATGCATTTCTTATCAACTGGTACAATCTCCGATGTTTTCTAGGTCACACATTTCTTAAGTAATTCCACAGGCGACACATTTCTTAAGTATTTCCACAGGCGACACATTTCTTAAGCTGTACAAAATTAATATCTAAAGTTCTTAATGCCGTGAGCCCAAAATCGTTTGTGTCGCTCCCTGCTGTTGCGAATGATTCTCGTAGGGGCCTTGGTAGCCTAGTTGGGAAAACCACCCGACTGGACTACCGACGTCCGGACAACCCGTGTTCGATTCCCGCTGGGAGCAATGTGAATTGTACTCGTGGTTGGGAAAAAAAAATACCCCCACGGTCGACCCAGCCGTTGGCAAAAATGGGTACCAGGGTATTACACTGGGAAGGTGAGGAATGTCACCTCGCATCTGAGTTTAGTTGCTTGAAGCGACACTAAAAAGAAATTTCCGAACATTTGAACATCCGAATTTCTGAACATTTATGATTCTCGTTGCTGACGACAGAACACAATCAACACTTATACATAGCCTTCATTGACCAGGAAAAAACATTCGACAAAGTAAACAGAGAACAACTGTGGGAGATACTAACAACATACGGAGTAAGCCAACATCTAACCAACATTATTAAAAGTCTCTAAATCAACAGCAGCTGCAGGGTCAAAACAGCAGCAGGCTACACAGACCACTTCGAAGTTAGATCAGGTGTAAGACAGGGGTGCATACTATCCCCCCCTACTGTTTATTACATACATGGACTATATATGCATGCTTGCCAACCCATCAGAGATAGAGGAGATTAACAAGCTTTTATTTGCAGACGATCAGGCACTAATACATGGAACAATAGAAGACCTACAAGAACACTCAAACAAACTCAACATCTCAGGCACAAAATACAATATGAAAATCAACATCAACAAAACAGAAGTCATGAGTGTCGTCAAAATTAAACAGAACATCAACATAACTATACAAAGCAGACAACTAAAACAAGTAGAGGAGTTCAAATACCTAGGAAGTCTAATGACAAACGATAATTCTCAAACAGCAGAGATAGAATCAAGATGCAACAAGGCTTGTCAAATCATTGGACAGTTATCACCACTATTGTCCAACAAGGAAATAACTCTAGAGGCAAAACGGGCACTAGACAATACAATCTTCATCCCAAAGTTGTGCTACCAATAGCAGACCTGGACTCTAGATGCAAGAACAATAAGAAAAATAACATCTACTGAAATAAAATTTGTGTTAGAGAATGACAGGAAACAGTCTGAGAGATAAGATCAGAAATGAAGAACTGAGAAAAAAAACTAGGAATAGCCCCCGCCATTGAATATATAAGGAAACAACAGATAAAATGGTTTGGCCACGTGACAAGGCAGAAAGAACAAAACACAACACAACGAGCCTTCAACAAACGTTGTGAGAACACAAGACCCAAGGGTCAACCACGAAAAAGATGGGTCGATGGAATATTAGAAGCACTAGGAAACATAACAGCAGCAGATGCGATCAGAAGAGCAAAAGACCGCAAATTATATCTCCCCTCGACGCTGAAAGGCAGTTGAGGAAGGAAGGAAGAAGAAAGAAGAAGTTGCTGAACTGTGTTGTGTGTCTCAGTGACTGTTATTGAGTAATTTGCGGGTCTTCATCATTGCACTCCAAACATGTCCATAGGTGCTTAGATCCCATCCTCAGCAAGTCTTGCAGTGTCCAATGCCAGTGACTGTATTCTTGAAGAAGCAAATTAATGTCTTTAGCGTAATCTCTAATGCCGCTGCATTTATTATCATCCGGTGCATCAATTGTTTTAAGTAATTATTTTCGCTATCATTTTCTCTTCTTATCTCACTATTTAAATGTTAAAACATTTAAAATTTCACTTTCAGAATACTAAATGAAATAATTGTAGAGTTTTTCATGTAAATGGTATGTTAAGGTCATCTCATGGTCACTGCAGTTAATGTTAGAGAAATCATGAGTATTTGGGGCTCAGCTTGGTACGAGTAGATCGTGAGGATTGAGAGACAGAAGCAAACGAGTGTGTAACAAATTGACACAGCAGCAGCGTGCGTGTTTTCTACTACCTGTTAAGAGTGAACACCTATGGACCTGCTCTCAATGCAATGAGTAAATCACCAATCGATTGTTTTTATTGTTTTCATTCTGTAGAAATGTTTTTTGTTTGAGATGTTCAGTTTATCACATCACTGATGACTTTCATCTAGTCACTAGTAGCCAAGTCACCTATTATGGTTTTGTCTGCATGACCAATTGTTTGTTTGTTGGTCCGTTTTCAGACTGATATTGTTTCTTCCTAGATGTTCAAAAATAAGAATGTCCTCTTCCTTTCTTGTTATTTAGTCTTCTTTGACTGATTAGAATTTACAAATTACAGTACTGGACAGTTAAATACATACCTATGTTTGGATGTTTGGTGTCTCCAACCAGGTGTTTGGTGTCTCCAACCAGGTGTTTGGTGTCTCCAACCAGGTATTTAGTGTCTCCAATCAGGTGTTTAGTGTCTCCAATCAGGTGTTTAGTGTCTACAATAAGGTGTTTGGTGTCTCCAACCAGGTGTTTGGTGTCTCCAATCAGGTGTTTAGTGTCTCCAATCAGGTGTTTAGTGTCTCCAATCAGGTGTTTGGTGTCTCCAATCAGGTGTTTGGTGTCTCCAATCAAGTGTTTTGTGTCTCCAACCAGGTGTTTGGTGTCTCCAATCAAGTGTTTTGTGTCTCCAACCAGGTGTTTAGTATCTCCAATCAGGTGTTTGGTGTCTCCAATCAAGTGTTTTGTGTCTCCAACCAGGTGTTTAGTATCTCCAATCAGGTGTTTGGTGTCTCCAATCAAGTGTTTTGTGTCTCCAACCAGGTGTTTAGTATCTCCAATCAGGTGTTTAGTGTCTCCAATCAGGTGTTTAGTGTCTCCAATCAGGTGTTTGGTGTTTCCAATCAAGTGTTTAGTGTCTCCAACCAGGTATTTAGCGTCTCCAATAACGTGTTTGGTGTCTCCAATAAGGACTTTATAGCTTCAGTGGTAGAGGTCTGTCATGAAAGACGTAATATTCCAATGATTCTTGGATGGATGATTTCCTACTCTTCAGCAGAACCCGAGAGGTCAAGAAAGTCATTAGAACTCGAAAATAACAAACTTAGGCCTAACAGTTAAGAGATCGACCTAGTTGGTATTGGAGAATAAAAAAAGATGAAGAATCTTCTTCTTCTTTTCTCTTTCACTGATACCTAAAAGGTGTTGTGGTTTATATCATTTGTCGTTCTTGAGCTGCTCGAACTGTCTGAATTAGTGATTTTCCTTTGTTGTTACATGTCTCTGTCACTGCATCTATCCATCTTCTTCTGGGTCTTCCTCTTGGTCTTTTTCCATGCATTCTCGAGAAGAACGCCCTTGATGGTGATTGGTGAGGATTCATTCTGACCAGGTGGCCAAACCATTTAAGTTGTTGTTGTTCTATATATTCTTGGCAGGGTTTTGTTCCTACCATTTTTCTTGTGGTTTCATTTGGTATTCTATCTCTTCTTGTGTTGTTTGATACTTTTCTCAAGCATCGCATCTCACATGTATTATCTTTCTTAAATGTGATTTAGAAAGGGTCCATGTTTGACTTTCATAGCACAAAGTTGGTATGAAGATGCTATTTATCATTTGTTGTTTAGCTGGCAAAGAAATGTTTGGATGTCTTAACAATGGTGAAAGCTGGTATGTGACAGCATTTGCTTTTTGTATTCTCATGTCAATTTCTCTGTCTAATTTTCCATCTTTGTGAACATTGCGCCTAAATACTTGAATTCCTCTACTTGTTTTATTTCTTTGTCTTTGATCTTGATGTTTAATGGGTGTCTTAATTTGCTTATTCTTATAGCCTCTGTTTTTGCTGTGTTAATTTTCATACTGTAGTTTGTGCAGCTTTTATCTAGAGATGTTAAATGCTGTTGTAGCAGGTTTTCATCCTCATATATTAGGCACTGGTGATCTCCGAAGAGTAGCTCATTGATGTTGGAGTTTTCTATCTCTATGTTATTATTTGATTTGTCCTTATTGTTGGTTGTTTCCTGATTTATTTTGTCCATATATATGATGAAGAGGAGTGATGAGAGTACACATCCTTGTCTTACACCTGTTGTAACCTGAAACCATTCTGACAGACCTTCCGATGTTCTGACGGCACTTTGACTGTTTTTATATAGTGCTATTATATTTTCTAGTAGTTGTCCTGCTACCCCGTATGTTTCTAAAGTTTGCCAAAGTTTGTTCCTGTCCACACGGTCAAACGCTTTTTCCTGATCTATAAACACTATATTTAGGTTTCTGTCATATTCTATTGTTTTTTCACATAGTTGTCTCAATGTAAATATAGCATCAGTACAGCTTTTGCCTTTTCTGAATCCGAATTGATTATTACTTAATTGAGGTTCTATTATGTATCTTACTCTCCTCTCCAATATTTTAGCAAACATTTTACCAACTTGACTCAATAGGGATATTCCTCTGTACATTTCACACTCCCTTTTACTTCCCTTATTCTTCCAAAATGGGACAATGATAGCTTTTTGCCAATCGTCTGGGACTTTTCTTTCTTCCCAATCCATATTGAATATGATAGTAAGCCAATCTATAGCTGTTTCCTTACAGGCTAGTAGCATTTCTGTTGTTATTCCATCTATACCAGCTGCTTTGTTCTTTTTATTCTGTTTCAATGCCCATTCTACTTCTGCTTTAAGTATATTCGGTTCCTGTTCATCATAGTGCCTATGTTTAAACTCTGTATTTCCGTTTGTATTTCCCTGATTTAATAGTTCCTTAAAGTATTCTCTCCATCTGATTATTATGTTTTTCCTGCTGCTGATTGGTCTACCGTTCTTGTCATTTATTATAGTGGTTGGGTTATAATCATTATTTCTTACTCTCATTGCTTTTACACTTTTCAAAAATTCTCTGGGTTCTTCTCTACATGTTTTTGCTAATTCTTCACCAGATGCTTTCCATGAGTCTGCTTTTGTTTGTTCATAATGAGTTCATATTTTTTTTTTACATTATTTCTGCTCTTTAATGAAGAAAAAGTGCGTGAGACAATAACGAAACATTACTACCTGTGTTGCATTGACATCTGCGTTAGAAATAAAAGATACAACATTTATATGAATATTAGAAATTAAGTATACAACATTTATATGAATGTTAGAAATAAAAGATACAACATTTATATGAACGTTAGAAATAAAGGTACAACATTTATATAAATATTAGAAATAACGATACAATATTTATATAAATATTAGAGATAAAGATACAACATTTATATAAATATTAGAAATAAAGATACAACATTAGAAAGGAAATAACATTAACGTAAGTAGGGGACTGGTTGGTCTCGAGGCAAGACAGAGAGGTTGTGGGTTCCTGGCTGCGCCAGTTGGGATTTTTATCTAAGATTTCTCTCTGCGGCAACCAGCCCTGGTCTTGAAACGTCAATTACTCATCGATCTCCAACGCAAGTATACCTTTCTATGTTTCATCCAGATGATGTTTCGATATTCCGATTGCTTACAATGAATGATGATGTTGTGTGACGAAGTACACTTCCGGATAGCTGAGAAATATAATTTTTGTTAATGATGATAGAAATATAATTTTTGTTAATGGTGATAGAAATATAATTTTGTGTTAATGGTGATAGAAATATAATTTTTGTTAATGATGATAGAAATGTAATTTTTTGTTAATGATGATAGAAATATAATTTTTGTTAATGATGATAGAAATATAATTTTTGTTAATGATGATAGTAATGTAATTTTTTGTTAATGATGATAGAAATATAATTTTTTGTTAATGATGATAGAAATATAATTTTTGTTGATGATAGAAACATAATTTTTTGTTAATGATAGAAACATAATTTTTGTTAATGATGATGGAAATTTAATTGATATTTTGTATGTACCTGTGACATAGCATACAGCCTATTGTAATAGAATTTCAGTTGTAAAGAGTTTTTTTTAGACTGCTGAACGTAAATGAATGTCCAACATTTTATTGTAGCTGAAGTTAGTCGAAGACTCCAGTATCACCGCAAACGAATTAAAAATCCAAAATTGCTCAAACGCATGTGCCAGTAAACCCTTGCTCTGCAGGGGCCTGAAAAAGGAGTAACGAATAGTGGCGCTGTACCCTACCAGGCATGTTCGTAAGAGGCGAGAAAGGAGGGTTGGGCATGGGACTGGCTATCCCATACTGTAAAAAAATAAGCCGAAAAAAACTTCACAAACATGGACGAGTCAAAGAAAAGAATAAAAGTAAATCCAGGAAAGATAAAGGCTCACTGTCTAAGAGACGTATGACGCAAGCCGGAGAAAGCCTCAAGGAGTCAGGGTTGCCGAAATTCTTGGATAAGACAGACAGAAGCAGAGATAAAGATGAAGGGGAAGACATGGAATGATCTTAAAAGAATGGCAAGAAACAGAACGACTTGGAAAGTGTTTGTTGAAGACATATGCTCCACACGGAGCTGAAAGGTAGAAGAGGAAGATGTGCCAATGGAATCATCCGAATGAACATCTCATATCATTAATACAAACTAAGAAAGGTAGCTGCAGTCTTCATTATAGAAGCTACAGCAAACGCCAAATGACATAAGAAGTAACCGCACCAAAAGTGAATGGAGTTAAACTATCCTTCGTCACACAACATCATCATTCATTGTAAGCAATCGGAATATCGAAACACCATCTGGATGAAACATACAGCTCGCGGTGTGCACAGAACACTAAACTCAGTAGCTCCGACAGCAAGCCGGACTTAGAATATGAGGAATCTGCAACAAGGAACACTTTTCAGACCCTCAACGGTTCATGTCGCCTATCCGCTATATTTACCGGAAGTCCATTTTATTATCTTATATTAATAGGACTAGTCATTTAACCTCACATGGGATGTTTTCAACAGCATCACGTTGCGGTAAATTTTAGCGTTTTACAACTAACTCATTTACTGCCTGTTACTAAATTCTCGCATGGAAGCAAATCATGAACAGTAGGCAGACAAATGAAATGAGATTTCTCAGAAGAATGTTGAAAGTTCCCAGGACAGACCAATGAGGAAAATCTCAAGGAGGCCAATACAAAAAGGGAGCTCCTCAAAAACATCAGAAAGAAACAATCAACGTTTTTCGGGCACATCATGAGGACTGGAAAGTTGGAATACTTGGTTGCAACTGGCAAAATACAGAAAAAGAGATCGCGGACGACAAAGAGTGAAGATACTAGATATCTTGGTATCATGGAAAACAGTGAACAACAGAATTCATAGGATGCACTGTGGATAGAAGATTGTGGCTTGACATGATCGCCTACTCCAACCTGTATGGCACATGATGATGATGATTACAGTTTCAAGTGATTAACATAACATAACATAACATAACAACATATAACATAACATAACGTAACATAACATAATATAATATAACATAACATAACATAACATAACATAACGTAACGTAACGTAGCGTAACGTAACGTAATGTAATGTAATGTATGTAATGTAATGTAATGTAATATAATATAATATAATATAATATAATATAATATAATATAATATAATATAATATAATATAATATAATATAATATAATATAATATAATATAATATAATATAATATAATATAATATAATATAATATAATATAATATAATATAATATAATATAATATAATATAATAATATAATATAATATAATATAATATAATATGACATGATATTGTATGATATGATATGATTTTATATGATGATATGATATATGGTGATTGATAAATATCCATTTCAGGACAAAAGTTGTTACAATTTTTTGTCATGTAGGTTGGGATGATAGAGTGATGGATTACGTTAGTACAGAATTTTGTATCTGACAGCCCGGTCTCACGCATTCGATCGGGACCCCTTCAGGCACACTGTATGTTCTATACTTCATGTCCCACGAGTTTGAAATCGCTTTAAAGTAGTTTCATAGTTTCACAAAGTCTTAAGTCACAATTGCGATCAAATAAAACAGTTTCATAGAGTCTTAAGTCACAACTGAGATCAAATAAAACAGTTTCATAGAGTCTTAAGTCACAACTGAGATCAAATAAAACAGTTTCATAGAGTCTTAAGTCACAACTGAGATCAAATAAAACAGTTTCATAGAGTCTTAAGTCACAACTGAGATCAAATAAAACAGTTTCATAGAGTCTTAAGTCACAACTGAGATCAAATAAAACAGTTTCATAGAGTCTTAAGTCACAACTGAGATCAAATAAAACAGTTTCATAGAGTCTTAAGTCACAATTGCGATCAAATAAAACAGTTTCATAGAGTCTTAAGTCACAACTGAGATCAAATAAAACAGTTTCATAGAGTCTTAAGTCACAACTGAGATCAAATAAAACAGTTTCATAGAGTCTTAAGTCACAACTGAGATCAAATAAAACAGTTTCATAGAGTCTTAAGTCACAATTGCGATCAAATAAAACAGTTTCATAGAGTCTTAAGTCACAACTGAGATCAAATAAAACAGTTTCATAGTGTCTTAAGTCACAACTGAGATCAAATAAAACAGTTTCATTGAGTCTTAAGTCACAACTGAGATCAAATAAAACAGTTTCATTGAGTCTTAACTCACAACTGAGATCAAATAAAACAGTTTCATTGAGTCTTAACTCACAACTGAGATCAAATAAAACAGTTTCATAGAGTCTTAAGTCACAACTGAGATCAAATAAAACAGTTTCATTGAGTCTTAACTCACAACTGAGATCAAATAAAACAGTTTCATTGAGTCTTAACTCACAACTGAGATCAAATAAAACAGTTTCATTGAGTCTTATTCGCAGCTGAAATAAAAATTGCTACAGACAATTTCATTCTGACTCAAAGAAAAGCTGAGATCAGCTTCATTTTGAAATCAAAGTCTAAGTCAGTGAGTCAGAATACAACAAATGTTGTTTTATAGGCAAGGACCCCCCTTGACCTTCCATGACAAAACATATTTTAATAATAAAAACATTTATGTTTTCGAATGTTTATACTTTTTTCAAATTTATTTTGTTCATGGTCTACCATTGAGTCTAGTATTTTCGCAACGTTTATTAAAGGCTCGTTGTGTTGTGTTTTGATCATTCTGTATTATCACATGGCCGTACTGTTTTATCTGTTTTTATTTCATGTTTTCTATGTCGGGGATTACTCCTTGCTTTCTCTCAGTTCTTCATTTCTGATCTTATCTCTTAGGATGTTTCCTGTCATTTGTCTAACACATTTTATGTCATTAGTAGCTATCTTGCTTATTGGTATTGGGTCTAAAGTCCAGGTCTGGCATTGGTAGCACAACATTGGGATGAAGATTGTATTGTAGTGTCCGTTTTACATCACATTTTATTCCCTTGATGGGCATCACAGGTGACAGTTGTCTAATGATTTGACAAACTTTGTACCATCTCGAGTCTATTTTTGCTGCTTCTGAATTATCCTGTCATATTTAAATTCATCCTCTTTTTTATAATTGTCTGCAGTCTATCATTATGTTGATTTTCTGTTTCTCTTTTGTGATATTCATGACATGTCTTGCAGATGTTGACTATATAAATAACCACAGGATATGCAGATAATTGTCTGTGTGTGTGTGTGTATATATACACACGAGTCATACATTCTATCTATTGTTCTTTAGAGCCGAAAACGGCACATAGGGCAGATCCACAATCTCAAAAACAGAAACCTTGCGTGCCAAAATGGCACATATTGCAGAGATCACTGCTTATAAAATCTATGGCGCTGTTTCCATAACAATACTTTTTACAATGGCAGCTTGTCAAACCATCGATCAGCCTCCTTAGTCGCCTCTTACGACATGCTTGGAAGGTCACAGTGTCACTATTTTTTTTTACTCATAATAAGGCCCTGGTAACACACAGGCTAGTCATACATTACCTCTGTAAAAACATTCTCCATTTCATTTTTGTCTTTTGTTTCTGATTATCTGTTTCTCTCTCGCATACATACACCCACACACACACTCTCTCTCTCTCTCTATTTATCTATCACTCGCTCCCTTACAGGTGCAGTGTTCTTGCACTAGATCGTGTTATTACTAGTCCTCCATTTTATTCAGACTGTCTCTTCACTCCACTTCCCATGTCACTCGACATCTCTCCCATTCTCAATCAGCTCCCATTCTCTCTCTTTCTCTCTCTCTCTCTCTCTCTCTCTCTCTCTCTCTCTACTCACAATCAAACGAGCACTTGCTGCAATGCTATCAACTTGAGATCGTCAATGACAATGACACACGCCCATGCCCACGTCATGTCGACGTCATCTGTGAGCTTCCCACACTCCCGGAAGTAGTTCCCCCGCCTGGGGAATGGAGATCTTTCTTTGGGTTAAGGCAGTGCGATACACACAAACTGTGATATGTCGGGGGTGGGAGGTGAGTATGGGCGAAGTGTTTGCGTGGGATTTAGGAAATACTTTTGTTTGTATTGTATATTATATTACTTTTGCTTATTAAATTACTCTTGTTTCTTATATTACTATTGTTTGTTTAATTACTATTTTATATTATATTATTATTGCACCTTATGTTTCTGTTATATATTATATTACTTTTGAATATTCTATTACTATTTTATAATATATCACTATTGTATATTATATTACTATTATATATATATATATATATATATATAGTATTATATATATTATAGTATATATATTGGCTTGACAAGCTGTCATTGTAAAAAAGTATTGTTATGGAAACAGTGACATAGGTTTTGGAAGCAGTGATCTGTGCAATATGTGCCATTTTGGCACACAAGGTTTCTGTTTTTTTAAATTGTGGTTCTGCCCTATGTGCCGTCTTCGGCTCGAAAGGAAGATAGATAGATAGATAGATATTATATATATACTACAATATATATACTACATACTATATATATATACTATATATATACTATATATATATACTATATATATACATACTATATTATACATGTATACTACTATAATATATAATATATTACTATTGTAATATATATATATATATCACAATACATTTATATATATATATATATATATATATATATATATATATACACGTTATATTACTATTGTATGCTATTTTACTTTTTTATATTATATTACTAATGTATATTATATTATTATATTATTATATTCTATAATATTACTATTGTATATTATATTACTATTGTATAATATAGTAATGTCCATAAAAGACGTATCCATTCCGTTTCATTCGAAGGTCCTAATACAAACTGATGACAGTTTTAATCCCTCAGTGTCAAATTAAGTACACTGAAGATGATTTACATTATAGTCTTCTTTTTTCCCTTTCAGCTCCCTGTGGAGCATAGATATTAAAGAAACATTTTCTGTTCCCTGTGGAGCATAGATATTAAAGAAACACTTTCAGTTTCCTGTGGAGCATATATATTAAAGAAACACTTTCTGTTCCCTGTGGAGCATAGATATTAAAGAAACACTTTCAGTTTCCTGTGGAGCATAGATGACCAAGAAACACTTTCAGCTCCCTGTGGAGCATAGATATTAAAGAAACACTTTCAGTTTCCTGTGAAGCAAAGATATTAAAGAAACACTTTCAGTTCCCTGTGGAGCATAGATATTAAAGAAACACTTTCTGTTCCCTGTGGAGCATAGATGGTCAAGAAACACTTTCAGCTCCCTGTGGAGCATAGATATTAAAGAACCACTTTCAGCTCCCCGTGGAGCATAGATATTAAAGAAACACTTTCAGTTCCCTGTGGAGCATATATATTAAAGAAACACTTTCAGTTCCCTGTGGAGCATAGATATTAAAGAAACACTTTCAGTTCCCTGTGGAGCATAGATATTAAAGAAACACTTTCAGTTCCTCGTGGAGCATAGATATTAAAGAAACACTTTCAGTTCCCTGTGGAGCATAGATATTAACGAAACACTTTCAGCTCCCAGTGGAGCATAGATGTTCAAGAAACACTTGTCAAGCCGTTCTGTTTCTTGCCATTCATTTCAGATAATTCCACGTCTTCCCCTTCCTTTTCATCGCCGCTCCGCTTCCACCTGTCTTTTCCAAGTTTATTTTGGTCTTACTCTTTGTCTTCTCCACTATGGATTCCAAAAAGGGCTTGTGTAATACTCTCAGTTGCTCCCGCAGTGTGTGTCCTATCCAGCGCCATCGTCTCCGTGGTATCTTTGTGCCAACTTGTATTTGACTGGTAAGTAAAAAGTAAAGTACCCCCGTCACGCCAAGTGGCGTATAGGGATATATGGTGTTAGTGACCCTATATTTTACAGACCTTCAGCACATGATTTTTGGGGTAATGTGGTCAGTATTACGCCCGTGCTGCTTTACTTTCCCAGAAAAAAATCCGGTACCCATTTAAGGCTGGGTGAACCCGGAAGCCGTCGGTTGGGATCGAACCCTACCCCTTGTCCGTTCACTAACCACTGAGCTATCGCGGCTCAATGTTTGACTGGTACTTTCCCATAATTCTACGTTAGTGATTTTGTCTTGCCATATCCATCCTTTTATTCCAGGATGGCGGATTTACTTTATATTATAGAGACAGAAACAAAGCAATTGAAAATAAATGTCCAAGGGGAAATACTTGGTATAGCGTGGAACGAATTAAATAATAAACGAGGAAATTAGAGAAATCGCCAATCAACCACTAATATCATCAGTAATCAAGTAAAAACGATGGCCATATGTTGGACGTGTGATGAGAAGAGATAATAACCGATTAACAAAGCAAACCCTCATGTGCATAACAACAGGTAGGAGGAAAAAAGAGGCCGACCCAGAGAGACACTGAGAAGAACATTGATCTGAAAGGCAAGAGCAGCAGGAATTGGCTCCCTCAATGAGATTGAGATGCTTGCACAGAACAGAGACAAATGGGGGGATGTAAAAAATGTTTTATTTTTTTTTGCAATGATTGAGACTGCTAGAAAGACAATTTAGAAAAAGAGAAAGAGTATCTGGGTCTATGCATATGGGCCGACCACGGCTCGAAAGGTCAATAGACAGACAGACGGATGGATGGGTGGATGGATGGATGAATAAATGGATAGATAGATAGACAGACAGACAGACAGACAGACAGACAGACAGACAGACAGACAGACAGACAGACAGATAGATAGACAGATAGATAGATAGATAGATAGATAGATAGATAGATAGATAGATAGATAGATAGATAGATAGATAGATAGATAGATAGATAGATAGATAGATAGATAGATAGATAGATAGATAGATAGATAGATAGATAGATAGATAGATAGATAGATAGATAGATAATTAGATAGATAGATAGATAGATAGATAGATAGATAGATAGATAGATAGATAGATAGATAGATAGATAGATAGATAGATAGATAGATAGATAGATAGATAGATAGATAGATAGATAGATAGATAGATAGATAGATAGATAGATAGATAGATAGATAGATAGATAGATAGATAGATAGATAGATAGATAGATAGATAGATAGATAGATAGATAGATAGATAGATAGATAGATAGATAGATAGATAGATGTGGATGGATGGATGGATGGACGGACGGATGGATGGCTTGGTGGGTGGGTGCATGGGTGGGTGTGTGTATGGATAGTGATAGAGAGCAAATGTTAGCCTCAGCAGTATAAAGAGGTAAGGGATGGTTGCAGGGATGAAAAAGGAATCTCTGAAATATGCGATTGAAGTACATGGAACAGCATTAAAATAAGTCAATGAATTTAAATACATGGGAACGATGTTAACCTACGTAGTTGTACGGCAGATGTTAGGTGCAGAATAGGTCAGGTACAGGCGGAATTCCATAGAATGTAAAAGATATACAGTCCATTTTCGTCAATGGTATAAGGAAAAGAGTTCTTTATTGATATGTGGAGCCAGTCTTGACGTTTGCATGTGAATCAGTGACAATAGGACAGTAACACATATGTATGCTTTCCTTGTGGCTTATCTGCCGCCACAAAATGTAGACGCTCTCAAAGAGTCAAACTATAATATGGGTTGTCTCTGTTTGGAATTTGTTTCAATGTTTTTTTTAGATCATTCAAAAGCTTGTATTTTGTACCCCTAATTGATTGTTTTGTTATGACAGTTTGATATGTTTCAGATCCTTCTGTGTAATCCTTGGTAGTTTGATATACTATTTCAGATCCTTCTCTGTAATTCTTCGTGATTTGATATCCTGGTTCAGATCCTTCTGTGTAATCCTTATTAATTTGATATCCTGTTTCAGATCTTTCTGTATAATCCTTGGTAGTTTGATATCCTGTTTCAGGTCCTCCTATATAATCATTGTTAATCTGATATCCTGTTTCAGAGCTTTCTGTATAAACTTGTGTGATTTGATATCCTGTTTCAGGTCCTTCTGAGTATTTCTTGGTCAGCTATCATTTTCTCCACTATGTACACTCGACAGATCCTTCTTTTTCTGCGCTCAGATTTTGGTCGATTATGTTTATCAGTTGAGCTGTTGTATCACCATTGGAAAGTTCACAATCTTTTACCGGATCATGACGGGTGCCATGTATCTTCTGCCTCAGTTCCGCACCTTCTGGTCGGGTTAAAGGTCGTAAGTCATTGCGTGATTGTCTGAAATGAAGTTCATATTTTTAGTGTTGTATTCAAGTTCCATATGGGCTTTCGCTGGAATGAATATACTCTGTATAAGATGTTTCTTTGTGGAGGTAGGTACTATCTTGTGCTGAAGTATTGGGGTTAGCTGTCCCACTATTTAATTTGCCTTGTTACAGTGAATGTTTATTCCTTTATCCATGTTGTTACCTTCAGAGAATGTTGTTCCTAGATATTGAAAGTCTGTCACTTGCTTTATAATGCTCGTTTTTAGGGTTGTTCATTTGTTTGCAATCATCAGATGACTAAACGATCACAGCTCTACGTTATCCGCCCTTAAAAAGACGTTAAGTGAACGTATCTGCGTTGTGTTGTGGTTTGCAATATAACTGTGATATTTGCGCCTTTCGGCCCAACATATCCGACTTCAGCACGACATTTTTGGGTACCGGGTTGTCATCCCTCTTCGATCACTACATCCCTTGGCCAGTCTAGACAGGTTAGTCTGTTACTGGAGGCGCAACGGAGAGGTGGAGCAGGGTCTGTATGGTTCTGGTTCACCGATCCTGACGCATTCAAAAACCTATATGTCGCTAATAGCGTCCTGCTCTGCTGCTGTGAGGCGCCGTTGTCTCCATTTGTAGGGTCATTAGTGGGGAATACTTTCCACACTTATTATTTTAACCTGAATGAAATGAACAGTATAAATCGTCTGTCGGCTTGCTTGGCCTCTCATAAAATCATCTTTGCAATCAACATATCGATCATGTAAGTAAAAATACACCGGATGCATCCACATTTCTTGCAGGTCTTTTTTCCTCTGTAATTTGATTTCGATTTTTAGAAATTTAAATAGGATCAGTATATAGAGGTAAGATTGAACTAGGTAGTATCATGTAGTTTATAGTTTCAAGGTTGATAATTTCGTACAAATCGATAAAATAATTATGGAGTTAAACCGTTTGAATATTTGTTTTGCTGTCCATATCATTTTCAGACATTGACAGTTCTTGAATGGAAAAAAAGTAAAATAGCAAAATCTGAAAAGAAATGTGAAAGGAACATAAGTTGTAAACAACAACGATACGAAATAATATTAACAATGAAACCAAGCTTGGGGGTAGGGGAATGGTTGGTGCAACATCGGTTGCTGACTATATTGAATAATAAAGACTCAACTGGTTTTTTTTTCATATGGATAGCATGAATTCTAACTTACCTACATCTCAAACGCATTGTATGAGAACATCAAGCTATGAAGCAACAGAGAAACACAGAAAGAGATGGAATCAAAGCGGAAGTTAAATAATGCCGGCGTGACAATTCAAACTACACATCTAGCCAAGGCCAAAAAAAGGAACAATTCCTCCCTTGTGCGATCCCTCACTGTGCAAACAGTTGCATACAAGAAAGTAAAAAAAAGAAAGAAAGAATGACTGAATGAAAGAAGGAAAAGTAAGAAAGAAAAAAAGAAAGAAAGAAGGAAGGAAAGATAAAAAGAAAAAAAGAAAGAAAGAAAGAAAGAGAAGGGAAAAAGAAAGAAAGAAAGATAACTTGTCTGTTGCCGGCATGAATGTAAAAATCCTCAACTAGTCTGCAGTCTTGTCCAAAATGACGACCGCGGACATAGATGCTCACTGAGATAAGCTGTTCCCAACTAAGACATTTCATCAAAAAGTACAGACTAGGACTAACATCTGACACCGTCACATCAAACAAAAGATTAGAAAAAAAAAAACTAAGTTGAAAAACAACTAGGACATACGCTAGGGAATACCTTATTTTAAAGGAACTTGCCAGACATCGGCAACGACGCCATCTGGGACATTGGATAAAGGAAAAGGTGCACGTGAGAGGAAACATTAAAGCATTGACGGATGTATGATGCGTTTAGATTACGAAAGAGAGAGCACCAGGAATGTGTGGCCATTGCTCCCTGAGGAGCTAAGAACGTTGATTGATGGCGATAAAATATCGGTTGATAAACACAGAAGGCAGCAAAAGTGTATTGCTTTTTTTCCTATTCGATAAATACAAAATAAAATATACCACATAAGAATGTATTTATTTGATTAGCAAACGCTGTGGAGCGGCGGAGAAGAGAGTATTTTTGTTTCAAAATGAGTTTTATTCTTAAACACAAACAGAAAAAAATGAACATTCTGAAGGTATCATTATTTCAATAGCAGGTCAGGTACAATCTTGACTCTTAAGTTTTATCAGTAATTTATCTACAACATTTACTTCCCTTGGCTTCAGAGTTATCTCCTCGAGATGAGTCGCAACGTTAAGATCATGGGGGATATATACATTTGCACATACATTTATAAGTTTTTTTAAATATATGTGCGCTTTATAAGTTCTTTTTATATATGTGCGCTTTATAAGTTCTTTTTATATACGCGCGCTTTATAAGTTATTGTCATACATGCGCGTTTTTTAAGTTCTCTTAGGCATTTGCGCTTCATAATTAATCTTGCGCTTCATAATTAATCTTTACACATTTGCTCTTCATAATTAATCTTTACACATTTGCACTTCATAATTAATCTTGCGCTTCATAATTAATCTTTACACAGTTGCTCTTCATAATTAATCTTTACACATTTGCTCTTCATAATTAATCTTTATACATTTGCTCTTCATAATTAATCTTTACACATTTGCGCTTCATAATTATTAATCTTTACACACTTGCTCTTCACAATTAATCTTTACACATTTGCTCTTCATAATTAATCTTTACACACTTGCTCTTCATAATTAATCTTTACACATTTGCTCTTCATAATTAATCTTTACACATCTGCGCTTCATAATTAATCTTTACACACTTGCTCTTCATAATTAATCTTTACACACTTGCTCTTCATAATTAATCTTTACCCACTTGCTTTTCATAATTAGTCTTTACACACTTGCTCTTCATAATTAATCTTTACACATTTGCGTTTCATAATTAATCTTTACACACTTGCTCTTCATAATTAATCTTTACACATTTGCGCTTCATAATTAATCTTTACACATTTGCTCTTCATCACAGCTGAATGAAGGTTTCAGCTATCTTACGGTCACTATTCACCCAACGCACTTATCAATTTTTATTTTTGTCTATGTTGAAATTTGTTATTTGTTATTCTTAAATTCACATTAAAAAATTATATGTTATATGCTCATGACTAATACCTTCAAAATATTGATTTCGTTTAAAGACAATAATGTAGGGTTTTGCAAGCTAACATAAAAACTGAGTCATATCTAGACGTAGATGTTGTTATGTAGTAATTGAACACGTTCAGAATGATTGTATCTAGAAATGATAAGTTAGAAACGTTTAGTGAGGAACGTTGAGACTGTACAGTGTGTAGCTGACTCTCCGTTTATGTTTCTAGAAATCATTCCTGATTGCATGTTGTTTTGTGCGATGTTTTTAGACTTTCTTTTTAACGAGAATGCGAGAGAGAGAGAGAGAGAGAGAGAGAGAGTGTGAGAGAGAGAGAGAGAGAGAAAGAGAGAGACGGAATATACAAATGGTCTAGGCTCTGGTTAATATATATATATATTTAAAAATTAGAAAAATGAGAAAAAATATAAATAGAGTAAGGTGTAATAGAAGAAAAAAAAAGAAGACAGTAAAGAGGAAGAAGAAGGGTGAGAGGAAAAAGAGAGAGAGAGAGAAGAGGAGTAGAAGAAAAAAGACAAAAAAGGGATCTAGAGAAAAACGAAAATAAAGTTAGAGAGAGAGAGAGAGATAAGAAAGAAGAGTGAGAGTAGAGTAGGTAGAAAAATTAGTCAAGAAAGAGTAAAAAAAAAAGAGAGCGAAGATGAAGTGTATGGAGAAATATTAGGTAGAAAGAAGATAAAGTGTGACAGAAAAAAAGACAAGAATAACGACTGTGAGGAGACAGAGAAAGAAAGATTGAGGAGATCGTTATATGAATTGATAAGAGAAATATAAAAGAAATCCTTCCCACATAAACACATAAAAGAAGCGTGTATAATGGATATCTGAAGAGTCTATACTATCCCACATTATGTTCATAGTTTTGGAAAGGGGCGAAACCGCGCGAATAAATACAATTACTTAGGTTTCGCAATCATATCAGACGGCGGTCGGTGAATGGAAATGGGGAAAGACCGAGACTGTATCTAAAGCTCAATATCACAGGATGGGTCTGGATCAGAAAAACCAGGGATGTTTCCATAAAACCGCACAGAAATCGTCTAGGCAGATGGTGTTTGTGATTCAATATTGCTACAAGGATCTGAAAGCATAGAGGCAGAGAGTAAAAGGGACAACACAAGAAGGGTATGAATGAATAGATTCGCAAGGGAGAGTGGGAAGCTATCGCTGATTGGCTGAAACTAGTTAGTGTTGTTTATATAAAAGGTGTACAGGATTTCGTGAACAGAGGGTGAACCTACTCAAGGGAAACATGATATTATGAATGATTAATGACAGTGAATTTATCGTGTATGTTGATAACTTTGACATACTAAAACATCAGGAATATGTACTGATACCATGAATGTACATAAGAAAACAAGAATATTTTTTACTGATAACATGGAGAGATATAAAACAGCAATCATCATCATCGAGTGTCATCTCCGCATCGAAGGTTGGCTACCATGAAGCGCCATTCTGCTCTATCTCTTGCTTTAATGGTGCAGGTTGTCATAGGCTGGTTTGTCCTTCTTTTGATGTTACTCGTCCATGTTAGTAGTCTTGGTCTGTCTCTGCCTATACCTTGTATTTTCCCCTCCAGGATTACTTTTAGTAGGCTGTTGTGTCTTTTAGCATGGCCCAAAAATCTCATTTATCTTGTTTGAATTGTGTTTAGTAGTTCTCTTTTCATTTTTAGTTTTTTTAAGACGTCATCGTTTGTTTTCTTTTCCTTCCATCCAATTCTACCTATTCTTCTATATATCCACATTTCAAAGCTTTCATTCTTTGTAAACGTGATATTATAAATGATTAATGACAGCAAATTTATCGGGTATGTTGATAACTTTGACATACTAAAACATCAGGAATATGTACCGATACCATGAATGTACATAAGAAAATAAGAATATGTTTTACTGATAACACGGAGAGATATAAAACAGCAATAAGGACAGATTAATAGTATGTATAACCAATGAGCTACTGAAATAGTCAGATTCGTGACTTGTGTCTTCTATTAAGAAGGAATGAGCCCCTATGGGTCAGCTTTGAGTGCAATGTGGTCAGTTCTTTTAACCAGTGATCGCTCAACAACAAGGGCTTACATACTAAATATTCATTTTTCCCTCGAGAGTTTATGTATGTATGCGTCTGTTTGTATGTCTGTATCTTAGCATATGTTGCTTCTATATGTATAAATGGAAGATACTACGCAATCCATTTTTGACAACAGAAACAAGAAAAGAATTCTTAAATGTTATGTAGAGCCAGTCTTAACATATGGATGTGAATCATGGACAATAGGACAACAGACAAGAACATCACAATGGCTAGTACTTGAAGGTACTAGAGTGTAGCTGACTACCTTGCCAAGGAAGGACCATCCTGAAGCATCACAACTAGCATTGAGCCATTGAAGAAGAAAACAAACACATTGGATTAGCTGAAAATGACGAGATAATTATTAAATACGTTCCTAGCAAAACAGCGAAGATACTATGAACATATAACAGGACATAACAAAATAATGAGAATTATCTTCGGAGGAAAAGTACAGGGAAAAATAAACAGATAGAGGCAGACATTTAAATGGACTTACAAAAGATGGTGGGGTGGAGGGGGGGGGGGGCCTCGGCAGCCTAGTTGGAAAAATCACCCGACTGGGCTACCGATGTTTGAACAACCCGTGTTCGATTCCTGCTGGAAGTTGTGGTTGGAAAATAATACCCCAGCGGTCAACCCAGCCGCTGGCAGAAATGGGTACCAGAGTAGTACTCTGGGAAGTTGAGGAATGCCGCCTCGCATCGTGAGCCTCGATGCTTGAAGCGACACTATCTAGAAGTCTAAGACGCCGATTCTAGCCTTGTACTTTATCTTTACCTTTACAAAATATTTTCCAAGATCAGCTATTGATTATATCATTAAGAAAATATAGGTATGTTTTCATGTGTACCAACCTTTGTTGCGGAGATGGCACATGATAATGATGACGATCGCAGCTCTAGTGAGAAATAGTGACGCCAAAACCAACCTTGTTACTTATTTTAAGCGCGTGCCAAGATGCTATTTTTAACGTACATACGGCCCCTCCCCTTCTGTTTTTTCTTTCTATGGTGTACCGGCGATGAATAGTCCGTCCCATTCTCATATATGAACGCATCAGGCTGTAATAGTCTTGACAAATAACGACCGTTGCGTAACCTCGACAATAAATAGCCATAATGTGAGATAATTATAAGTTAACGGAGAATATAGATGCAGTTAAGTGAACTTAAAAAGGTGGCGAGTTGCTGTCAACGGCTTGTCTCCCTGTTATGTTCCTGCATTGTTTGAAACGTCGAGATTTGTTTACATTACCAGGCGAGGCTAATTTGCGTGTTTCGTAACTCTCAAAATGCCAGCAGGAGTTATCGTTCCAACAATTTACAAATACTCACAGTAATAACAACTTAAACTTAACCACACTCAGACTTAACTGTGCTGCGTGTGCTGGCTTCATGTGATCTCTATATGCTCTCTAGCAATTATTATCCTCACTACTGATAACTAAATACAAAGTTGTGTTTTATGAGTTTCATCACAAGTTTCGACCAGTTCGCGAGGGCTAAAGTTCGCAGTAAGTCTGTTGTTTTACCGTTTATGTAGTGTTGAACATTAACAGGATGTTATATTTAACGTACCCTTCATTTTATCTGCAAGTCTTTTGAAAGCAACATTAATTAACCTCTAATTTAGTTCATGCAATCTGCTTCTACAAATTAAATAATATTAGGTATGTAAGTCATAAATCTAGACCTAGATGCTTATCTGTCTTAAAACTATACCTAGATGCTTATCTGATTTGTCATACATTAGACCTAGATGTTTATCTGTTTGTCATGGATTACAATTGGATTACAGCCTGATGCGTTCATATGTTTATCTGTTTGTCATAAATCTAGACCTAGATGTTTATCTATTTATCATAAATCTAGACCTAGATGTTTATCTGTCATAAATCTAGACCTAGATGTTTATCTATTTGTCATAGATCTAGGCCTATATGTTTATCTTTTTGTCATAAATCTAGACCTAGATGCTTATCTGTCATAAATATAGACCTAGATGTTTATCTGTCATAAATCTAGGCCTAGATGTTTATTTTTTTGTCATAAATCTAGACCTAGATGTTTATCTGTTTGTCATAAATCCAGACCTATATATTTATCTGTCATAAATCTAGGCTTAGATGTTTATCTGTTTGTCATAAATCTAGACCCATATGCTTATCTGTCATAAATCTAGACCTAGATGCTTATCTGTCATAAATATAGACCTAGATGTTTATCTGTCATAAATATAGACCTAGATGTTTATCTGTCATAAATATAGACCTAGATGCTTATCTGTCATAAATATAGATCTAGATGTTTATCTGTCATAAATATAGACCTAGATGTTTATCTGTCATAAATCTAGACCTAGATGCTTATCTGTCATAAATATAGACCTAGATGTTTATCTGTCTTAAATATAGACCTAGATGCTTATCTGTCATAAATATAGACCTAGATGTTTTTCTGTCATAAATCTAGACCTAGATGTTTTTCTTATTATCAGGTTGCAAGTCCTTAGCAGAACATGACATACGCCACAACTCATCCGGAGGACTCGATTTCCTTCCTTGCTATTTGCGAAATTGTCCATGATTCACAACTATGTGTTGCTATCGACAAGATGCAGGCCGTAAGATATAAATCGAAACCGCACCGAAATTGAATGTAGCTGAACAGTCCTTCGACATGCGATATCATTATTCATCGTAAGCAATCGGAATATGGAAACACGATCCGGTTAAAAACACAACTCATGGCGTGCACAGAGCACTAAACTCAGTAGCTCCGGCAGCAAGCCGGGATAGTCATAAATCTAGACCTAGATGTTTATCTATTTTAGTCATAATGTGTATTGTGATGTAGGTTTCATATTTAATTGAAACAAATACTAACAAGATATTACAGTATATTTGTGTAGCGCAATAATATCTCCTAAGATAATTTTTGTTTATGTTAGTATGTGGATGGCATGAGGCATTTTTGACGATCATTTCCATGGCAGGTCAGATATGACGTCATGTAACAATATGAATCAATAGATGATGTTACTCTTGCGTTAGGTTTCATATATTGAAATGTAACGAGTAGAAAGATGAATTGGAGACTCTCATTGAGGTTTAACAAAAAAGATATATTGGAGGCTCTCATTGAGGTTTAACAAGAAAGATATATTGGAGACTCATTGAGGTTTAACAAGAAAGATATATTGGAGACTCATTGAGGTTTAACAAGAAAGATATATTGGAGACTCATTGAGGTTTAACAAGAAAGATATATTGGAGACTCCCATTGAGGTTTAACAAGAAAGATATATTGGAGACTCATTGAGGTTTAACAAGAAAGATATATTGGAGACTCATTGAGGTTTAACAAGAAAGATATATTGGAGACTCATTGAGGTTTAACAAGAAAGATATATTGGAGACTCATTGAGGTTTAACAAGAAAGATATATTGGAGACTCTCATTGAGGTTTAACAAGAAAGATATATTGGAGACTCTCATTGAGGTTTAACAAGAAAGATATATTGGAGACTCTCATTGAGGTTTAACAAGAAAGATATATTGGAGACTCATTGAGGTTTAACAAGAAAGATATATTGGAGACTCTCATTGACGTTTAACAAGAAAGATATATTGGAGACTCTCATTGAGGTTTAACAAGAAAGATATATTGGAGACTCATTGAGGTTTAACAAGAAAGATATATTGGAGACTCTCAATGAGGTTTAACAAGAAAGATATATTGGAGACTCTCATTCAGGTTTAACAAGAAAGATATATTGGAGACTCTCATTGAGGTTTAACAAGAAAGATATATTGGAGACTCTCATTGAGGTTTAACAAGAATTGTATTGGAGACTCTCATTGAGGTTTAACAAGAAATATATTGGAGACTCTCATTGAGGTTTAACAAGAAAGATATATTGGAGACTCTCATTGAGGTTTAACAAGAATTGTATTGGGGACTCTCATTGAGGTTTAACAAGAAAGATATATTGGAGACTCTCATTGAGGTTTAACAAGAATTGTATTGGAGGATCTCATTGAGGTTTAACAAGAAAGATATATTGTAGACTCTCAATGAGGTTTAACAAGAAAGATATATTGGAGACTCTCATTCAGGTTTAACAAGAAAGATATATTGCAGACTCTCATTGAGGTTTAACAAGAAAGATATATTGGAGACTCTCATTGAGGTTTAACAAGAATTGTATTGGAGACTCTCATTGAGGTTTAACAAGAAATGTATAGGAGACTCTCATTGAGATTTAACAAGAAATGTATTGGAGACTCTCATTGAGGTTTAACAAGAAAGATATATTGGAGACTCTCATTGAGGTTTAACAAGAATTGTATTGGAGACTCTCATTGCGGTTTAACAAGAAAGATATATTGGAGACTCTCATTGAGGTTTAACAAGAAAGATATATTTCAGACTCTCATTGAGGTTTAACAAGAAATGTATTGGAGGCTCTCATTGAGGTTTAACAAGAAAGATATATTGGAGACTCTCATTGAGGTTTAACAAGAATTGTATTGGAGACTCTCATTGAGGTTTAACAAAAAATGTATTGGAGACTCTCATTGAGGTTTAACAAGAAATGTATTGGAGACTCTCATTGAGGTTTAACAAGAAAGATGTATTGGAGACTCTCATTGAGGTTTAACAAGAAATATATATTGGAGACTCTCATTGAGGTTTAACAAGAAAGATGTATTGGAGACTCTCATTGAGGTTTAACAAGAAAGATATATTGGAGACTCTCATTGAGGTTTAACAAGAAAGATATATTGGAGACTCTCATTGAGGTTTAACAAGAAATGTATTGGAGGCTCTCATTGAGGTTTAACAAGAAATATATATTGGAGACTCTCATTGAGGTTTAACAAGAAAGATATATTGGAGACTCTCATTGAGGTTTAACAAGAAAGATGTATTAAAGACTCTCATTGAGGTTTAACAAGAAAGATATATTGGAGACTCTCATTGAGGTTTAACAAGAAAGATATATTGAAGACTCTCATTGAAGTTTAACAAAGAAAAATATATTGGAGACTCTCATTGAGGTTTAACAAGAAAGATGTATTGGAGACTCTCATTGAGGTTTAACAAGAAAGATGTATTAAAGACTCTCATTGAGGTTTAACAAGAAAGATATATTGGAGACTCTCATTGAGGTTTAACAAGAAAGATGTATTGTAGGCTCTCATTGAGGTTTATCAAGAAAGATATATTGGAGACTCTCATTGAGGTTTAACAAGAAATATATATTTGAGACTCTCATTGAGGTTTAACAAGAAAGATATATTGGAGACTCTCATTGAGGTTTAACAAGAATTGTATTGGAGGATCTCATTGAGGTTTAACAAGAAAGATGTATTGGAGACTCTCATTGAGGTTTAACAAGAAAGATATATTGGAGACTCTCATTGAGGTTTAACAAGAAAGATGTATTGGAGATTCTCATTGACGTTTAACAAGAAAGATATATTGGAGACTCTCATTGAGGTTTAACAAGAAAGATATATTTCAGACTCTCATTGAGGTTTAACAAGAAATGTATTGGAGGCTCTCATTGAGGTTTAACAAGAAAGATATATTGGAGACTCATTGAGGTTTAACAAGAAAGATATATTGGAGACTCTCATTGACGCTTAACAAGAAAGATATATTGGAGACTCTCATTGAGGTTTAACAAGAAAGATATATTGGAGACTCATTGAGGTTTAACAAGAAAGATATATTGGAGACTCTCAATGAGGTTTAACAAGAAAGATATATTGGAGACTCTCATTCAGGTTTAACAAGAAAGATATATTGGAGACTCTCATTGAGGTTTAACAAGAATGATATATTGGAGACTCTCATTGAGGTTTAACAAGAATTGTATTGGAGACTCTCATTGAGGTTTAACAAGAAATATATTGGAGACTCTCATTGAGGTTTAACAAGAAAGATATATTGGAGACTCTCATTGAGGTTTAACAAGAATTGTATTGGGGACTCTCATTGAGGTTTAACAAGAAAGATATATTGGAGACTCTCATTGAGGTTTAACAAGAATTGTATTGGAGGATCTCATTGAGGTTTAACAAGAAAGATATATTGGAGACTCTCAATGAGGTTTAACAAGAAAGATATATTGGAGACTCTCATTCAGGTTTAACAAGAAAGATATATTGCAGACTCTCATTGAGGTTTAACAAGAAAGATATATTGGAGACTCTCATTGAGGTTTAACAAGAATTGTATTGGAGACTCTCATTGAGGTTTAACAAGAAATGTATAGGAGACTCTCATTGAGGTTTAACAAGAAATGTATTGGAGACTCTCATTGAGGTTTAACAAGAAAGATATATTGGAGACTCTCATTGAGGTTTAACAAGAATTGTATTGGAGACTCTCATTGCGGTTTAACAAGAAAGATATATTGGAGACTCTCATTGAGGTTTAACAAGAAAGATATATTTCAGACTCTCATTGAGGTTTAACAAGAAATGTATTGGAGGCTCTCATTGAGGTTTAACAAGAAAGATATATTGGAGACTCTCATTGAGGTTTAACAAGAATTGTATTGGAGACTCTCATTGAGGTTTAACAAAAAATGTATTGGAGACTCTCATTGAGGTTTAACAAGAAATGTATTGGAGACTCTCATTGAGGTTTAACAAGAAAGATGTATTGGAGACTCTCATTGAGGTTTAACAAGAAATATATATTGGAGACTCTCATTGAGGTTTAACAAGAAAGATGTATTGGAGACTCTCATTGAGGTTTAACAAGAAAGATATATTGGAGACTCTCATTGAGGTTTAACAAGAAAGATATATTGGAGACTCTCATTGAGGTTTAACAAGAAATGTATTGGAGGCTCTCATTGAGGTTTAACAAGAAATATATATTGGAGACTCTCATTGAGGTTTAACAAGAAAGATATATTGGAGACTCTCATTGAGGTTTAACAAGAAAGATGTATTAAAGACTCTCATTGAGGTTTAACAAGAAAGATATATTGGAGACTCTCATTGAGGTTTAACAAGAAAGATATATTGGAGACTCTCATTGAGGTTTAACAAAGAAAAATATATTGGAGACTCTCATTGAGGTTTAACAAGAAAGATGTATTGGAGACTCTCATTGAGGTTTAACAAGAAAGATGTATTAAAGACTCTCATTGAGGTTTAACAAGAAAGATATATTGGAGACTCTCATTGAGGTTTAACAAGAAAGATGTATTGTAGGCTCTCATTGAGGTTTAACAAGAAAGATATATTGGCGACTCTCATTGAGGTTTAACAAGAAATATATATTTGAGACTCTCATTGAGGTTTAACAAGAAAGATATATTGGAGACTCTCATTGAGGTTTAACAAGAATTGTATTGGAGGATCTCATTGAGGTTTAACAAGAAAGATGTATTGGAGACTCTCATTGAGGTTTAACAAGAAAGATATATTGGAGACTCTCATTGAGGTTTAACAAGAAAGATGTATTGGAGATTCTCATTGCGGTTTAACAAGAAAGATATATTGGAGACTCTCATTGAGGTTTAACAAGAAAGATATATTTCAGACTCTCATTGAGGTTTAACAAGAAATGTATTGGAGGCTCTCATTGAGGTTTAACAAGAAAGATATATTGGAGACTCTCATTGAGGTTTAACAAGAATTGTATTGGAGACTCTCATTGAGGTTTAACAAAAAATGTATTGGAGACTCTCATTGAGGTTTAACAAGAAATGTATTGGAGGCTCTCATTGAGGTTTAACAAGAAAGATGTATTGGAGACTCTCATTGAGGTTTAACAAGAAATATATATTGGAGACTCTCATTGAGGTTTAACAAGAAAGATGTATTGGAGACTCTCATTGAGGTTTAACAAGAAAGATATATTGGAGACTCTCATTGAGGTTTAACAAGAAAGATATATTGGAGACTCTCATTGAGGTTTAACAAGAAATGTATTGGAGGCTCTCATTGAGGTTTAACAAGAAATATATATTGGAGACTCTCATTGACGTTTAACAAGAAAGATATATTGGAGACTCTCATTGAGGTTTAACAAGAAAGATGTATTAAAGACTCTCATTGAGGTTTAACAAGAAAGATATATTGGAGACTCTCATTGAGGTTTAACAAGAAAGATATATTGGAGACTCTCATTGAGGTTTAACAAGAAAAATATATTGGAGACTCTCATTGAGGTTTAACAAGAAAGATGTATTGGAGACTCTCATTGAGGTTTAACAAGAAAGATGTATTAAAGACTCTCATTGAAGTTTAACAAGAAAGATATATTGGAGACTCTCATTGAGGTTTAACAAGAAAGATGTATTGGAGGCTCTCATTGAGGTTTAAAAAGAAAGATATATTGGAGACTCTCATTGAGGTTTAACAAGAAATATATATTGGAGATTCTCATTGAGGTTTAACAAGGAAGATATATTGAAGACTCTTTTAATCTTGACACGAAAGATATATTGGAGACTCTCATTGAATCTTGACAAGAAAAATATATTGGAGACTCTCATTGAACCTTGACAAGAAAAATATATTGGAGACTCTCATTGAATCTTGACAAGAAAAATATATTGGAGACTCTCATTGAATCTTGACAAGAAAAATATATTGGAGACTTTCATTGAACCTTGACAAGAAAAATATATTGGAGACTCTCATTGAATCTTGACAAGAAAAATATATTGGAGACTCTCATTTAATCTTGACAAGAAAGATATATTGGAGACTCTCATTGAATCTTGACAAGAAAAATATATTAGAGACTCTCATTGAATCTTGACAAGAAAGATACACTAAAGGCTCTCATTGAATCTTGACAAGAAAAATATATTGGAGACTCTCATTGAATCTTGACAAGAAAAATATATTAGAGACTCTCATTGAATCTTGACAAGAAAGATACACTAAAGGCTCTCATTGAATCTTTACAAAAACGATATATTGAAGGCTCTCATTGAATCTTTACAAAAGCGATATATTGAAGGCTCTCATTGAAGCTTGACAAAAACGATATATTGAAGACTCTCATTGAATCTTGCTTTTTTTGGTTTGACCAATTAGTTAGTTCTTGGTGTTGATTAACCATTTTGTTCTTGTTGTAGATGGTTGACCATTTAGTTCCTGGTGTTGATTAACCATTTTGTTCTTGTTGTAGATGGTTGACCATTTAGTTCCTGGTGTTGATTAACCATTTTGTTCTTGTTGTAGATGGTTGACCATTTAGTTCCTGGTGTTGATTAACCATTTTGTTCTTGTTGTAGATGGTTGACCATTTAGTTCCTGGTGTTGATTAACCATTTTGTTCTTGTTGTAGATGGTTGACCATTTAGTTCTTGGTGTTGATTAACCATTTTGTTCTTGTTGTAGATGGTTGACCATTTAGTTCCTGGTGTTGATTAACCATTTTGTTTATGTTGTAGATGGTTGACCATTTAGTTCTTGGTGTTGATTAACCATTTTGTTCTTGTTGTAGATGGTTGACCATTTAGTTCCTGGTGTTGATTAACCATTTTGTTCTTGTTGTAGTTGGTTGACCATTTTTCACTCCTCACTTTCTCTCTTCTGTGACTCTGGCCGCGCTGCTCATCTCATTTCTATGGGCTCATTAACCTCGGTGCTCAAATTGTTCAAACAACCACCTTAGCATGACCCATGAGAACGGAAAAAAATGATGTCTTTTTACCTGTATTACAGGTACTAACATTATATCATGTATCACACCATATTGCGTGCTTAAGCCATAAATGTGTAACCATCATCATTATCATTGAGTGCCGTCTCCGCATGGACGGTTGGCTACCATGGAGAGCCATTCTGCTCTGTCTCTTGCTTTGAAACTGCAGGTTGTCATAGGCTGACTTGTGCTTCTTTTGATGTTACTCGTCCATGTTAGTCTTGGTCTGCCGCTGTCTCTTTTACCTTGTATTTTCCCTTCCAAGATTACTTTTAGTAGTCTCCTGTGTCTTTAACATGCCCCTAAATCTCATTTGTCTTGTTTGAATTGTGCTTAGTAGTTCTCTTTTCATTTTAAGTTGTTTTAAGACCTCATTGCTTTCTTTTCTTTCTATCCAATTCTCCTTATTCTTCTATAAATCCACATTTGAAAGGCTTCAATTTTCTGTTCTGTTTTCATGTCTAATATCCATGTTTCTGTACCCTACATGAATGTTGATAATATATAACATTTTACTATTCTTAGTTTTAGCTCTAGTGTTATTTGTGTTATTGTTAGTATATTTTTCAGAATATTGAAATTACTTTTTGCCATTTCTATTCTTTTGTTTATTCGTTTGTTACTTTCTCTCGCTTCATCATTTCATCTTTTGTCCTCAGTTTACTTCTCCTAGACTTACCTGCTCGATCATAATAGATGTAATAGAATTTATCTGTTTTTCATTGTTTGTTGATTTTCTTGTTTTCTGATGAAGGTCGTAGTTAGAAACGTCAGTAGTCTGTTGTGTTCCTTTTTTGTAAAGATGTCACCATACCCTATGGTAGTGTATATTACACCCCACTACTGGCTCCTTGCTACCAGCTTTACCGCAGCATTTATTTGTCTGTTCATCGCTATGAGGAACACGGCGATCCTATTTTCGTGTCATAATCAGGTCCCATATCCGTTGTAGAACGTTGCATTCACCACAGCGCATCTGAAAGAATCTATGTCTAACCAGATTGCCAACCTCTTCTCTTATCATGTCCAATGTCACTTTGGTATCTTGATACCACTCTCTTCATGGTTTATCCTCGATGTGTCGCTCAAGAACCATTTAAAAAAAAAAAAAAAGAAGTAAAGAGCCCCGTCACGCCAATTGGGTTATAGGGAATATGGTGTTAGTGACCATAATATTTACAGACCTTCAGCACATGTTTTTTTAGGTAATGCAGTAATGTTTTTTCCATTGTTGTTTGAGAGATTGTCCATGATCTCAAACGTTCAGTTAACAAGCTTATTTTTGACACAGATTGTTACCAGGGGAGATCAACTAGGAGGTCGAGGCTAGGTCTTGGTCACCTGATGGGCCGTCGAGCCTACAGGTTGCTACCGAAGGTCGCAGGCACCTGAGCTCCCCTAGTGTAAAACATAAAATGACTGTAGAATACAATGCACCAATCTACATTTAGATAAAATTAGAACAATAAAAGAAAACTAAAATAAGAGATACGATGAGATAATATAAAATCAGTTAACCTAGAATCATCATCAAGTACCATGCCTGCTGGCGTAGGTGATCATGTCTCTCCACAACTTTCGATCTCGACAGTTAATTATCATTTCTGTTGTTGACCTTCTGCCAAGCCATTCTATTAAGCTGTCTGGTATTTTGTCTCCATGCTTCCCTCTATCTCTTCGTCCCTCAATTTTCCCAATTGTTACAATATATTCCAGTTGTTCTCTTCTCATTACATGGCCAAAAAATGATGATTGTTTCTTATTAATATTGGAAATTATCTCTCTTTTTGCTTTGGCCTCTTTCAGAACGTTTTCATTACTCTTCTTAGCTGCCCATGGTATTCTCAACATTCTTCTGTAAAACCACATTTCTACAGCTTCCAGTGATTTTCTTGTCTGTTGTCCTATTGTCCACAATTCACATCCATATGTTAGGACTGGCTCTACATATAATTTAAGAACTCTTTTTCTTGTTTTAGCCTAGAATAGAATATTTATAATATAAAGAGGCCGCGGTAAAGCGATGATCAATAAACTGGCCTACTCAAGACAAGGTGTTGGGTTCGATTGCAATGGACGACTCATAGGCTCAGCCAGCAATAAATGGGTATCGGTTTTTGTTTTGTTTTGTTTTTGTTTTTATCTCTGAGAAAGAAAGTCGACAGGTTTCTCCCCGTACCCGACTCTCACCACAGGAAAAAAAAATGTTCTGCTAGTTTAGAAAGAATATCAAGTGTTAACGCCGTCTCTCCTACACGCTGCAGAATGTGATGGGTTGGAGAGACAATATATACATTAGAGTTATCAATGCGAAAGAGGAAATGAAAGAGATAAGATATGCTGAACAGTTATTAATATGAAAGAGGAAATGAAAGAGATAAGATATGCTGAACAGTTATTAATATGAAAGAGGAAATGAAAGAGATAAGATATGCTGAACAGTTATTAATATGAAAGAGGAAATGAAAGAGATAAGATATGCTGAACAGTTATTAATATGAAAGAGGAAATGAAAGAGATAAGATATGCTGAACAGTTATTAATATGAAAGAGGAAATGAAAGAGGTAAGATATACCTGAACAGTTATTAATATGAAAGAGGAAGTGAAAGAGATAAGATATACTGAACAGTTATCAATGCGAAAGAGGAAATGAAAGAGATAAGATGTGCATTATGGTTGTCAATAGAATAGAAGACAAGAAAGATATAAGATAAACAGTATAGTTACCAATAAAGAAGATAAAAATATCACAAATATTGTACTATCATAGAGCAATGATACAGTCATCATCATCAAGTACCATGCCTGCTGGCGTTGGTGATCATGTCTCTCCATAACTTTCGATCTCGACAGTTATTTATAATTTCTGTTGTTGACCTTTATCCAAACCATTCTCTTAAACTGCCTGATATCTTTTCTCTTTGCTTCCCTCTTTCTCTTCGTCCCTCAATTTTCCCAGTTGTCACAATATATTCCAGCTGTTCCCTTCTCATTACATGGCCAAAAAATTGTGATTATTTCTCCTAATATTGGAAATTAGCTCTCTTTTTGCTTTGACCTCTTTCAAAACGTTTTCATTACTCTTCTTAGCTGTCCATGGTATTCTCAACATTCTTCTGTAAAACCACATTTCTACAGCTTCCAGTGATTTTCTTGTTTGTTGTCCTATTGTCCACAATTCACATTTATATGTTAAGACTGGCTTTACATAAAATTTCAGAACTCTTTTTTCTTGTTTCTATTGTCAAAAATGGATTGCACAGTATCTTCCTCATTTTTTTGGAAACAGCTATACGAATTAACAACCAAACAGGACAATTTCAATTTCTAAAACAAGGAGTCAAACAAAGCTGTTTCTGTCGCCGGATTTGGTTTCACGTTACAGCGAACATACTATGAGATCAATAGTAGACAGAAAAGGAATTGAAGTCAACGGTCACAGCATAAATAATTTACGATATGCGGAGGACACAGTCTTAATAGCAGAGACAGAGAATGAACTACAAGAAATAATAGATATAATAGTAAATGGCAGCAACAAGAAAGGCCTCAGTCTGAATAGTAAGAAAACAGAAGTAATGATTATATCAAAGAAACAATCATCACCATCATGCAACATAAAAATAAACAACACAAATCTGAAACAAGTGCAACGTTTGAAATACTTGGGCACAGTGATAACATCAGATGGAAGATGCAACACAGAAATAAAAAGCAGAATAGCTCAGGCCAAATTAGCATTTCAGAAAATGAAAAATATCTTATGCAACAAATCTATGTCAATAGAAATGAGAACAAGAGTTCTTGAGATGCTATATAGAACCAATTCTGACCTATGGAAGCGAATCATGGACAATAGACAAACAAATGAAAAGACGATTAGAGGCTACAGAGATGGGATTTCTCAGAAGAATGTTGAAAGTTCACTGGACAGCTAAAAAGACCAATGAGAAAGTTCTCAATGAGGCCAATACAAAAAGGGAGCCCTTAAAAAACACCAGAACGAAGCAATCAACATAGTTTTTGGGCACATCATGAGAAGAGGAAAGTTGGAATACTTGGTTACAACTGGCAAAATAAATGGAAAGAGAGATCGCGGACGACAAAGAGAGAAAATACTGGATAACTTGGTGTCATGGTATGGAAAACAGTCAACAACAGAACTCATACGATGCACTGTGGATAGAAGATTGTGGAAGGACATGATCGCTAACGCCAACCGGTACGGCACATGATGATGATGATGCTTTTGACTGAGCCATTCTACATGTCACCTCTTTTAAACACCTACCGTATGAGATTAACATTGTTCCCAGATATTTAAATTCATTTACATGTTTTAATATTGTTTCAAATGTCTTTGTTGTGCTTTGCGGTGATATCTTTTTCTTTGTTGCTACCATTACTTCCGTGTTTTTGCTATTAAGGATGAGTCCTTTATTTGTGCTTTCTTTCACTATAATGTCTAAAATTTCTTGTAACTCATTTTCACTCTTAGCGACTAAGACTGTATCATCAGCATACCACATATTATTTATATTATGACCTCCGATTGTTATTCCAGGCATGCCCCTTATGGATCGTAAAATAATCTCACTACATATATATATATATATATATATATATATATATATATATATATATAATAAATCTGGTGACAGCACACAACCTTGCCTAACACCCTATTTTATTTATTTAAACATTCCCAATTGATTTCCAGCTCTTATGGCCGCTGTTCGCTGCCAGTGCATCGTCTTTATTATTCTTAGATCTTTGCTGTCTACGTTTATGCCTTCTAAAATTGTGATTATTTCTTGATGCTTTACTTTGTCAAATGTTTTGCTATAATCTATGAAACAAAAGTATAGATCTGTTTGATGATCATACAGTAGAAACCATATTATTGCACACAAGATCGCCCGTATATTCATTACTAATTTTGAAAAATGATAAAAATAGTCATTTGTTTATTCAATAATATGCCTGTGACAAATATTTACCAAGAAACGTGAGTCATAATCAAAACAAGCAGGATGTGTGATTTCTTAAGAGACTAACAAGCGTAGAGCGTGACCTAATGACACTCAACAAACCATAGCGTTGCCCTGAGAGGCACAGGTTCAGTAAATCGAACAGACCAAGACTTTCTTACATCGTAATGATTTCATGTACTGATTAATCAGTGTGCTCAAGTGTATAGAGGGTGAAAAAATGAAAGACAATCCTAAAACCAAAAAATAACGTGCTGAGATCGGATGTGTGGAACTGAATTGCGCAAATATCTCAACTCGTTGTAAATTATAACACGGCGCAACTTACGTTCATTTCACACACATTTCGTGACAGACATTGCGCTGGCAACACACATCAAGACCAACATCAGGAAACATCCATTTTTACAGCAGTTTTCAGAATTCTTATTAACTTCATCTCTTCTCCATTTTTTTTTCTATATTCTTCTGACTGAATAGTTGTCATTGCCAATTTTGAAACTCGGAAATGTCAAATGAGTTTCAAATGTTGGGTCAACTTGATTGTGAGAATCAAATTGTCTCCAGAGTGAACTCTCAATTCAACAAAAACATATTGTATGCTTGTGTCATGGCTGCCAATCTGGCCACGGAATTACATTGTGTTGTTGCAAAATCTCTGCCAGAAATTCTGAATCTTGCTAAATAAAAAGAGTGTCAGAAATGGCAATTATCTCTGGTCGCTTTCCCACACAGTTTTCAGACCAAAATGGGGGAAAAAAAAATAAATCAAAATTAATATTTTGGTGGTAGTTGATAATTGTATTTCTGAACATAAGGACTTAGATTATAAAATTGTTTGATTGAAGAATCAAATTTACTTTAAATTCGCGATTAATGACTCTCATCCTCTCTAGCTCTCTCTACCTTTCTCTCTATCACTCTCTCTCTCTCTCTCTTTCTATCTACTTCTCTGCTTTGTACACATAAAAGGGTGGAGCTGTGAAGAACACGTTTTAAATACCGGTCTTTAGATAATTTTTACCTTTCAATACTTCCAAAATTGTAATTTTAAAATAATAAATGTTAGAGGTAAAGTTCTTCAGGGGTAAGGTAATATGGGCAGTAACTAAAATGACAGAAACTGATCCCCCAGATCTGCATCACATTGTTAGTAATGTTTAGTTTTTTTTTAAACTATTTTTCTTAAGAATATGAAACATGTAAGCGTATTTTCCTAGAGGTAGCAATTTTATCACGTATACATTTCTTTATCAGTGATACCTATGGATTTAATTCTCCAAAATATACCTCCATCTATCAAATGTTTTCTTTTAAATATTGATATCATTGCTTATAAATAACATTGAATTAAATTAAGTGCTATAATTATCATATTATTACATAAATGTCGATTAATTACAATGTTAATGTGCTACGTCAATTTAATATGTCTACAGTGATCTCAATTTCGGTGTAGTCATATTCTACAGTGACAGGTGTCACATATCAATGGAAATAGTTTCATGCAAAAGAGTGATGAGTTAACAACAAATGTGCCATAGTTTATGTCACATTACGTGTCTCGACTGGTGAATTATGTTTCTCATCAAAGCTATGAGAATCAGTTTTATCATTTAAATATCAGCATTATCATCATCATCATCATTATCGAGTTGCGTGTCCCTTACAAAACATTGCACTCATCACAGCCTGTGAGAAATAATGTCTTTCTCAGGCCAGATCTTTCTCTGTATGACATACAGGATGATATAAACCAATGGTTCCCAAACTTTTGACACCCCTCGGATCCTTTTCCCTACCAATCACATACTAGTAACGACCCCATGATAATTCTTCTTCTTCTTCTTCTTCTCTTTCCTCATCTGCCTTTCAGCGTCGAGGAGAGATATAATTTGCTGTCTTTTGCTCTTCTGTTCGCCGCTGCTGCTGTTATGTTTCCTAGTGTTTCTAATATTCCATTCATCTATCTTTTTTGTGGTCGACCATTGGGTATGGTATTCTTAAAGCGTTTGTTGAAGGCTCATTGTATTATATTTTGATCTTTCTGCCTTGTCACGTACCCAAACCATTTTATCTGTTGTTTCTTTATATATTCTCTGGCGGGGGCTATTCCTAGCTTTTTTTCTCAGTTCTTCATGTCTAATCTTATCTTACAGACTATTTCCTGTCATTCGTCTAACACATTTCATCTCTGTAGAGGTTTTTTTTTCTCTCTCTATCTCCATCTTCCGTGAATTTCTCTGAGCATAAAAATAATATGCATCCCAAGGTAATTACGATCATATAAGTCTGGCAAATCTGATACCCTGGTAGGGCACATAAGATGGTAAATAACTACAGAAACAACACAATCTTGTAGAAACTCATTTATGTGATATAAACAAATATTAATACAATGTGAAATTTGTTATTTTATTATTTCTAACCACTGAGTAGTAAGTACGAAGTAAAGTACACCCGTCACGCCAAGTGGCGTATAGGGAATATGGTGTTGATGACCATAAATTTTACAGACCTTCGGCACATGATTTTTGGGGTAATGTGGTCGGTATTAGGCCCGTGTCGCTTTACTTTCTCAGAAAAAAATTCCGGTACCCATTAAAGGTTGGGTGAACCTGAAGGCGTCGGTTGGGATCGAACCCTAACTCCTGTCCTTTGTAATCCAGTTCACTAACCACTGAGCTATCGCGGCTGTTTATGTGATATAAACAAATATTAATACAATGTGGATGTTATTTCATTGTTTCTAACCAATGAGCAGGCACATGGCAATATCCTTGGCCCTGCGCCCTTAACATAGTTTCCGATGCCCCTGGAAACCTCGGCACACAGCCTGGGGACCAATGATATAGATATTTATATATGTATATCTGTATTTCTGTATATATAATATACAAACATAAAGAGAATATACGAAAATGAACAAAAGAAGCGAAAAGAACAGACAATAAAACAATTAAAAGATCAAGAATCAAGGAAAACCCTGGATGAAAACTAACAGAGGAATTCAAGAAACTCCCTAACGAAGTAAGCACAGTAGAAGAAGAGTGGAAACAGTAACCAACATCTCTAAAAGAAGGGAAAAAGAGCACTCCGGTGGTGGAACGAAGCAATTAGATAAGCAATGAAACAAAAAAAAAAGAAATGTTTAAAAATTGGAGGGAGAATAAAAACCAAGAAAAATGTGCCTTAGTTCGAAGAAGAGTTACAATTTTGACCAAAAAAGCTAAGCAAAAGAATTTGACAAAATTCGGACAAAACATGAGCAGGGACTTCAAGACAGCCACGAGAGATTTCTACAAAGCAGTAAAAGCCACAAGAGCGAGAAAAGAAAACCATGATCCTACTGAGCTGATAAATGACAAAGACGGACAACCAATATCAAATAACCAGAGATGGAAAGAGTATTTTGAAGACCTATTAAACATAACAACTACCAATAAGACAACAAATACCACGCTAGAACTCACAAATACTGAACCCAACATCATGAAAGAGGAAATAGAAGAAGTAATCAAATATGCACCAAGAAATAAAGCACCGGGGATAGATAACATTCCAATAGAAATAATAGCAGCAGCAGGAGAAACAAGAGTTGACATGGCTACACAGAATATTTAATGCAGCATGGCACCAACAACAAGCCCCAGAAGACTGGCAACAGGCAATCATCGTACCAATATGGAAAAAGAAAGGCAGCAAGAGAGACTGCAATCAATATAGAGGTATATCTCTTCTCAGCCATGTAGGAAAGCTATACGCCAAAATCTTGGAAAAAAGGCTGAGACCAATAATAGAACTACAGCTAAGCGATTCTCAAATGGGGTTCCGAAAAAAACAGAGGATGTACTGACTCACTATTCACATTAAAACAGCTTGCAGAAAAAAACGATAGAACACGATCAAAATGTATGCATAGCTTTCATTGACCAGGAAAAAGCATTTGACAGAGTAAACAGAGAACAACTGTGGGAGATAATAACAACATACGGAGTAAGCCAACATCTAACCAACCTAAAAAGTCTCTACATCAATAGCAGCTGCAGGGTCAGAACAGCAGCAGGCTACACAGACCACTTCGATGTTAGATCAGGTGTAAGACAGGGATGCCTACTATTCCCCTACTGTTTATTACATACATGGATTATATATGCAAGTTAGCCAACCCATCAGAGACAGAGGAGATCAACGAGCTTTTATTTGCAGATGATCAGGCAACGATCAGGCACTAATACATGGACAGATAAAAGATCTACAAGAACACTTAAATAAACTCAACATCACAGGCACAACATACAACATGAAAATCAACATCAACAAAACAGAAATTATGATCGTTGTCAAAGATAAACAGAACATCAACATAACTATAGAAGGCAGACAACTAAAACAAGTGGATGAATTCAAATACCTAGGAAGTCTAATGACAAACGATAATTCTCAAACAGCAGAGATAGAATCAAGACGCAACAAAGCTTGTCAAATCATTAGACAGTTATCACCACTATTGTCCAACAAGGAAATAACTCTGGAGGCAAAACGGATGCATTACAATACAATCTTCATCCCAATGTTGTGCTACCAATGCCAGTTCTGGACCCTAGATGCAAGAACAATAAGAAAAATAACATATACTGAGATACAATTTGTGTTAGAGAATGACAGGAAACAGTCTGAGAAATAAGATCAGAAATTAAGATCTGAGAAAAAAACTAGGAATAGCCCCCGCCATAGACTATATAAGGAAACAACAGATACAATGGTTTGGCCACTTGACAAGGCAGAAAGATCAAAACACAACACAACGAGCCTTCAACAAACGTTGTGAGAACACCAGACCCAAGGGTCGACCACGAAAAAGATGGGTCGATGTAATATTAGAAGTACTAGGAACATAACAGCAGCAGAGGCGAACAGAAGAGCAAAAGACCGCAAATTATATCTCCCCTCGACGCTGAAAGGCAAATGATAAAGGAAAGAGGAAGAAGAAGAATATATATGGATTATCGTTTTATTCATTTGTATTTGGCTTCTTGTATATTTTTTAGAAATGTTATTACAGTTCTTCGAGAACTATTTTCTATGTACTCAGAGACAATGTAACCTCAGTTTTTGTGTGCGTGTATTCATATAATATATATATATATATATATATATATATATATCACACACACACACATTTATTCATCCCAACATTGTGATACCATTGCCAGATCTGGACTCTTTAACTCAAGTAAAATATGAACAAAAAATAACCACTACAGAAAATAAATGTGTTAGACGCATGACAGGAAATAGCTTGAGAGATAAGATCAGAATCGAAGAACTGTGAACAGTAAAAGCAAGGAGCAATTTCAGTCATTCAGTGCTTAAAGAATGAACAGATAAAATTGGCCACGTGATAAGACAGAAAGATCAAAATACAACACAACGAGCCTTCAATAAACGTTGCGAGAACACCAGATCCAAGGCCGGACCACGAGAAAAATGGATTGATGGAATATTCCAAACACTATATAATAGGAGAAGCGAACAAAAGAGCAAAAGACAGCAAACTATATCTCCCCTCGATGATGAAAGGCAAATGAGGAAGTAGTTAGGAAGAAGAAGCTAAATATATTATATATTTAAATTATAAGATTAAATAACCTTTGACTTCCAAAATTATTGATTCATTAAGCTATTATTAACAATTAATAATAATAATAATATTAGTAGTAATTGTCTATTACAGATTGTATTTGATGTTGGTCTGGTTGTTTCTAAACTAAGAGAGCTCGACTTTACAAGACATTTTGGGATGCACAAAAACTTCACTGTTTCATGAGTTGTCCTGGCTATGATCTTCATAACAACGACCTCAGACCAGTCATGTGGATAACTCACGTGACCTCTGCAATGCTCTTTCTGTTATCAAGCTGTCTGGCGTTCTTTACAGCGGAGGGTAAGTTGCTGTTAGCTCTTTCCGTACGTTGCGCCACATGGTGCGTCATATCAAACGTAGAACTGGAGTCGTCAGTCGCTGGACACTGAGGGAATTGCTGAGGAGGGGATCTGAGCACCTATGGACATGTTCGGAGTGCAATGATGATGACCCGCAAATAACTCAATAACTCAATCAAACGATATTCTTTTTACATGTCTTGTATCATCTTGGTATTGGTGAAATCTAATATTTTGTTCAATTATCTAACAATTCATATATAATATGTTACATGTTCATCATCATCATGTGCCATATCGGTTGACGTAGGCGATCATGTCCTTCCACAATCTTCTATCTACAGTGCATCGTATCAGTTATGTTGTTGACTGTTTTCCATGCCATGACACCAAGCTATCAAGTATTTTCTCTCTTTGTCGTCAGCGAGCTCTCTTTCCTTTTATTTTGCCTGTTGTAACCAAGTATTCCAACTTTCCTCTTCTCATGATGTACCCAAAAAATGTTAATTTTTTATTTCTGATGTTTTTTAGGAGTTCCCTTTTAGTGTGGGCCTCTTTGAGAACTTCCTCATTGGTCTTTTTAGCTGTCCTGTTAACTTTCAACATTCTTCTGAGAAATCCCATCTCTGATGCCACTAATCGTCTTTTCATTTGTTTGTGTACTGTCCATGATTCGCTTCCGTAGGTCAGAATTGGTTTGTTATAAGTTAGATAAATATAAATATGTATATTGATTCTTAAAACCATGTTATCTCTGAAATCTCTTCCGTTCCATTGATAAAAAGCTTCCGTACGGAAAGAGTTAATATATCAAGTTGTAGTGATAGAGCTTCCGATAATCAGTTCTCTAATGAATGTTATTTTTCCTCCATAGCCACTACCGGTTAATATACTATTAATAGTTAGAATTACAGTACTTTCGGCAAATCCATAGTTATCTATACTTTATGCGTTAATACATATAGATGGTTGAAGTGACTTGCTGGTTGGTTCTGCACTTTATTTCTCGCCATGGAGAAACCATCATTCCCACTTAATGAGAAAAGCGACATGTAGTTGTCATGACAGAGTTAGTGACTTATAGCTGAGTAAGATTTTATTTTACTTCCCAGATGAACTTCCTGATCATAGTCTGACTAACTAGCAAGGTGAGGGTCGCTCTAGTCCAGAAGTCCAGAAATTGTGGGATCTTTTGATGTTGTAGATTTAGTGTAGTCTCGAAATTGTGGGATCTCTTGATGTAGTAGGTTTAGTGTAGTCCCGATATTGTAGGATCTGTAGATGTAGTAGGTTTAGTGTAGTCCCGATATTGTGGGATCTCTTGATGTAGTAGGTTTAGTGTAGTCCCGATATTGTAGGATCTGTAGATGTAGTAGGTTTAGTGTAGTCCCGATATTGTAGGATCTGTAGATGTAGTAGGTTTAGTGTAGTCCCGATATTGTGGGATCTCTTGATGTAGTAGGTTTAGTGTAGTCCCGATATTGTGGGATCTCTTGATGTAGTAGGTTTAGTGCAGTCCTGATATTGTGAGATCTCTTGATCTAGTAGGTTTAGTGTAGTCCCGATATTGTGGGATCTCTTCATGTAGTAGGTTTAGTGTAGTCTCGAAATTGTGGGATCTCTTGATGTAGTAGGTTTAGTGCAGTCTCGAAATTTTGAGATCTCTTCATGTAGTAGGTTTAGTGTAGTCTCGAAATTGTGGGATCTCTTGATGTAGTAGGTTTAGTGCAGTCTCGAAATTGTGAGATCTCTTGATGTAGTAGGTTTAGTGCAGTCTCGAAATTGTGGGATCTCTTGATGTAGTAGGTTTAGTGCAGTCTCGAAATTGTGGGATCTCTTGATGTAGTAGGTTTAGTGTAGTCCCGATATTGTGGGATCTCTTGATGTAGTAGGTTTAGTGTGGTCCCGATATTGTGGGATCTCTTCATGTAGTAGGTTTAGTGCAGTCTCGAAATTGTGGGATCTCTTGATGTAGTAGGTTTAGTGTATTCCCGATATTTTGGGATCTCTTCATGTAGTAGGTTTAGTGTAGTCTCGAAATTGTGAGATCTCTTGATGTAGTAGGTTTAGTGTAGTCTCTAAATTGTGGGATCTCTTGATGTAGTAGGTTTAGTGTTGTCTCTAAATTGTGGGATCTCATGATGTAGTAGGTTTAGTGTTGTCTCTAAATTGTGGCATCTCTTGATGTAGTAGGTTTAGTGTTGTCTCTAAATTGTGGGATCTCTTGATGTAGTAGGTTTAGTGCTGTCTCTAGTCTCTTGATGTAGTAGGTTTAGTGTAGTCCATAAATTGTGGGATCTCTTGATGTCGTAGGTTTAGTGTAGTCCAGAAATTGTGAGATCTCTTGATGTCGTAGGTTTAGTGTAGTCCAGAAATTGTGAGATCTCTTGATGTAGTAGGTTTAGTGTAGTCTCGAAATTGTGGGATCTCTTGATGTCGTAGGTTTAGTGCAGTCTCGAAATTGTGGGATCTCTTGATGTAGTAGATTTAGTGTTGTCTAGAAATTGTGTGATCACCTGATGTTGTAAGTTTAGTGCAGTCTCGAAATTGTGAGATCTCTTGATGTAGTAGGTTTAGTATAGTCCCAAAATTGTGGGTCGTCTTGTTGTAGTAGGTTTAGTGTAGTCCAGAAATTGTAGGATCGTTTGATGTAATAGGTTTAGTGTTGTCTGGAAATTGTGGGATCTCTTAATGTAGTAGGTTTTGTGTAGTCCAGAAATTGTAGGATCTTTTGATGTAATATGATTAGTGTTGTCTGGAAATTGTGGGATCTCTTGATGTAGTAGGTTTTGTGTAATCCAGAAATTGCGGGGTCTCTTAATGTTGTAGGTTTAGTGTAGTCCAGAAATTGTAGGATCTCTTAATGTAGTAGGTTTTGTGTAGTCCAGAAATTGCGGGGGTCTCTTAATGTAGTAGGTTATGTGTAGTCCAGAAATTGTGAGATCTCTTGATGTAGTAGGTTTAGTGTAGTCTCGAAATTGTGGGATCTCTTGATGTCGTAGGTTTAGTGCAGTCTCGAAATTGTGGGATCTCTTGATGTAGTAGATTTAGTGTTGTCTAGAAATTGTGTGATCACCTGATGTTGTAAGTTTAGTGCAGTCTCGAAATTGTGAGATCTCTTGATGTAGTAGGTTTAGTATAGTCCCAAAATTGTGGGTCGTCTTGTTGTAGTAGGTTTAGTGTAGTCCAGAAATTGTAGGATCGTTTGATGTAATAGGTTTAGTGTTGTCTGGAAATTGTGGGATCTCTTAATGTAGTAGGTTTTGTGTAGTCCAGAAATTGTAGGATCTTTTGATGTAATATGATTAGTGTTGTCTGGAAATTGTGGGATCTCTTGATGTAGTAGGTTTTGTGTAATCCAGAAATTGCGGGGTCTCTTAATGTTGTAGGTTTAGTGTAGTCCAGAAATTGTAGGATCTCTTAATGTAGTAGGTTTTGTGTAGTCCAGAAATTGCGGGGGTCTCTTAATGTAGTAGGTTTTGTGTAGTCCAGAAATTGCGGGGTCTCTTAATGTAGTAGGTTTAGTGTAGTCTCTAAATTGCGGGGTCTCTTAATGTAGTAGGTTTTGTGTAGTCCAGAAATTGCGGGGTCTCTTAATGTAGTAGGTTTAGTGTAGTCTCTAAATTGTGGGATCTCTTAATGTAGTAGGTTTAGTGTAGTCTCTAAATTTTGGGATCTCTTAATGTAGTAGATTTAGTGTAGTCCAGAAACTGCGGGATCTCTTAATGTAGTAGGTTTTGTGTAGTCCATAAATTGCGGGATCTCTTCATGTAGTAGGTTTCGTGTAGTCTCTAAATTGCGGGATCTCTTTATGTAGTAGGTTTAGTATAGTCTCTAAATTGTGGGATATCTTTATGTAGTAGGTTTAGTGTAGTATCTAAATTGCGGGATCTCTTTATGTAGTAGGTTTAGTGTAGTCCATAAATTGCGGGATCTCTTAATGTAGTAGGTTTTGTGTAGTCTCGAAATTGTAGGATCTCTTGATGTAGTAGGTTTAGTGTAGTCTCTAAATTGTGGGATCTCTTGATGTAGTAGGTTTTAGCGTAGTCTCTAAATTGTGGGATCTCTTGATGTAGTAGGTTTTAGTGTAGTCCAGAAATTGTGGGATCTCTTGATGTAATAGGTTTAGTGTAGTCCCGCTATTGTGGGATCTCTTGATGTAGTAGGTTTTAGTGTAGTCCCGCTATTGTGGGATCTCTTGATGTAGTAGGTTTTAGTTTAGTCTCAAATTGTGGGACCTCTTTATGTAGTAGGTTTAGTGTAGTCTCGAAATTGTGGGATCTCTTGATGTAGTAGGTTTAGTGTAGTCCCGCTATTGTGTGATCTCTTGATGTAGTAGGTTTAGTATAGTCCCGTTATTGTGGGATCTTTTAATGTAGTAGGTTTAGTACAGTCTCTAAATTGTGGGATCTCTTGATGTAGTAGGTTTAGTGTAGTCTCGAAATTGTGGGATCTCTTGATGTTGTAGGTTTAGTGTAGTCTCTAAATAGTGGGATGTGTTTGAATAAGAGTTTTAGTGTTGAAGTTAATTTAGAATGGATGAGTTCACTCTTCCGGCAGAACCCATGATATCAAGAAAGTGATCGTCATATTAAGTTCCAGGTCTTTGTGCCAACGGCGCGTGTTGACAATATGGGGTTCACTTATCGTCATCATCATCACCATCATCATGATGATGATCATCATCATCTCTTCTTGCTTAACACCGCATTTCGAATACTTAGAGTTTCAGGAGTCAGTGCCATCAACAGCCGCTTTCATGCTATGGATACAATAATTACGGCCTTTTAAAACAACACTTCCCTAGTGCATGCTCTTTGTCTTCACTACAAGCATAACTGGAGCCACTTCTAACACCTCTTTCCTATTCACGAACTGTAGCCAAGAAATACATTGCACAGTGGCCAATATTTACTATTTTTAATATCGTGATGTCACCGTTGTATTCCTAGTGTCCCCTCTAGTCCCTATAACTCAGACAAATGTTACGCCGCTGGTATGACTCACGGTCTGGCACTCCTCGTTAAAGAGATTGACATAAATGTATGCGCTTTTACAGTAAAGCTGGCGACAGGCAAGGTGCTCAGTTTGTTTTCTTTTATTATTACTTTATTACCGTACATAAATCTTCAATGTCGAATATTATAGTAATCTCCCTTGCATATTAAAATTTATTATATTTGTTTGTCTCTGTTTAGTCTGTCTGTCTCACTTCTGACTGTCTCTCTTATGTATGTCCGCCTGTCTCTCTTCTGTCTGTTTATCTGTCTCTCTTCTATCTGTATGTCTGTCTGTTGTCTTTTCGAGTCGAAGACAACACATAGAACAGAAATTCTAGACTCTTGTGTCCGACGATCTTTATCATCAAGTGTAAGACATTGCACAGGACCCGCATTGTATTTCGCCACACAGTTCTGTTCTGGGCGAGTTGCACAATCGCGATGAAGGAGCTAATGCCTGTTTTTATTGCCTCTTGCCTCAGTATTCATCTTAATGTTTCTCAAAGTGGTCCATTTTTTTATGTTACCTCCTGGTTTCCATTTGAAGGTCTGCTTTTGGATTCTCTTGTTGCCTCTTCTCATCACATGGTCAACATATGACCACCCTCTTCTCTTTATTATATATCATATTTTTGGATACTCTGTCAATTTTCTTATTTCTGCACTAATGAGATACATTCAATCCATGGTATACAGAGTATTTTCATTAATTAAGCATTTGTTTTCAAATGCATCAGTGTATTTTCTCTTTCCTTATTTATTTTCTAGCGCATCTGTCGATTTAATGCTCATTTCGATTAGTCGCACCTGTCATCAGGAGTGCAAGACCACGTTCCTTGAAAGGTCCATCCGATTCTACTGATAGTCACCCTCCTCTGTTTTGTGGTGTCAAAGCACTCAGTGAAAGGGCAAGATCTATTGACCAGACACCAATATTATGAATAGAGAAGGCTATTTTGGCCATCACCGAAACCATACCTCGACAAGCTGTATGGAGATGTCACCAACCTTGAGCTGACCGCTTTCTTCGAACTAGTTAGTGTTGATGTCTAAGGGTGTACGCAGTAGGAGAAGATACGTATTTTTTTTATCATTGTTTATATATGTATTTTACATAATCTTTGCTTTGAGTATTGTATCTCTTGTGGTTCTGAGTAAAATGTAACTCACTGCAACCACTTCTTGGGGAGCCGCGATAGCTCAGTGGTTAGTGAACTGGACTACAAAGAACAAGAGGTAGTGTTCGATCCCAACCGACGGCTTCCAGTTCACCCAGCCTTTAATGGGTACCGGATTTTTTTCTGGGAAAGTAAAGCGGCACGGGCGTAATACCGACCACATTACCCCAAAAATCCTATGCCGAGGGTCTGTAAAATTTATGGTCACTAACACCATATTCCCTATACGCCACTTGGTGTGAGGGGGTATTTTACTTTTTTTTTAACCACTTCTTGCTTCTGTCTTTCTTCATTTTCTCAAGCAGGGGAAAGATAGTGTGTGGGCATTGCTCTTTGGTTGTTCCCTTCTGCTGTCATGTGTTTGAGCGTTTCTAGTGTCCTAGATAACCAACCTTTTTCTTGGTTGTCATCTGATATTGACAATATTTTTTTTCGTAGAGTTTCTTGGTAGCCGCATGACTGTATTTAGTTACGCATCTCAATGTTTATTAACCAAATCATTTTATTTCTTGTTTCTTTTTATATCTTACTGCAGGGATGATCCATTACCTTCTGCAAACACTGCCGTGTGTTCTGAGAACTGTGACCAGAGATCCGACTAATATAACATTAATTAAACCTATAGAAATATGTTGCACCGGTTAATTCTGAAACTAGCAGCCATGTTACTAGCATAGATTGGATTTTTTTTTGTCTTGATAATTCACCATGGAGGTAATTTGATTCTCACAATCAAGTTGAACCAATATTTGAAATTAACTTGATATTTCCGAGTTTCAAAGTTTGCAATTATAGCAAACATAATTATCTTCTATTTTAGTATTTTCTACTTCATTATCTACTTCTTCTTCTACCTTTTTAGTTCCCAGTGGAGCATAGGTCTTCAACAAACACTTTCCAAGTCGTTCTGTTTTTTGCAATTCTTTTAAGATCATTCCATGTCTTCCCCATCATCTTCATCTCTGCTTCGATCTGTCTTCTCCTAGAATTCCTTGGTCTTACTCTTTGTATTTTCCCCTGGGGATTCCAAAAAGGGCTTGTTGTGTAATACTCTCAGTTGGCTTCCGTAGTGTGTGTCCTATCCAGCGCTATCATCTTCGCTGTATCTCTTTATCCACTGGTATTTGACTGGTACATTTCCATAATTCTATGTTAGTGATTTTGTCCTGCCATTTCCATCCTTTTATTCTGCGTAAGCCTCCATTAATGAAAGTCTGTATCTTCGTGATTGTCGATTTTGTTGTTCTCCATGTTTCACAATCATATAATAGGACCGCCTTAACATTTGAGTTGAACATTTTTATTTTTGTATTTAGCCTAATTTCTTTGAATTTCCATATGTTTCCCAGTGCAATGAAAGCTCCTTTTGCTTTTGATATCCTTATTTTGGTATCATCTTCTGTTCCTCCCTCTTTATCTATATTACACTTCATTATAGCAAACAAATTATAATTATGTAGAAATAAATGTCAAGTTTGAGAGTTAACCAGAAAGAAGAAAATACAAGAGAGTATTATGAATATGAAAGTTATGGTCGTGTGTCCTGTGTGAAAAATATTATTTATTTAGTGTGTTTTAAATGTACTGCATTTTTATGAGTTACTTTCATTTGTATTTGTTGTCTTTCAGCATTGGTGATAAGTATCCAATGTTTGGGTCATTGATCTGTCTTCTACATTGTATTCATCGCTATGTCTGCTATTTCGTAGATGTTTCGTCCTTTAGGTCTACTTTCCCCCCTTTTCCTACTGTGTTAGTGTTTATTAACGAAATAATCGTATTTTTGTTGATTTTTTAAATATTTCCTACTGCGAGTTTGATTCATTACCTTCTGCAACCACTACCCTATGTTCTGACAGTTGTAATCAGAGATGCGATTAACCCACATTAACATTAATTAACCCACCGAAATCAGATGCACGGGTCAATATGTGTTAATGTTGTCAGCAATTTTTAGGAAGAAGGAGGTGGGTTTATTGAGTTATTTGCGGGTCATTATCATTGCACTCCGAGCATGTCCATAGGTGCTTAGATCCCCTACTTAGCAAATCCCGCAGCGTCCAGCGACTGACGACTCCAGTTCTGTGTTGGCTGATAAGTTTCCTTATACGCCCACTAAGTTTCTCGTTTCTGGCTGTGCCCATCGTAATTCCTAATGCTTTCATCCGAAGTAGTGACGTGGACTCATGGTTGTCAAAGTCCTGTGCTCTTCCCACATATCGGAGGACCGTACTATTGTCCAGACCTGGCTTCGCAAGATACTACGTAATTCTGATATTTCTGTTCTACAACCCGAAACATTTAATCTGTAACTTTTTTTCGTCAGGGGCGTATATTCTAGGCTAGCCAGACTAGCATCGCTTCACAACTGAGTTGATACACGTTCAAAGTTAAACAAAGCCTCACTCCGTTCTCGCCTCCACTTCTAACACTACGTCAGAATGAGATAGGCCAACACAGCATTACATCACTTATTGCGTAAATATCCAGAACACGTCAGAATGAGATAGGCCAACACAGCATTACATCACTTATTGCGTAAATATCCAGAACACGTCAGAATGAGATAGGCCAACACAGCATTACATCACTTATTGCGTAAATATCCAAAACTACGTCAGAATGAGATAGCCCAACTCAGCATATATCACTTGTTGCGTAAATATCCAACACTTGTGTAGCATCCAATACTTTTTTTTGTATCAAACGACGCAGTCTTATTATACATAAATATTCAGCGGTATATTGCAGCACATACAGTTATCACCACTATGTCCAACAAGGAAATAACTCTAGATGCAAAACGAGCGCTATACAATACAATCTTCATCCCAAAGTTGTGCTACCAATGTCATACCTGGACACTAGATGCAAGAACAATAAGAAAAATAACCTCTACTGAGATGAAATGTGTTAGACGAATGACAGGAAACAGTCTGAGAGATAAGATCAGAAACGAAGAACTGAGAAAAAAGATAGGAATAACACCCGCCATAGAATATATAAGGAAACAACAGATAAAATGGTTTGGCCACTTGACAAGGCAGAAAGATCAAAACACAACACAACGAGCCAAAAGCAAACGTTGTTAGAACACCAGACCCAAGGGTCGACCACGAAAAAGATGGATCGATGAAATATTAGAAGCACTAGGAAACATAACAGAAGCAGAGGCGAACAGAAGAGCAAAAGACCGTAAATTATATCTCCCCTCGACGCTGAAAGGTAAATGAGGAAGGAAAGTGAAGAAGAAGAAGATGCAGCGGTGTGAAGTACTTTTGCCTCAATTATTGAGTTATTGTTTTGCAATAATCAATGATCATCATCATTGCACCCCGAACATGTCCATAGTTGCTCAGATTCCCCCTCATCAAGTCCCGCAGTGTCCAGCAATGGCCGACTCCAGTTCTGTATTGGTTGTTATGTCCTCTCATGCGCCCACTAGGACTCTCGTTTCTGGATGTACCCATCTCTTCACGGATGTACACGTCTTTTCCATCCGAAGGTGAAGGACTTATGGTTGTCCAAATAGTTTAGCCTCGTTATGATATCTGAGCTAGGGTTCTATAGTCCGTATCAAAACTCATGCACCACATCGAATTCCTATAAATTAATAACCGTTTGGTTTTAATTGTTGAAATGTTGGATTATACCTGTTTATTGTCATGACGTTATATATTTTTAAAAAAATTCATTGGAAACAAATAGGATTTTTGAATTGTGTCTTGTTTCCGGTATATAATAACAAATACACATAATGATATTAGTCAAATAAATGTTTAGTTTCTACTGGTCAACGTTACACACGTAATTTTAAAAAAATGAAACTTAATTTGCACGGATTTTTCACACGGTCTAAATAGCTAAAACTACTTGCAGGTTCTAAATCATTTTAAATGTATAGTAAAACGTCCTGGACTGGGAGCATTTTACAATGAGTCTAAAGATACAATTCGTTATTCTTAAAACTATCACATTGAAGATTTATCAATGTTTTAACAGAGCGAGTGAACGGGGGGATTCTTTGTCGTTCTATATCAAACCGCGGGAAAAGAACAATGTATTTTTTGTGGTTAAGTAAACGGTCATGCCATCGCTGGGTCCATGAATATGGAAATTTATATTCAAGGATTATAACACGGCGAGGAAGGAAGGAAGTATTTGACGTTTTCGATAAACTACTGGTAGAGGAGGTGCCAGTGTTTGGGTGTAACGTACACTCCTACAAGGTATGGAGGTACAGCTTTACAAAAAGAACACAACAAAATACTGACGTTTCGGCTTACATGCGGCCTTCTTCAGAAAACGAGAACAACAAACGATGAAACATAGATAAATTCTGCTACATCTAGGATGATCGGGACAGGTAAGCCAAGGAGAAGTAAACAGAGGGATAAGAGGTGAAATGATGAAACGAGAGAAATGTGCTACTTGTTGAAGGATAGATAATAAGTGGAAATATAAAAGTTTATATATATATATATATATATATATATATATATATATATATATATAAAGGAGACTTAACTTATTGGCAAGATCCGGCCGCTCACAGCGAAAATGACTGTCAAATGCAAGCGGAAGGGCCTACTGGGCAATCAATTTTACGAAGAGAAGTTTGTCGAATGTTTGCTCTGAACGAAGCAGTGGCACTAAGGAAATTGAACACTAGGCTGAGAATAAACAATGGCATTTCAATTTCAAAATCTCCATATGACGGAGAACTGAGGAGTGTAGACTTCACCTTTAGAAGGTTGGTGGCAGAAGAAACATTAGTTGCGAGAAGTCACGCCCAAAACACACGCCATCAAACGTCATCAAATATCTCGGAAACTCCTGGCTGGATTCCTATTTTTTTTTGTGTGCATGTGGTCTTACATTGTCGATGATGTTGCAAATGTATAATTTAAAATAATGTAGGTAATCATCCTCGTCAAGTACCATGCCTGCTGACGTAGGTGATCATGTCTCTACACAACTTTCGATCTTGACAGTTATTTATCATTTATTTTGTTGACCTTCTGCCAAGCCATTCTCATAAGCTGTCTGGTTTCTTTTCTCCCTTTGCTTCCCTCTATCTCTTCGTCCCTCAATTTTCCTAGTTGTTACAATATATTCAACCTGTTCCCTTCTCATGACATGGCAACAAATTATGATTGTTTCTTCCTAATATTGGATATTAGTTCTCTTTTTGCTTTGGCCTCTTTCAGAACGTTTTCATTACTCTTCTTAGCTGCCCATGGTATTCTCAACATTCTTCTGTAAAACCACTTTTCTACAGCCTCCAGTGATTTCTTGTTTGTTGTCCTTTTGTCCATGATCCGCATCCATATGTTAAGACTGGTTCTATATAGCATTTAAAAACGAAGAAATTTTTTCTTGTTCTCTTTTCTTGAACTCTTTTTCTCAAGTGTATGTAATAAAGTTTACTTAAAATGGTTACTTCCTTTGATATTTGTCAATGCAATAATTATTGCGCTCCTAAAAATAGAATTTACAGTAAGCTGAACAATTTCTTGACTTTTGATAAAACATAGGCGGATCATCAAAATTTGGGCAAACTATTACAAATATTAGAGTCTGTTTTATCTTTATTTTGCTTACAGTAGCTTGATGACGATCGAGTGTCACCTGTTGCACATGATGTCCCCTACCGAACGAGGGTTTTCCATTGGAATACCCCCCTTAAAGTTGTTGTCGGGATTTCCATTGTTGTGGCGATTCATGATTGCACAAAGAAATTACGACGGTGGTTTTCTGTTGCCTTCCGTCGGTTTGTTTACTGTTGGCTCCGCTAGCCTTTGACTAAAAACTCTCACCCACATGGCAGTGGCATTAAGCCTTATGAGTCACATGACTAAGATATTACTAAGAATCATCATGCGAAGAGTGCGGAACAAAATTAATCGAGAAATTAGCGATGAACAGTGTGGTTTTTGTTAGAGATAAAGGAACAAGCAATGCCATAAACATCATAAGATCTTTAGTAGAAAGTGCCATAGAGGTGAAAACAGATCTATACCTATGCTTCATAGATTATACCAAAGCATTTGACAAAGTAAAGCACCAAGAAATAATAAAAATTTTAGAAAACATTAACGTAGACAGCAAAGATCTAAGATCTAAGAATAATAAAGAACATGTACTGGCAACAAACAGCGGCCATAAGAACTAGAAACCAATTGGGAATTTTTCAACAAATAATACTGGGTGTTAGGCCAGATTGTGTGCTGTCACCAGAATTGTTTAATATTTATAGTGAGATTATTTTAAGATCCATAAGGGACATGGCTGAAATAACAATAGGAGGTCATAATATAAATAATATAAGGCATGCTGATACAGTCCTAATCGCTAAGAGTGAAAATGAGTTACAAGAAATGTTAGACATTATAGTGAAAAAAGCAAGAATAAAAGACGAATCCTAAATAGCAGAAAGACAGAAGTAATGGTAACAAAAAAGAAAAGACAAGTGCAAAATAAAGACAGGTGGAACAATATTAAAACAGGTAAATGAATTTAAATATTTGGGAACTTTGTTAACCTCAGATGGAAGATGTACAACATAGGTGAGATGCAGAATGGCTCAGGCAAAAGCAGCTTTCCAAAAAATGAGGAAGATACTATGTAATCCATTTTTGACATAGAAAGAAGAAAAAGAGTTCTTAAATGTTATGTAGAGCCAGTCTTAACATATGGATGTGAATCATGGACAATGGGACAACAGACAGGAAAATCACTAAAGTCTGTAGAAATGTGGTTTTACAGAAGATTTAGAGAATACCATGGACAGCTAAAAAGAGTAATGAAAACATTCTGAAAGAGGCCAGAGCAAAAAGAGAGTTAAATTCCAATATTAGGAACAAACAATCATTATTTTTTGGCCATGTAATGAGAAGAGAACAGCTGGAATATATTGTAACAACTAGGAAAATTGAGGGGCGAAGAAATAGAGCGAAGCAAAGAGAAAATATACCAGACCGCTTAAGAGAATGGCCTGACAGAAGATCAACAACAGAAATGATAAATAACTGTCGTGATCGAAAGTTGTGGAGAGCCATGATCACCTACGCCAGCAGGCCCGGTACATGATGATGATGATTACAAATATTAACTGAATTATATTTATTTGGTTTCGTCTGTAGGCTACATGGCTTTATGAAACAATTATCGATGTCATCAAGGAATCAAGTAAATAGTAAGAGTTGAAATAATTTTGAATGTTTCTTGTCTTGAATTGCTTGTATATAGTATTGAAGTAAAACCTCCTTCATTATTTGAATGGTCATGAAAAGTACCTGCTTTACATTTTATGTCAACATGCTGGGAAGAAAATTTATTTCGCGACAGACTTCTTCAGAGTAACGATTGTCATTCAGAATAAGACGAGTCTAGCAGGTTGATTACTGCTTTCGGCTGAACAAACCACAAACCATCCATCTTCCAATATACATCTTCCATAAAAGACATGGTCCTCACATTTTGCCCAGTAATTTTTGAAAGGGCGTGATTTGTAAGTATCTTAACATCGCATAAAATTTGATTTTTTAAAATATTTTCAGCTGTTACTTGTCCTTTGATTTTTGCCCAAACTAGTTATGTTAGGTTTAAGTGTGAATGGTAATGTGGTAATATCAAACATCTCTGACATCTCATATCCTTTTGTATTAACTTGTCTATATGAAATATCTTTGTTCGTTGTGTCTGCTTTTCAATGTTTTTATCAAAATACATCTAATACTTCCTTCCTCGGTATTCCTTTGACATAAATATCCGCATTATTGGACCCAGCGATAAAATGATATTTTATTACACAAATTATGTGTAACATAAAATATGCATTGTTCTCTTCTCTAGGATTGATAAAGGACGATAAAGAATTCCAGTTTACTCTCTCTCTCTCTCTCTGTCGAAATATTGGTAAATCTTCATCGTGATGTTTTGAAGTATAACGAATTTCATCTTAATACTCATTGCAAAATGTTCACAGTCCACGACTTTTTCTACGCCTTGGAAATTAAATCAGAACACACAGGCAACATTTAATAAATCGTGATGTGGTTAGTTCCCCACAAACCTGTGCGATAAATCCGCACAAATTATTTTTTTCTTATTTTTTAATTAAAAATTTAGCGTGTAATGTCGACCAGTAGAAATAGTAAATATTCTTTTTGACTAGTATAATTATGTGTATTTGTTTTTATATACAGCCAATAAGACAAAAGTAATACCATCTATTAGTTTTCGATGAATTAAAAAAAATAGTGTAATGACAATAAACGGTTTATCTTTACTGAATTCCAACAATTAAACCCAAACAGTTATTATGTTATAGCATTTTGAAAAGGGATACGAGTTTTGGAACGGACTATAGTGTTGGAAGCTAGCTCGTCCCCGCCAGTCAACCCAGCTGATGAAAATGGGTACCAGATCATTGGTCAGAAAGGGTAAGATTTTGATCATGTCCTAGAGGAGGGGCATTATTAAACTTTGTCAAAGTGAAACACATCAATTTGATGTAAGAGAGGAGTGTCCTTTCTCGCTGTTAAACTGAATCACATCAACTTGATGTGAGAGAGGAGTGTCCTTTCTCGCTGTTAAACTGAATCACATCAACTTGATGTGAGAGAGGAGTGTCCTTTCTCGCTGTTAAACTGAATCACATCAATTTGATGTAAGAGAGGAGTGTCCTTTCTCGCTGTTAAACTGAATCACATCAACTTGATGTGAGAGAGGAGTGTCCTTTCTCGCTGTTAAACTGAATCACATCAATTTGATGTAAGAGAGGAGTGTCCTTTCTCGCTGTTAAACTGAATCACATCAATTTGATGTAAGAGAGGAGTGTCCTTTCTCGCTGTTAAACTGAATCACATCAATTTGATGTAAGAGAGGAGTGTCCTTTCACGCTGTTAAACTGAATCACATCAATTTGATGTAAGAGAGGAGTGTCCTTTCACGCTGTTAAACTGAATCACATCAATTTGATGTAAGAGATGAGTGTCCTTTCTCGTCTTTGTTATCTTCCATTCATTGACAAGATACACATTTTATTTCATCCGGAGAATGTGAAACTGCGATCGAGCCCATGTTCACTTGACTACCAAGCCAACGTGTTACTGGCGAGATCCTGATGGCTTTGGTTTCCTGACTCCGCAGTTTAAGACTAAATTTAACCACTGACTCTGTGGGAGAACTAAACCCTCTACAAAAAGATAACAAAACGCATGTTTGAAGAAATCTACTCTAGAGAAGCATGGATCTTGATACACACTGACGGATCAGCAACACGAGAAGTGCAATTGCTGGTGCTGTATTTGTTGGGGTATACCCAAACATGGAAGACCAAAACTCGTGTCTTCCAGCTGGAGCCCTGAATACTAACTACACTGAGAAAACACAATACATTCACCTCTCTGCTGTGAGAATGAAGAGTGAAACAGTTGCTTCTTCTTCTTCTTTCCTTCCTCATTTGCCTTTCAGCGTCGAGGGGAGATATAATTTGCGGTCTTTTGCTCTTCTGTTCGCCTCTGCTGCTGTTATGTTTCCTAGTGCTTCTAATATTCCATCGACCCATCTTTTTCGTGGTCGATCCTTGGGTCTGGTGTTCTCACAACGTTTGTTGAAGGCTCGTTGTGTTGTGTTTTGCTGCAGTCGTTAAATTGCTTTCTAAGACATGACTGAATGAACCGACTGTCGTAGATGACTTTCAGTCCATCATCGAAAGTCTAGAAACGATATATTCGGCCTGCTTGGATGGAAGTCTCACATCTGGAAATACAAACAGTGGTCCATGCCATGTTGCGGTTTATGAAAAAAGGAAGAGCTCTTAGCTTGGCCTCAGGAATATATAAGGTACAGATAACATGCCTACATGAGAACGATGTCTTGAAGGCCATCAACGATTGTATTTTGAGATTCTATTGATGAAGCAGCGGAGCCTGTATAAATAACAATTGATAAAGGCAGGCAGACGTGTACACATCCTGCGAGCTAATGGGACCGTGTTGTGTTCTCGCATTTCGCCATCTTCTGTTTGAAACTGAGCAGCTATGGGTTACCCGAAGTGCCATGATGTTAACTCGAAGAAAATGAAGAATCTGTAACAGCGGTGAACAACGCACAGTGAACAACGCACAGTGAACGCTATTACCATTAGTTGTTTTAACTGGTCATCTTAACATTCTTTTATAAACAAGATCTCATAGGCGCCTATTGATCTTTATGTTTGTTTTATTAACTGCCCACAAGCGGCATACATTTGTCAGGAATAGATCAACACAAAATATGAATGATTCCTGTCAGACTCTCACTGTCAATGATTTCTGACAGAAAACATTAAAGTTATGAATCACCACTTCTGCATTTGACATTCTAAAATAATACACATTTTATATTTCATCATCATCAAGTACCATGCCTGCTGACGTTGGTGATTATGTCTTTCCACAACTTTCGATCTCGACAGTTATTTATCATTTCTGTTGTTGACCTTCTGCCATGCCATTCTCTTAAGCTTTATGGCATATTTTCTCTTTACTTCCCTCTATCTCTTCGTCCCTCAATTCTCCCAGTTGTCACAACATATTCCAGCTGTTCCCTTCTCATTGCATGGCCACAAAATGATGATTGTTTCTTCATAATTTTGGAAATGAGCTCTCTTTCGTTTTATATCACCACAGAATTAATGTTAATTTCTTATAGATCGCAATATTCTGTAACGTTGATATGAAACATGTATTTCGTTCATTACATTATCTGTAGATTTGTTTCCTTACATTACTCTCTTCTGTATCCTGCCGGATAATAATTTGCTTTGATGCATACACTACTAGTTTAGAATACTGTAGTATCCCTATCTCATGGCCGAGCAGTGACGTGACTACCACTGCACATTTGAACCAGCACGGCCCAAATGTTAGGGTCTGCTGTTTCAAGCCATTTCTTTTTTTTTTAAACGTATTTATAGCTTACATATTCATTTATATTATACATATTCTAATTAGTTTTGTGTTTAATTTGTTAAAACATTTTAGATTAAATGCGTTATGTCTGTATTTTTGTGTTCTATTATTCACACATTATAATTATTTAATCAATGAATCAATAATTGATTTAATAATGATGAAGACAACACTACATTCTGGGAAAATCTACAAATTCTCAGTTCCCTTTTCCAGACACAGCAAGATACGTCTATTACAGCTCCAGCATCTTATTGGTTATACATAGGTTGTATATAAGTTGTACATAAGTTGTATATAAGTTGTACATAAGTTGTATATAAGTTGTACATAAGTTGTATATAAGTTGTACATAAGTTGTATATAAGCCTAAAACTTCTTACCTTACACTTAATTCAATCGTTCATTTTAAAGTATATCGTTCTCAAATTGTAATATAAAAAAATGGATTTTTAAAAAAATTGTCTTGCCCTGATTCTCTCCAACACAGTGCTACGCCCATAACAACGCGGTAAAGCTTGTAACAGAAAAATCCCAATTCCACAAGATGTCACTTCTTACCGCCTACCCGTGAAACGTTTATTTACACTTGGCAATCGTTGTCCAACCGATATAGCCTGATAATGAGACCAAAGATTCCAGATGCGAATGTCTTCGATTGATCTGCTGCCATATATGCATGATTCTCAAACTGCGTGGTGTTTTGTTTCCCCCCTGAAGACCTTGCAACATCTTGCACATTATATTTTGAGATTAAGTTTGATTCCGTTTTCTTTTTAACAGACACTCATTACTGTTGTATTGGTTGTTCACGCAACCATTGCTATCTTGATGAATGTATTCTTGTTGTAGGTAAATTACCTTAAAATTATTTGAAAATACCTTCTGAACCTGTTCAGAGGTGCACAAATCTCTTCTTCCACTTCATTTCTTCGTATGCCCTTTCGGCTGTCAAAGTAACACGCAGTTCTACTCCTTTTGGTTCTTTGATTATGGAATGCTCCGGTATCACTGCAAACGAATTAAAAATCCATAACTGCTCAATCGCCCGTGCCAGTGGAATCATCCGAATTACTATATCATCTACCAAAGAAAGAAAGGTAACTGTAGTCCCCATCATAGCAGTCTCAGCACACGCCAAAAGACATAAGGCGAAACCGCGCAGAAAGTGAACACAGCCAACTGTTCCCTGTCATACGATATCATCATTCATCGTAAACAATTGGAATATCGAAACATGATCAAAACGGATGAAACACACAGCTCACGGTGTGCACAGAGCACCTAACTCAGTAGCTCCTGTAACAAGCCGGACTCCCCCTCATTAGTTCTATTCCTTACTCCTCTGATGGTGTCAGTCTTCGGCCATCTGTAGTAGTAAGGCCAGCAGGAAAAACGGGAAGTTTAAGAAAACCCTCACAATTATGACGTATTGAGCTATGAGAGCTATGGACGGCTTATTCTACACACAACCGTCCCTGCTGGCAAAGTTAAACTATCACAAAATTGGGATAATTCCTTTCTGCCCGCTGGTCTTTCTACTATAGATGGCAATAGTCAGCCAATGTTATTTGCGCGGTTGTTATTACTCCCTCTTCTCTTCCCATTTTATCCTGCGTCTGTCACGAGATCGGCGTCTCCCTCTTCTCTTCCCATTTTACCCTGCATCTGTCACGAGATCGGCGTCTCCCTCTTCTCTTCCCATTTTACTCTGCGTCTGTCACGAGATCGGCGTCTCCCTCTTCTCTTCCCATTTTACTCTGCGTCTGTCACGAGATCGGTGTCTCCCTATTCTCCTCCCATTTTACTCTGTCACGAGATCGGCGTCTCCCTCTTCTCTTCCCATTTTACTCTGCGTCTGTCACGAGATCGGTGTCTCCCTATTCTCTTCCCATTTTACTCTGTCACGAGATCGGCGTCTCCCTCTTCTTTTCCCATTTTACTCTGCGTCTGTCACAAGATCGGCGTCTCCCTCTTCTTCTTCCATTTCACTCTGCGTCTGTCACGAGATCGGCGTCTCCCTCTTCTCTTCCCATTTTACTCTGCGTCTGTCACGAGATCGATGTCTCCCTATTCTCCTCCCATTTTACTCTGTCACGAGATCGGCGTCTCCCTCTTCTTTTCCCATTTCACTCTGCGTCTGTCACGAGATCGGCGTCTCCCTCTTCTCTTCCCATTTTACTCTGCGTCTGTCACGAGATCGGCGTCTCCCTCTTCTTTTCACATTTCACTCTGCGTCTGTCACGAGATCGGCGTCTCCCTCTTCTCTTCCCATTTTACTCTGCGTCTGTCACGAGATCGGTGTCTCCCTATTCTCCTCCCATTTTACTCTGTCACGAGATCGGCGTCTCCCTCTTCTTTTCCCATTTTACTCTGTCACGAGATCGGTGTCTCCCTCTTCTTTTCCCATTTTACTCTGCGTCTGTCACGAGATCGGCGTCTCCCTCTTCTCTTCCCATTTTACTCTGCGTCTGTCACGAGATCGGCGTCTCCCTCTTCTCTTCCCATTTTACTCTGCGTCTGTCACGAGATCGGTGTCTCCCTATTCTCCTCCCATTTTACTCTGTCACGAGATCGGCGTCTCCCTCTTCTTTTCCCATTTTACTCTGTCACGAGATCGGTGTCTCCCTCTTCTTTTCCCATTTTACTCTGCGTCTGTCACGAGATCGGCGTCTCCCTCTTCTCTTCCCATTTTACTCTGCGTCTGTCACGAGATCGGCGTCTCCCTCTTCTTTTCACATTTCACTCTGCGTCTGTCACGAGATCGGCGTCTCCCTATTCTCCTCCCATTTTACTCTGCGTCTGTCACGAGATCGGCGTCTCCCTATTCTCCTCCCATTTTACTCTGCGTCTGTCACGAGATCGGCGTCTCCCTATTCTCCTCCCATTTTACTCTGCGTCTGTCACGAGATCGGCGTCTCCCTATTCTCCTCCCATTTCACTCTGCGTCTGTCATGAGATCGGCGTCTCCCTCTTCTCTTCCCATTTTACTCTGCGTCTGTCACGAGATCGGCGTCTCCCTCTTCTTTTCACATTTCACTCTGCGTCTGTCACGAGATCGGCGTCTCCCTCTTCTCTTCCCATTTTACTCTGCGTCTGTCACGAGATCGGCGTCTCCCTCTTCTCTTCCCATTTTACTCTGCGTCTGTCACGAGATCGGTGTCTCCCTATTCTCTTCCCATTTTACTCTGTCACGAGATCGGCGTCTCCCTCTTCTTTTCCCATTTTACTCTGCGTCTGTCACGAGATCGGCGTCTCCCTCTTCTTTTTCCATTTCACTCTGCGTCTGTCACGAGATCGGCGTCTCCCTCTTCTTTTCCCATTTCACTCTGCGTCTGTCACGAGATCGGCGTTTCCCTCTTCTCTTCCCATTTTACTCTGCGTCTGTCACGAGATCGGCGTCTCCCTCTTCTTTTCACATTTCACTCTGCGTCTGTCACAAGATCGGCGTCTCCCTCTTCTCTTCCCATTTTACTCTGCGTCTGTCACGAGATCGGTGTCTCCCTATTCTCCTCCCATTTTACTCTGTCACGAGATCGGCGTCTCCCTCTTCTTTTCCCATTTTACTCTGCGTCTGACACGAGATCTGTACCTTTCTCCACTTTTTCTATATACCTTTATATACGGCATGGGGTCAGTAACAAGATGTCTCCCCAAGTGAACATGTGTACTATTTTTATTCGTTTTCTCTGTATTTGATCGATTGCTTGATTATATGTGAATTCATTGCTTATAATCTAACTTCTAATTTGTCAACACTGATCATTCAGTTCTTCAAACATCAAATGTCGTGTTTACTATCTGTGACAGTAACTTACTCATGATCGGTTTGCTTTGTCGGTCCCAGCTTCCACCAGGACCTCCCTTTATCTGGGAATTTCAGGATGACCCAGGGTGGTGGTTGTTATTTATAGAATCATCATCATTGCTACACACCGGTATAATCCAAAAGTGCTCCAAAATATCCCACTCGAGAATCTCGAGAAAATCCAATGTGAATTCAGAAGTAAAGGCATCAAGATGCACTAAGATGCGTAGATATGCGAAGCCGCTGTAAATCTGATAATAATGGCAATTTAGTTTTTTAAAAAAAAGAAGAAAAAGTGGTATGGTGACAGCTTTACGTAGTAATGGACCAAAAGTCAACGTTGCTGCTATGAGATTTGAGGCCGACATGTACACCTTAGCGCGGCCTTGGATCTACGCTGTGCACAGATTTGTGCTGACAATTTTGCCCGGACAACGGTCAAATTCAATGGCCTACTTTTTTCACTTGTAATTGCCAAATGGTTCTTTAACGAGTGCACACGGGATCTTCTGTTTATTGTCGTTATCCGAGACGGCTAGACATCTAACTACCAAAGAGATCACGGGAGTGAAGGTTACGAAGAAACCACATGTTAATATTTTCCTATTTTTGACAAAATTTGGGTTTTTGAACCCGGGTCCTTCCTGTGTAAAGGCCGATGTCGTGGTTAGAAACTACCTGGCCCCCAAGATGGTCTCTATAGCTACCGTAACGTCGCGTTGTACAGGATGTCCAATTCCCGATAATGTCCGGCGAGAGTGGGTGGGTTTGGAGATGATGTATAGACCAGATTCACCTATTGCAGCCTTGTTTGAATCTGACATTTGGCTTTGCTGTTTGGAACTTAACGATGATGTTGGGGACTGGTTGGTCTCGAGGCAAGACGGCGGGTTCGAGACAGAGAGGTTGTGGCTTCAAATCCCGGTTGCACCATTTGGGATGTTTTTAATGATTTCTCTCTGCGGCAACCAGCCCTGGTCTCAGCAGCGAGGTTCGGCTTGAAATGTCAATTACTCACTGACCGAAATAATGATTACCTCCGAAGACAGAGTTATCTGCCTGTGCGGCAAGGGACTCCTGTGCACACGGCTGCCTGTGAAAAACGGATTAACACGCAAAATTCATTTCCTAGTCTCTGAGGACTTCATCAGAGATAGAAAGCTGATGTTTTTTGCTTCACTGTGTTGTTTATTCTTTAGAACGATGAAAATCAAGAAAATCACTGGAGTCTGTAGAAATGTGGTTATACAGAAGAATGTTGAGAATACCATGGATAGCTAAGAGAGGTAATGAAAACGTTCTGAAAAAGGCCAAAGCAAAAAGAGAGCTAATTTCCAATATATATTAAAAACAAACAATCATCATTTTTTGGCCATGTAATGAGAAGAGAACAAATGGAATATATTGTAACAACACGGGGAAATTGAGGGCTGAAAAGATAGAGGAAAGCAAAGAGAAAAAATACCAGACAGCTTTAGAGAATGGCTTGGCAGAAGGTCAACAACAGAAATGTTGAGATCGAAAATTGTGGAGAGACATGATCACCTACGGATCATCAGCCAGCAGGCCCGGTACTTGATGATGATGATGATGATGATGATGATGATGATGATGATGTCTTGTTTTTCCTTTAGAGCGACTCAGATCACTCATATAATTTAGATGTCAGTTTTGTCTGTGTGTGCGAAGTTACAAAGTCTTAAGCCCGGTTCTGGCTTGTAATAAAAGACAATTATGGGCATACAATAGCTACTGCTGATGTTGGATCCATTTCATAAGCATTTTTAACCTGTCTCCATTTTCAGCTGCTGCTTTTTTAGATGTCTCACGTGCTGTAGCCCCTTGGTGTGCACCACCTAACGCTCTTTTGCTCCAGATAATCAGTCTACTTTACGTTCCTTCTACTTGTTTTGTCTTAGTCTTATTCTTCTACTTAGTCTTCTTCTTCGCTTAGTATTTTAATTTTCTTCTTTGTTTTAGTCTTATTCTTCTTATTCGTCTCAGTCATTTTATTCGTCTTCTTCTTATTATTCTTCTTATTCGTCTGTCATTCTATTCGTCTTTTCTTCGCTTAGTATTTTAATTTTATTCTTCTTTGTTTAGTCTTCTTATTCGTCTCAGTCTTCTTATTATTCCTCTTCTTCTTCTTCTTCTTCATAGTCTTCCTCTGCAGCAGTCAACATCTGACCGGCATGGATCATGAACTATGTGGAACGCCTATGGTCTCATCTGATCCCCAACAGGCTGTCGCGTAGGCTTCTGTACTCTACATTTTAGAATCGTCTATTGTAATTATAATGTGATTATCTTCACATTTCCTCTTCCCTCATTATGTGGTCTCTGCTTATTTCTGACGTCTTTGGACGATTTGGAAGTCCAAACAGACAAGCAGAAGGATGAACGATCCAAGGATCAAACAATAGTTGTGAACGGCATCAATTTGTGATTACATTTAAGGAATGACAATCTTCTCACGCTCTCACAGCAATTGCAACTGAATAAGAAGTAGGGCCAGCTCTGAAACCGATAAACCTGGTAGAGTTCAGGTTTTTGACTTCATGTGGTCGTAATTTTGATTCATTAAACACGTTTGTGGGAATCCCGATAGCACAGTGGTTAGTGAACTGGACTACAAAGGACACGGGTTCGATCCTGATCGACGGCTTCCAGGTTCACCCAACCTTTAATGGGTACCGGATTATATTCTGGGAAAGTAAAGCGGCACGGGCGTAATACCGACCACATTACCTAAAAAATCATGTGCCGAAGGTCTGTAAAAATTATGGTCACTAACACCATATTCTCTATACGCCACTTTGCGTGACGGGGCTCTTTACTTTCTTTTAACTAATATGTTTGTATACACCCCATAATCACCACTTTAGTATTTGGAAGGTGTTTGTGGCTGGCGTTTCCAGACGTGGTTAACAGGTTTGCTAGATGCCGCGAAGGTCACGCTAGGGAGAGGTTTTCAGGGGTTTCTCTTTCTCATGCAAATCTATTGACAATCATCATCATCAAGCACCGGGCCTGCTGGCGTAGGTTATCATGTCTCTCCACAACTTTCGATCACGACAGTTATTTATCATTTTTGTTGTTGACCTTCTGCCAAGCCATTCTCTTAAGCTGCCTTGTATCTTTTCTCTTTGCTTCCCTCTATCTCTTCGTCCCTCAATTTTCCCAGTTGTTACAATCTATTCCAGTTATTCTCTTCTCATTACATGGCCAAAAAATGATGATTGTTTCTTCCTAATATTGGAAATTAGCTCTATTTTTGCGTTGGCCTCTTTCAGAACGTTTTAAATTGACAATATGTAAACACAAAATTGTATCAAGCAGCTAAACTGAGACAAGACAAACTACGACGTTTCGCAAAAGCCTTCTCCGGGTATAAAATAAATATTCTAACGCAATAAATGTGAATGTTTATCATGTACAATTGTATCCGGTTTATATTTGCGCGGTTCTTTATTTAATGTAGGATAAGCATGAAACTGTTAAATGAATAATATTATTGTTTCACGTCGACTGGCAGGCCATTTGAATCATCAAATAACTAAAACTCCTGGATAATCGATTTTCGCTTGATATGAAAAACAAAACAGCAGACACTTACCCACTTGAAATCAATCAACTTTGAACCATGACATGAACGCTAAATGAACCACAACGTGAGTAATTATTTGAACACAGCCAGACCATGTGAACGTAAAATAGTTGGTACTGTTAATGAATAACACAATGGCATAGCACATTAAATAAATTAATAACCGGTCAACTGAATAAACTAGGTCCTGAGCATTAATTAAAATGAAACCAAAGAAAGACTAATGTTTGAAAGAATAGTTGAATGAGTCAAATCTAATTCATCGGATTATTCAAGGATTGATATTACATTTTAACTTAAACGAGGTCTAATAGTTAAACGAGGTCTAATAGTTAAACGAGGTCTAATAGTTAAACGAGGTCTAATAGTTAAACGAGGTCTAATAGTTAAACGAGGTCTAATAGTTAAACGAGTAGAATTCGAGTAGACCCACTTCTCGATTTCCTATATAAATTTGTATTTGATTTAATGAGTTAGTGTGATACATTTTGTGTAATAAATGAATCAATATCTTATCAATTGATTGAATCAATATGTGGTGTAATAAATGACTCAATATCTTATTTATTGAGTGAATTATCATTTGGTGTAATAAATAAACCACTATCTGGTCTATTGAGTAAATACACATTTGTCGTAATGAGTAAATCAACATTTGTCGTAATGAGTAAATCAACATTTGTCGTAATGAGTAAATCAACATTTGTCGTAATGAGTAAATCAACATTTGTCGTAATGAGTAAATCAACATTTGTCGTAATGAATAAATCAACATTTGTCGTAATGAGTAAATCAACATTTGTCGTAATGAGTAAATCAACATTTGTCGTAATGAGTAAATCAACATTTGCTGTAATGAGTAAATCAACATTTGTCGTAATGAGTAAATCAACATTTGTCGTAATGAGTAAATCAACATTTGCTGTAATGAGTAAATCAACATTTGTCGTAATGAGTAAATCAACATTTGTCGTAATGAGTAAATCAACATTTGTCGTAATGAGTAAATCAACATTTGTCGTAATGAGTAAATCAACATTTGTCGTAATGAGTAAATCAACATTTGTCGTAATGAGTAAATCAACTTTTTTCTGTAATGAGTAAATCAACATTTGTCGTAATGAGTTAATCAACATTTGTCATAATGAGTAAATCAACATTTGCTGTAATGAGTAAATCAACATTTGTCGTAATGAGTAAATCAACATTTGCTGTAATGAGTAAATCAACATTTGCTGTAATGAGTAAATCAACATTTCCTGTAATGAGTAAATCAACATTTGCTGTAATGAGTAAATCAACATTTGCTGTAATGAGTAAATCAACATCGTATATTAACAATTGCATAGAAATCAAATATAACTATTTTTTCAGCTTTTCTCAAGCCAATAAAACAGCTGTAACTATTTTTAAAAATGATTAAATAACTGAGACTCCAAAACTCTACCAAGTCACAATGACGTTATTTGACGTATAAAAGTTGCATCTCCAGTCTCGGGATATATTAGTCCCGTCTAAGAAGATATTATTGTGGTTGAAACGTATCTATAGGAAATACGAAGCTAAAATTATTAATAAGTTTTACATACCATATTTAGACTCGCCGAAAATGTATGTTCATTATGGGCAAGTTCGTTGAGGATTTTCCTGAAAGAAACCTGAAATGCACTTTTTGAAGTACCAGGTGGATTAAACCACAATATAGTTTGTAAAACTCATAAATAGTAAAAAAGCAAGGATTATGATATATATATATATATATTTAATATATTGCTGGTGGCAACTAGTGGGCGCCCAAAACTTCAATTTGTAGATGTGTGTAAACGTGACATGAAGACTCTGAACATAAACCTTGCAACCTGGGAGGACATCGCTACAAAAACAATGTTTGGAAAAACACTCTAAAGCTCCAACTCAAAACAAGGAGCAGACGGATTCACAGAAAAAATTTAATATCTTGCGAAAGATAACAAAAAATAAAATATTTATAGTTGCCCTGAAAAATCCATAGTCAACTATGACTGACAGTGGCTGCTACTATACATCAAAGAAGCAAACATCTTTCTTAATTACTTGACAAGAGGGAACAAAATACGGTTGATAATGATCACCATCAAGTGCCATGTCTGCTGTGGAGATGATCATGTCTCTCCACAACTTTCGATTTCGACAGTTATTTATCATTTCTGTTGACCTTCTGCTAAATCATTCTCTTATGCTGCCTGGTGTCTTTTCTCTTTGCTTCCTTCTATCTCTTCGTCCCTCAATTTTCACATTTGTTACAATATATTCCAGCTGTTCCTTTCTTATTACATGACCAAAAAGTGATGATTGTTTCTTCCTAATATTGGAGATTAGCTATATTTTTGTTTTGGCCTCTTTCAGAACGTTTTCATTACTCTTCTTAGTTGTCCATGGTATTCTCAACATTCTTCATTTAAACCACTTTTCTGCAGCCTCCAGTGATTTTCTTGTCTGTTGTCCTATTGTCCATGATTCACATCTAAATGTTAAGACCGGCTCAACATAACATTTAAGAAATCTTTTTCTTGTTTCTATTGTCAAAAATGGATTGCACAGTATCTTCCTCATTTTTTTGAAAAGCTGCATTTGCCTGAGCCAATTTGATAATGATTTAAATATAAATACGTGTTTTTAACTATTTTTACTTCAACAATGCTGAGATATAATTTGTTTGAACACCGGCAAATATTCGTAAACACACTGTAGATTCTGTTAGTTCTTCATGTATTTCTCGTGACCTTTGACTGCCAGCTGCACTATGTTGTGATTAGCATTACGTCATTCTCGATATAACTACCCGTTATAATAATGAAATTATTTTATGTGTAGTAGTAGTTCACGATCTCATTTCCTGATTGCATTTGATCTTTTCTACCTGTAGTTGAGATTAAGTGACATATATATATATATATATATATATATATATATATATATATATATATATATATGTATAAAACACTGTATATAATACTGTCACACTACTTTATCCAGTCGAATAAAAATTACATTAAACGATCAACCAAGTACATAGATACCTTAACTGTATCATGAACTACCACACTGCTAGCAACACATCGAATTTGTGATTCGTCTAGTACTTTAAACAATTCAGTGAACCAACACCACCATTATTGTGAAAGCAAATATCCAGAATAATTCAGTTTAAATGTTTGACTAAAATTCAAATATCAGTAAAATACAGCTCATCATCGCTACTTCATGAATCAACTTTAGATTAATTAAGTGCGCATCATTAACACCTGAAGATCAACACTCCAAACCATTAAAATCTGAAGATCGATAATTCGCTTCATTAACACATGAAGATCAACAATTCGACCGATTAACACCTGAAGTTCAACAATCCGACAAATTAAGATTGAAGATCAACGATGTTACACTTAGCCTCATTAACACTTGAAGATAAAAGGTCCTTTTCATTAACGCTTGAAGATAAAACGTCCTTTTCATTAACACTTGAAGATAAAACGTCCTTTTCATTAACACTTGAAGATAAAAGGTCCCTTTCATTAACACTTGAAAATAAAAGGTCCTTTTCATTAACGCTTGAAGATAAAACGTCCTTTTCATTAACACTTGAAGATAAAACGTCCTTTTCATTAACACTTGAAGATAAAAAAAGGTCTTTTTCATTAACACTTGAAGATAAAAGGTCCTTTTCAATAACGTTTGAAGATAAAAGGTCTTTTTCATTAACGCTTGAAGATAAAACGTCCTTTTCATTAACACTTGAAGATAAAAGGTCCCTTTCATTAACACTTGAAGATAAAAGGTCCTTTTCATTAACGCTTGAAGATAAAACGTCCTTTACATTAACACTTGAAGATAAAACGTCCTTTTCATTAACACTTGAAGATAAAAAAAGGTCTTTTTCATTAACATTTGAAGATAAAAAAGGTCTTTTTCATTAACACTTGAAGATAAAACATCATTTTCATTAACACTTGAAGATAAAAGGTCCTTTTCAATAACGTTTGAAGATAAAAGGTCTTTTTCATTAACGCTTGAAGGTAAAACGTCCTTTTCATTAACACTTGAAGATAAAACGTCCTTTTCATTAACACTTGAAGATAAAACGTCCTTTTCATTAACACTTGAAGATAAAAGGTCTTTTTCATTAACACTTGAAGTTAAAAAAGGTCTTTTTCATTAACACTTGAAGATAAAACGTCCTTTTCATTAACACTTGAAGATAAAACGTCCTTTTCATTAACACTTGAAGATAAAAGGTCCTTTTCAATAACGTTTGAAGATAAAAGGTCTTTTTCATTAACGCTTGAAGATAAAACGTCCTTTTCATTAACACTTGAAGATAAAACGTCCTTGTCATTAACACTTGAAGATAAAACGTCCTTTTCATTAACACTTGAAGATAAAACGTCCTTTTCATTAACACTTGAAGATTAACAATCCGTCTCATCGACATCAAAAGGTAAACAATTCGCCTTACCAACACTGGAATCTCAATATTCCCCCCTATCAACAAGTGAATTCCTCAAAATGTTTGCGCAAGCTGGCTACGAAACAAATCGTTTGGAAGCTAAACTTACGAAGACTAACTAACTGCGACTAAAAACCGAAACTGTTAAGATATTTCATGATCTATCGCCAAAATTTGAACCGGACTTCGGCGCCAAAAAATAACCTATTAATGACGTTTGGTCAGTAAGGATGGACTAACGCACTATATTATAGTATATATAGTCTGTGAGAAAATTACTGAAAGGAAAATCATAAACTGCATGAACTAGAATAGTGAAGATAAAAGCTCCAAACATATTTTTTATTGAACTTATTTTTTTTTTCTTTTGGTGAGTTGACCTGATAACTACACCTCATCGTCCGTCCTTAAAATAGCTTTAAATGTGGGTAGATGCGCTGTATTGTGACTTAAAACAAGCCGCTATATTTGCGCCTCTGATTCAACACCTCTGACTTTAGCACGACATTTTTGAGTACGTGTTTGACGTTCCTTTTCGATGCTTGGCCATTCGTGTTAGTCTGTTTCTGAGCTCATTACAATTAAACTGGAGTACTGCAGTCAGTTATGAGTCGCTGATCACTTTCAAATCTGGCACTGGTGGCATCTATGGCCCACTTTATAAATTTGATTTCATTCTACATTGCTACTTAGGAATATCGGGTTAGACAATGTCTCTAAACAAAAACGAACCTTGCTACTTACAAAGATCATGTTTGATACAGTCTAAATAAAAACGAACCTTGCTACTTACAAAGATCAGGTTAGACAATGTCTCTAGACAAAAACGAACCTTGCTACTTACAAAGATCAGGTTAGACAATGTCTCTAGACAAAAACGAACCTTGCTACTTACAAAGATCAGGCTAGATAATGTCTCTAGACAAAAACGAACTGTGCTACTTACAAAGATCAGGTTAGACAATGTCTCTAGACAAAAACGAACTGTGCTACTTACAAAGATCAGGTTAGACAATGTCTCTAGACAAAAACGAACTGTGCTACTTACAAAGATCAGGCTAGATAATGTCTCTAGACAAAAACGAACTGTGCTACTTACAAAGATCAGGCTAGACAATGTCTCTAGACAAAAACGAACTGTGCTACTTACAAAGATCAGGCTAGATAATGTCTCTAGTCAAAAACGAACCTTGCTACTTACAAAGATCAGGCTAGACAATGTCTCTAGACAAAAACGAACCTTGCTACTTACAAAGATCAGGTTAGACAATGTCTCTAGTCAAAAACGAACCTTGCTACTTACAAAGATCAGGTTAGACAATGTCTCTAGTCAAAAACGAACCTTGCTACTTACAAAGATCAGGTTAGACAATGTCTCTAGTCAAAAACGAACCTTGCTACTTACAAAGATCAGGTTAGACAATGTCTCTAGTCAAAAACGAACCTTGCTAGACAAAAACGAACTGTGCTACTTACAAAGATCAGGTTAGACAATGTCTCTAGACAAAAACGAACTGTGCTACTTACAAAGATCAGGCTAGATAATGTCTCTAGACAAAAACGAACTGTGCTACTTACAAAGATCAGGCTAGACAATGTCTCTAGACAAAAACGAACTGTGCTACTTACAAAGATCAGGCTAGATAATGTCTCTAGACAAAAACGAACTGTGCTACTTACAAAGATCAGGCTAGATAATGTCTCTAGACAAAAACGAACTGTGCTACTTACAAAGATCAGGTTAGATAATGTCTCTAGACAAAAACGAACTGTGCTACTTACAAAGATCAGGCTAGACAATGTCTCTAGACAAAAACGAACTGTGCTACTTACAAAGATCAGGCTAGATAATGTCTCTAGACAAAAACGAACTGTGCTACTTACAAAGATCAGGCTAGACAATGTCTCTAGACAAAAACCCTCTTAACTGTAGTTTTGCGTAGTTTATTTATGTGCGTTACGTCGCGTACAAAACTGTTTGTATTGTTTGAACGCATACAATATATTGTAGTGTATAGTGGTCATATCTGTATCGATGAATGAGAACAAATATATTTGTTGTGTATTTCTTTTTTTTTTTAAATGAGACTTTATAAATTCAAATGCAGGCCACTGAACATGTCTGAAATATTCTCATGTAAACTTGTTCGGGAATTGGGTACAGGTTACTTGTATATTTTATGACCAGCCTGAATTCTTATTTCCTATCCAGAATGAATAACATAAACAGGATCTTTTGGCCACTGAAGTTACATAGCTCATCCAAATATATGATATTATAGATTGTAGCCTATTGCTCATAAAGGGGATCTCTTCTAGTGCCCCTGTCTACACCCACAGAAGTCTCTTGAGGACAATGGCTGAGGCTAATGAAGCAATATTGCCACCAGAGCTTAAACACTGCTTCGTAATAGAATCAACTGTTTGTAATTGACACATAATTGGATTCCGTCCAGGTTTAGTGTTGTTACTGTTTCTGTTGGCTCAAGATTCAAGTTCGGTTCTTACAAAGAACATTAACGTCATATATTGATTTGTTTAAACATACATGCCCCAAGCACATTATAGATGCGTTATGCTGAAAGCTATACTAGACTAGGGAGAAGGGATGAATATACGGACTTTGAGAGTTGAACATCACTCTTTATAGGCGGGAGTTGCATCAATATAGGATTATAAAACAGAGATGTCAAAGAAACATAAAATGGTATTAAGCAGCTAAACATATAGAGAGACGAGACAAACTACGATGTTTCGGTAAAGCCTTCATCATGTACAGACTAACACATATTAATACAAAAATAATATAAAAGGTAGGCAAATAAAAAAAATAAAGAGCCCCCGTCACGCCAAGTGGCGTATAGGGAATATGGTGTTAGTGACCATACATTTTACAGACCTTCAGCACATGATTTTTGGGGTAATGTGGTCGGTGTTCCCAGAAAAAATACAGTACCCATTTAAGGCTGGGTGAACCCGGAAGCCGTTGGTTGGGATCGAACCCTACCTTTTGTCCTTTGTAGTCTAGTTCACTAACCACTGAGCTATCGCGGCTCCCAAGGTAGGCAAGTGCTCATCTCAAAATGGCGGAGGAGGAAGTGATAGGAGACAGCCTGTCAGAGTACAAATGCAAGGAATGAGAAGAATAGACATGTGAGTTATGAGAGGTTAACTTTAACGGTTACTGAAAAGAACATGATAGACATAATAGTAAAAGAAAGCAACAAGATAGGTCTCAGTCTGAATAGTAAGAAAACAGAAGTAATGGTTATATCGAAGAAACAATCATCACCATCATGCAGCATAAAAATAAACGAGACAAATCTGAAACACGTGCAACGTTTGAAATACTTGGGCACAGTAATAACATCAGATGGGAGATGCAACACAGAAATAAAAAGCAAAATAGCTCAGGCCAAAATAGCATTTCAGAAAATGAAAAATATCTTATGCAACAAATATATGTCAATAAAAATGAGAAAGAGAGTTCATCGGTGCTATATAGAACCAATTCTGACATATGGAAGCGAATCATGGACAGAAGACAAACAATTGAAAAGACGATTAGAGGCCACAGAGATGGGATTTCTCAGAAGAATGTTGAAAGTTCCCTGGACAGCTAAAAAGACCAATGAGGAAGTTCTCGAAGATGCCAACACAAAAAGGGAGCTCTTAAAAAACATCAGAAAGAAGTAATCAACATTTTTCGGGCACATCATGAGAAGAAGAAAGTTGGAATACTTGGTTACAACTGAGAACATAAAAGGAAAGATAGATCGCGAACGACAAAGAGAGAAAATAATGGATAGCTTGGTGTCATGGCATGGAAAACAGTCAACAACAGAACTGATACGATGCACTGTAGATAGAAGATTGTGAAGGGACATGATCGCCTACGCCAACCGGTATGGCACATGATGATGATGAAAAGAGCATTCTATCGGAGTTTAATGAAAAAGAATGAAGAACAACTCCGTAGATGAGAGGCTAATTTTAAAGTTTTGGATAAAGAGTACGCTGGTGAAGTTTAATAAAATGAAGCGACGAAAGTTCAGTGTGTTTTTTTTTGCGGTCGACAGACATCGAGCAGCTTTTAAGCAACACCGTCTACCTGCGACTCATGGCAAATGTAAAATCGTTCCTCCCCTCTCTGATGTATCCTGTAGAGATCATAAAAGAAAAAAGGAAGCGCGCCAGGAGAGTTCATCTGTCACTATCATAAATTTAAACCTGCTGTTAATGGTCAAACGGAACAAACAATGGAATAGTCATCATCATCATCAAGTACAAAGCCTGCTGGTGTGGGTGACCATGTCTCTCCACAACTTTCGATCTCGACAGTTATTTATCTTTTCTGTTATTGACCTTCATATATTGGAATAGTACATGATCTATATGCCAAGACCTTTCTACAGAGCACAGCACCCAGACAAAAGAAGACAGAGAGAGAAGATTGCGGAAGAGCACTATAAGTAATAATGGATAAGATTTATTAGCATTTACCAACTATAAAAATGGAGACCTTAAAACTGAAGTTTGAAAGCAAATATAACTATTTGAATGAAATATCTATATCAAATTATAGAAATTAAAGTATGCATAAAGTAATCACTTAGCATAGAAGTTAAATCTGTCATCATCATCATCGTGTGCCTTCTACGCAACGAAGGTTGGCTACCATGGATCGCCATTCTACTCTGTTTCTTGCTTTGATGGTGCAGGCTGATATAGATTGACTTGTCCATCTTTTGATGTTACTCGTCCATGTTAGTCTTGGTCTGCCTCTGCCTCTTTTACCTTGTATTTTTCCTTCCAATATTACTTTTAGTAGGCTGTTGTGTCTTTTAACATGCCCCAAAAATTTCAATTGTCTTGTCATAATTAAATCTGTAGTTTCCAATATTCTTGGGTATATCTTTTTTTCAGGAGTGTGGCCAGTACCCTTCTCTCAAGTGTTTTTTTTTCTCTTCCCTCAAAGAAGGTGAGGTACCAACTTTTTCCAGCTGGGTTGATTGAAGGACGAAGCACCGATGATCTACATGAAAAGCTAACCCATATAAATGTACACCACCAATTTCCTGTATAAAAAAAGCATCACAAATTACTAGTATTCTTGTTCCGGCCAAATGATAACTGTCAATTGTAAATCCTTCGGTAAAGTTAAGCGACAAAAGAGTAAATTATATAATCCGTATAACAAATGAGCAATGTAGCTTATAAATAGGTGATACAGTTAAGTAATTATTTTAGCATTTTGTATAAATTTAATTTTTATTCAAACAGGAATACTGTTACAGAATTCTATACATATTTTTTTTATTTTGTCCATTCATTCTCCATAATGTCAACTTTACAGCAGCATTTTATGATCATCCCTGTCAGTTCTCACCTATAGTTCTGCCTTTTGGTTTTGGTGAGAAAATATATATAAACCACAAGTATATAACAAAAATAAAGGTAGTTTCATGGCATTTGGGTGTTGGGTAATGAAGTGCTAGTGACGTCATTGAACTATACCATAGCTTCATGAGGTGGGGATCGGGGTGAAAAGGAGGCGGGGCGGTTCACTTTTTCCGTTGCCTTTCCTTTCCATAGAATCAGAATATCTGTGGTGCCCATTTGAAGTGACTGAGTGGACCCAGTGACCCTTTTAGGTTGGAAATGTCTTTTTGCCTCAACTGACATTTGAACCCCGAACCTTCAGGTCTGCAGGCAAAGGTCTCACATGTGCATGGACATCGCTACATAGATCTCACGTGTACGTGGGCATCGCTACCTTGGTCTCACGTGTACATGGACATCGCTACATAGATCTCACGCGTACATGGGCATCGCTACCTTGGTCTCACGTGTACATGGGCATCGCTACCTTGGTCTCACGTGTACATGGGCATCGCTACCTTGGTCTCACGTGTACATGGGCATCGCTACCTTGGTCTCACGTGTACATGGGGATCGCTACCTTGGTCTCACGTGTACATGAGCATCGCTACCTTGGTCTCACATGTGCATGGACATCGCTACATAGATCTCACATGTGCATGGACATCGCTACATAGATCTCACATGTGCATGAACATCGCTACATAGATCTCACATGTGCATGGACATCGCTACATGTGCATGGACATCGCTACATAGATCTCACATGTGCATGGACATCGCTACATAGATCTCACATGTACATGGACATCGCTACATAGATCTAAAATGTACATGGACATCGCTACATAGATCTCACATGTGCATGGACATCGCTACCTAGGTCTCGCGTGTACATGGGCATCGCTACATAGATCTCACATGTGCATGGACATCGCTACCTAGGTCTCGCGTGTACATGGACATCGCTACATAGATCTCACGTGTACATGGGCATCGCTACATAGATCTCACGTGTACATGGACATCGCTACATAGATCTCACGTGTACATGGACATCGCTACATAGATCTCACGTGTACATGGATATCGATACATAGATCTCACATGTACATGGGCATCGCTACATAGATCTCACATGTGCATGGACATCGCTACATACATCTCACATGTGCATGGATATCGCCACATAGATATCACATGTGCATGGACATCGCCACATAGATCTCACATGTGCATGGACATCGCTACATAGATCTCACATGTGCATGGACATCGCTACACAGATCTCACATGTGCATGGACATCGCTACATAGATCTCACATGTGCATGGACATCGCTACATAGATCTCACGTGTGCATGGACATCGTTACATAGATCTCGCGTGTACATGGGCATCGCTACCTAGGTCTCGCGTGTACATGGACATCGCTACCTAGGTCTCGCATGTACATGGGAATCGCTACCTAGGTGTCACGTGTACATGGACATCGCTACCTAGATCTGACATGTATATTGGTATCGCTACCGAGGTCTCACAAGCACATAGGCATCAAAAATTGTTTTCGAGAACATTCTATTACGGGATATATCGAACAACAGACAATCAAGTATTTACGCTATTACTGAAATGTCCTTGACAAAGAATACCTGTGGACAATGAAGAGCTATCAAGTATTGTGATTGCTTTATTTGTTTTAAGTGCATGTTTTCGAGGAAACTGGAGTGGGGAAATGATTGTGCACTCTCTTTTCGAAGGAAGTCGTTGGAATTGTCGCTTGTGTCACCGTTAGGACTGCAGGGATGTCGACCTGGGCAACATAATTGTTTGTCAATGCACTCTGACAACACACTTTAACAACGTACTCTGACAACACACTTTAACAACGTACTTTGACAACATTCTATAACAACTTACTTTGACAATGCACTTTAACAACGCACTTTGACAATGCTCTTTGACAACGCACTTTGACAATGCACTTTGACAACGCACTTTAACAACGCACTTTAACAACGCACTTTAACAACGCACTTTAACAACGCACTTTTACAACGCACTTTGACAATACACTTTGACAATGCACTTTGACTTTGACAATGCACTTTGACAACGCACTTTGACAACGCACTTTGACAATGCACTTTAACAACGCACTTTGACAATGCACTTTGACAACGCACTTTGACAACGCACTTTGACAACGCACTTTGACAACGCATTTGACAACGCACTTTGACAACGCACTTTGACAATGCACTTTGACAACGCACTTTGATAATGCACTTTGACAACGCACTTTGACAACGCACTTTGACAATGCACTTTAAGAACGAACTGCACGTTGACAACGCACTTTGACAATGCACTTTCCGAATGAACTTTGACAACGCACTTTGACAACGCACTTTAACAACGCACTTTGACAATGAGCTTTGACAACGCACTTTGACAACGCACTTTAACAACGCACTTTGACAACGCACTTTAACAACGCACTTTGACAATGTGCTTTGATAATGCACTTTGACAACGCACTTTGACAACGCACTTTAACAACGCACTTTGACAATGTGCTTTGATAATGCACTTTGACAACGCACTTTGACAACGCACTTTAACAACGCACTTTGACATTGTGCTTTGACAATGCACTTTGACAACGCACTTTGACAATGCACTTTAACAACGCACTTTGACAATGAGCTTTGACAATGCACTTTGACAATGCACTTTGACAACGCACTTTGACAACGCACTTTAACAACGCACTTTGATAATGTGCTTTGATAATGCACTTTGACAACGCACTTTGACAACGCACTTTGACAACGCACTTTGACAACGCACTTTAACAACGCACTTTGACAATGTGCTTTGATAATGCACTTTGACAATGCACTTTGACAATGCACTTTGACAATGCACTTTGACAAAGCACTTTGACAACGCACTTTAACAACACACTTTGACAATGTGCTTTGATAATGCACTTTGACAATGCACTTTGACAACGCACTTTGACAACGCAACTAGCGAATGTGGGGAATTCTTGATTGCAGTAAAACTGATACCATGAACCGAAAAGAAGTGCTGTACTGACGCTCTAGCAGAGGCCGAGGCAAAAGGAACGTTTAGTGCTTAAAGACAAATAGTACCGTAACATGTATCATGTTATAGGGAAAGGGTTGACATGTTACACTACTAGACCACAGGATTTGGGGGTGAACGGTCAGATTTTTTTCCCTGTATATCACTACCTTTTTCACAACTCTGTGAGTCAGATACATATTCTTTCATCAGTCAGGTCGACCGGAGAACGCTAATCAGCGTTTGAAGCCTCGTTCACACAGCTAGCTCGTATCGTGAAGTTAGCACGTCGCTAACATTAGTAGGAATAGATTACAATTTTATTTTTGCCATGTTTTGTGAAGGGAACAGCTGTAAAATGTGATGGATGAAGAGATAGATGGAAGCACAGAGAAAAGATTTCAAAGAGAATCGCATGTTAGGAAGGAAATCAACAAACGTATTTTTGAAATGTTGGAAAAAGGGAAAGTTGTGAAGATACATGATCCCTTACGTCAGCAGGTGTGTTATCTAACGATGTTGTGCATTATAATGCGGTTTTGTAAAGTTATATTAGTTTTCAGTGTTTATACTACGATCTCTTATAATTATATCTTCAAATGAGCTCACGTGATCAATCTCCTCTTGTGCTTTTGCAAAGAATGGAAATCCTGGACTTTATTCTTACACCCGCGTTATCTGGTGACAAAAAAGAGGTGAAATCAATCAACGCACTTTCCGCCCCTTTTGGGAATATATGCCTCGAACAAGATATTTGTTTTCAATTCTCTTATTTGTTTTCTGTTTTTCATAGTTTTCATTTTCTTGTAACTTCTGAAACAATGCCTATCTTTTCAATTCTATTCGCTTTTGGCAGCTGAAAACAACGACATTGTTCTCTATTTATAATATTGATCCTGTTTGTTCAATGTCTAATTATTTCAGACTTCAGTGTTTATTATTTTTACATACTTGCCCTTGAGCGGTTTTCCTGTTGTAATTAATGGTAAACTACAACTACCCTGGACATACTATAACCAGTGATAGAAAATGTACAACTGAAATAAACAAAAGAATAGGAATGGCAAAAGGTAATTTTAATGTCACGAAGAACATACTAACATCAAAACAAATAACACCAGGGCTAAAACTAAGAATAGCAAAATGCTTTGTTTTCTCAACATTCCTATATGGTGCCAGAAACATGGACATTAGGCAAGAAAACAGAACAGAGAATTAAAACGTTTGAAATGTGTATATATAGAAGAATAAGTAGAGTTGGATGGAAGGAAAAGAAAACAAACGATGACGTCTTAAAACAACTAAAAATAAAAAGAGAACTACTAAACACAATTCAAACAAGACAAATGCGATTTTTGGGCCATGTTAAAAGACACAACAGCCTACTAAAAGTAATCCTGGAGGGGAAAATACAAGGTAAAAGAGGCAGAGGTAGACCAAGGCTAATATGGGCGGGTAACATCAAAAGATGGACAAACCAGCCTATGACAACCTGCACCGTCAAAGCAAGAGACAGAGCAGAATGGCGCTCCATGGTAGCCAACCTTTGATGCGGAGATGGCACTCGATGATGATGATAATAATGAATTAATCGTAAAAGTCATTTGTTCGAACGAGGATTCCGATTCGCAAGAGCATGTCCACAAAAACCTAACAATTTATGTTGCGACAGTGACACATGCACAGGGTTAAACTGTCACAACATATGCTCACAATGTTTACAACAGTAACGACTTTGACAACAAATTGTCTTATCATATTTAATTGTGTATTTTTGGTCTCGTTTTAGTCATTAATCTCCGTTTATGAAATTGTAACACATGTCTGTCTCTCTAGTATAGTTCAGCCAACAGTTCACATCCACACTGTGTATCGACCAAATCCCCATATATATATGAATTTACATATTTGGGAACTTTGTTAACCTCAGACGAAAGATGTGCAAAAGAGATGAGATGCAGAAATGCTCAGGCAAAAGCAGCTTCCCAAAAAATGAGGAAGATACTATGCAATCCATTTTTTACAATCGAAACAAGAAAAAGAGTTCTTAAATGTTATGTAGAGTCAATCTTAACATATGGATGTGAATTATGGACAATAGGACAACAGAAAAGAAAATCACTGGAGTCTGTAGAAATGTGGTTTTACAGAACAATGTTGAGAATACCATGGACAGCTAAGAAGAGTAATGAAAACGTTCTGAAAGAGGCCAAAGCAAAAAGAGAGGTAATTTCCAATATTAGGAAGGAACAATCATAATTTTTTGGCCATGTAATGAGAAGAGAACAACAGGAATATATTGTAACAAGTGGAAACAATTGAGGGACGATGAGATAGAGGAAAGAAAGAGATAGAGGAAAGCAAAGAGAAAAGATACCAGACAGCTTAAGAGAATGGCTTGGCAGAAGGTCAACAATAGAAATGATAAATAACTGTCGAGATCGAAAATTGTGGAGAGACATGGTCACAAAAAGCAGGAGCCATCTACATAAACAATGAACCTGTGAAAGAAGACATACAAACTACATATCTCGGAGTTACATTTGATAACAAACTATCTTGGAAACAGCAGATAAATAAGGCAACCCAAAAAGCAAGGAGGAAATTGGCTATTCTAAAAAAGTTGTGTGGAACCACATGGAGTGCGAGTGGGAAAATATTCAGTAAAGTTTAACAACAGAGTATACGCCCACATTTAGAGTATGGATCATCCGCATGGTGCTCAGCATCAAACACCACATTGCAAGAACTGGATAAAGTACAAAACCAGGCACTTAGGGTCATCACAGGAGCAATGAAATCAACACCAATATTGGAGATGGAGAAATTGTGGAGGATACCAGCACTGAGAGAACGGAGAGACACAAAGGTGCTGATACAGGCAGAAAAATTTGCATGCATGCCGAGACATCCAATGAAGGACAGATTCCAAAATCTTGCATTGGGACGACTTAAGAGAAGCAGTTTTATCCACCAAGCCAAGCGTATTAGTAGACAAACACCAGACATGCCAAGAGTTGTTAAACCCCTTCTGCCCATACCAGAACAGACTCCCTGGGCAGATGAATCAGGATTATCAGTTCAAATACGGACAGAAGTGAAAGGAATAGTTGACAAAGAGGAACAAAATAGTCCACAGCGAAAAACAATAACTCTCAGTTTCCTGGATGAAGAATACCCACAAGACCTATGGATCCGTGTGTACACAGATGGATCAGCACAGAATGCAGTAAAGAATGGGGGAGCAGGTGCATATATAGAGTACCCAAATAACACTAGGGATATAAATAAAATAGCAACCGGGAAATATTGTCACAATTATGATGGAGAAATACAAGCAATAAAGTTGGCAATAGAAAAACTGCTGAACAGTAATCTTAGCCCACAGCCTGTAGTGTTTTTGACAGATGCAAGATCAGTAATCCAGGCACTACAATCCAGAAAATTACCACATCTGCAGACCTTATTGACTGAACTCTGCAAGCACCACAGGGTTGCCCTGCAGTGGATCCCGTCTCACTGTGGAATACCAGGAAATGAGAAAGCAGATCAGTTGGCAAAGGAAGGTTTAACAGGCACACAACTAGATACACCATTTACATACCATCATAAGAAACAGATAATCAAATCAATCAGAGGACCACAAGCCCCAAATCAGGATGCCTTTCATAATAAGAATAGATATGAACAATTTATCATTATACGCCTAAGAACAGGACACAATCGACTCCATAGTCACATGCATACAAAATTCAAAATCGGTACATCAACTACTTGTACATGTGGACATCACCCCAGACTGCTGAACACATACTTCAAGACTGCACTGAATATAGTAGACTGAGGAAAATCCATTGGCCCATAGATATAACACTACAGACAAAACTATATGGGCCACTGCAAGAATTACAAAAGACAGTCAAATTCATACAGGAAACGACATTGCTGATATACTGAACTACTGATATACTTCGAGCGAACGAAAGATAGATAGATAGCAGTATGACTAGTGATGTATTTTTTTCCGGTCTTATGAACTACTCCTATGTATTGCCTATTGTGGTGCTAAATCAGCGTAGATGCGTTGTGTTGCAGTTTACATCAAATTGCGATATTTGCACAAGCCGGCATGCATAGACAAAATAAATGCACACTAAACTCAACATTTAATAAAAGAAAAAAATATTTGAAACTTTCTTTTCAACCGTTAATTTTTCTTCCTAGTTTTAGGTGAGCTGTGGTATGTCCCCACATATCCGCCATTGCTGTTGTCTTTCCGCCCCTACTCCCTCCCACACACACACCTTAACATTCTAGTGGTCATCATCATCATTTAGTGCCGTCTCCGCATCGAAGATTGGTTACCATGGGGCGCCATTCCACTCTGTCTCTTGCTTTGATGTTGAAGATTGTCATAGACTGACTTGTCCATCATTTCATATTACTCTTCCATGTTTGTTTTGGTCTGCCTCTGCCTCTTTTGCCATGTATTTTTTCTCTAATATTACGTTTAGTAGGCTGTTGTGTCTTTAAACATGCCGCCAAAAATTCCATTTTTCTTGTTCTAATTGTGTGTAGTAGTTCTCTTTTCTTTTTAGCTGTATTAAAACTTCATCGTTTGTTTTCCTTTCTTTCCATCCAATGTTACCTATTCTTCTATAAATCCACATTTCAAAGGCACTTCTAGGGGCACTTTGTCAAAATAGATGTGGGTATTCGTCGTTTTAGCGACATAAAGGCCTGTTCTGGCCCAGAAACAGAGGACACTGTATTGACATATGACGTCACACGCGCTGACTGTATCTCTTCCACGGGCTTTCAAGACAGATACATATCACAACGTCAGGGGACAGAATCCTCGGTTTGCGGGTGGAAGACGTTGCAAGTTGTAGGAAGCGCTATCTTGAAACACGCTACCGGTCGCTAAGACTGGAAGCTGTGGTGATAAGCGTCGTCATTAACGTCGTTTCTTTTATTACACTCTGATGTAGAAATCTCTAGCTCTGTCGTCTGAGCTAAAAGAGATGAAACCAGCAGGATTAAAGGAAGGAAGAGATAATTAAAGAGGACTGGGCATTGGAGAAAGAGATGAAGAGTAGTGTGGGAGGGGTTGGAGAGGTAATATAAATGGAAAAGGAGAGGGAAAGGCTGAGGATAAAGAGAGAAGAAAGAATGAAATAAGAAAAACAAAGATAGCAAGGAGATAGTGGGCGAGAGAGAGAGAGAGAGAGAGAGAGAGAGAGAAAGAAAGAAAGAGAAAAAGTGAAAAGACAGGAGTTTAAGAGAAGGAATTTTATAATAGCAGAGAGAGATAAGGAAGGACACAGGTCTGTAAACGGTGGAGATAGGAAGAAAGTAGAGAGGCCTGAACAAGAAGGTTTAAGACTGATTAACGTAGATGAGCTACGGCTAAAGAGAAAGAAATTGGAGAAAAAAATAGGGAGAGAAGTGATCATAAAAGAGTGGAGATACATTCTAACATAACCGTAGTTGTTACTTGTTGCTTGAGCGTGGGAGCTTGTTGATGTTAGTTGGACTAAAGCTCAAACATACGAGGGACAATCAATACGTTCCCGGACTGTAGTTACAGCGACCAACCATTTGACTTCACTCATTGGCTGCCGTTTCCACATCGAAGGTGAACTACCATTGAAGCGTCGTTTTACTCGTTCCCTTGTCTTGATGATGCATGTTGTTATAAGTTCACCTGTCCATCTTTTGATGTTATCAGTCCACTTTAGTCTACGTCTGCCTATGCCTCGTCTACCGTGTACCTTACCTTCCAAGATGACCTTCAGTAGGGCATGGTGTATCTTCACATGTCCACAAAATTATGTTGTCTTTTTCTAACTGTTAAGTAATACTTTTTTTTCACTTTCGACTGAAGCTAACTTCTTTATTTGTCTTCCTTTCCTTCCATCCATTTTCCCCATTTCCCTATAGATCCGCATTTCAAAGGCTTCAAACTTCCTCTCTGTTTTCTTTTTGAAAGTTCCATGTTTCTGCACCGTACAGGAATTGAGTTCATGTAATATTTTACCATTCGTAGTTTCAGTTCTGATTATTTTTTCTTTGGTGTGAGTTCATGTTTTTAAAATTACTTTTTGCGATTCCTATTCATATGATATGGTCGCCCGAAAACATGAAGTATAATGTTCCCAGGTGTGGTGAGACTATGTCAGTTGAAAGGGTTATCACTTACACGTCATTTCTCGACCTCGGATACGGGCCACTTTACTTAAGTGTTCTTTCATGATTCTACTTCATGAGAGAGCCTTATTTTTACTTTTTCTGGACATGCTGCGCTACAAAAACGTTTTAGTTTTTAATTTTGCTATTTTTATCTACGACTTTTAGTCACAATTTTTATGTTATTTTTAGATGGAAATAACTGAGCCAGAGTATCTCTCACAGGACAGAGAAAACCACAAAGCAGTTGTCATGGAAGCCACATTTCAGGACAGAGAAAGTTTCAGGCTATCTATGAGTCACATTTCAGAACAGAGAAAGGTTCAGGGTTGCTATCATGAGAGTCACATTTCAGGATAGAGAAAGGTTCAGAGCAACTGTCATGAGAGTCACATTTCAGGACAGAGAAAGCATTTGAATATCTGTCATGGGAGCCACATTTCAGGACAGAGAAAGCGTTTGAGTATCTGTCATTGGAGTCATATTTCATGACAGATACGGCGTTTGAGTATCTGTCATAGGAGTCACATTTCAGGACAGATAAAGGTTCAGAGCAGCTGTCATGGGAGTCACATTTCAGGACAGATAAAGGTTCAGGGCAGCTGTCATGGGAGTCACATTTCAGGACAGATAAAGGTTCAGGGCAGCTGTCATGGGAGTCACATTTCAGGACAGAGCAAGTTTCGGAGTAGCTATAACGGGAGTCACATTTCAGTATAGAGAAAGATTCAGAGCATGTCATGAAAACCACATTTCAGAACAGAGATGGCGTTTGTGTAGCTCTCACATGAGTCACATTACAACAAAGGAACAGCTAGACGATGATGACTTTAAGCCATTGTTTTCTTCTAGCGTAGTTAATGACTTTTTTCTTGTTAGATCTAGGGCGAAATAAAAACTCAGATCCGAACACCTCGTTGCCACTGTACTGGGCATCATACGCCATATCGGTTGGCGTACACAATCATGTGTGTCCACAATTCTGTGTCGTTAGTGTATCGTATCAATTCTGATTCTTAAGGTTTACCGCGCCACATCATGATATCTTGTATGTTCTCTCTTTACAGTCCACCATCTCTCTTTTAATTTCTGAGGTGAGATGCAGACTGACTCAGGCAAATGCAGCTTTCAAAAAATGAGGAAGATGCTATGCAATCCATTTCTGACAATAGAAACAAGAAAAAGAGTTCTTAAATGTTCTGTAGGGCCAGTCTTAACATATGGATGTGAATCATGGACAATAGGACAACAGATAAGAAAATCACTGGAGTCTGTAGAAATGTGGTTTTACAAAAGAATGTTGACAACACCATGGACTGCTAATAAGAGTAATTAAAACGTTCTGAAAGAGGCCAAAGCAAAAAGAGAGGTAATTTTCAATATTAGGAAGAAATAATCATCATTTTTTGGCCATGTAATGAGAAGAGAGCAGTTGGAATATACTGTAACAACTGGAAAAATTGAGGGACGAAGAGATAGAGGGAAGCAAAGAGAAAAGATACCAGACAGCTTAAGAGAATAGCTCGGCAGAAGGTCAACAACAGAAACGATAAATAACTGTCGTGATCGAAAGTTGTGGAGAGACATGATCACCTACGCCAGCAGGCCCGATACTTGATGATCATGACCTCTTGTTCCCTCTATTTTGCCAGTTGTAACCGAATATTCTAATCATCCTATTATAATGATGCGTAAAAAAAATGGTCCATTGTTTCTTTCTGGATATCAGGAGCTCACTTTTTGTGTTGACTTTTTTTTTTTTTTTTTTTAAGAATTTGCTCTTCAGACATGCGGTCCTCTTCTGCCCTCTAGGTTTCTCCCCCCACCCCTCTCCCCTTTCCCTTTTCCGCAACACCAACCATCGACAGACCCCAGAAAAAGAATAATGTTGTAAAGAACGTTTGCTGTTTCACATTTTGGCCATAGGTGTACATATAGTGATTTCTTTCTTCATTTTTCCATCGTTTGACAATTTGTGTACATATAGTGATTTCTTTCTTCATTTTTCCATCGTTTGACAATTTGTGTACATATAGTGATTTCTTTCTTCATTTTTCCATCGTTTGACAATTTGTGTACATATAGCGATTTCTTTCTTCATTTTTCCCATCGTTTGACAATTTGTGTACATATAGTGATTTCTTTCTTCATTTTTCCCATCGTTTGACAATTTGTGTACATATAGTGATTTCTTTCTTCATTTTTCCATCGTTTGACAATTTGCGTACATATAGTGATTTATTTTTCCTTTTTTTTCCCTCCCATGGTCATAGTTATCATTGAATACTTTTAGCTTTTATCTTTAATGCTTTTTATCAGGTTTTTTTTTCTGGTATTTTCGATGTCATGTTTTTTTTTTGTTATGAGCTTTCACAATCACGTACTATTTATTGTTTATATAAAACAAAAGCAGTTTAGAACAAAATCATGTTTAAAGTTGATTGAAAAGAATAGGAATGGTAAAAAGTTGTTTTAATGCCATTAAAAGTATTCTAACATCACAACAAATAAGACCAGTGCTAAAACTAAAAATAGCAAAATGTTATATATTCTCAATATTCCTGTATGGTGCAGAAACATGGACATTCGACAAGAAAACATAACAGAAAATTAAAGACTTTGAAATGTGGATTTAAAGAAGAATAGGTAGAATTGGATGGAAAGAAATGAAAACAAAAGAAGAAGTTTTGAAGCAACTAAAACTTAAAAGAGAACTATTAAACACAATTAGAACAAGACAAATTAAGACACAACAGCCTACTAAACGTAATATTGGAAGGGAAAATGCAGCATTAATAGAGGCAGAGGCAGACCAAGACTAACATGGACGAGTAACATCAAATGATAGACAAATCAGCCTATGATAACCTGCACCATCAAAGCGACGTTTCGGTCAAGTAGTAGTGTATATCCTTATATATCTTTGTGTTGTTTGTTGTTCCATCTGAAGGCCTACTTAGCCGAAACGTCGTTCTACTTTTTTTTTCTTTCTCACCTACGTAAAGCTGTTACCATACCACTTTTTACATTTTTTTTTCTTCTAAATTTTCATTATTGTCATCAGCTTTACAGCAGCTTCGCATTTCTATACATCTTGATGTCTTTACCCCATTATTAACGTGTTTCGGTTTCTAGTCTGGTTACGTTTGGAAATATCAACAAATTGTATGGCCACCATAGCACCAGCGAGTGCTCTTGTTACGTTTATATTACTTGTGTAAGAGATGTATTTGATAATTTATTAGCTGCTTGATTCGCACAAAATGGTTCATTGCACTATTGGTAGTCTCTGAGGTAATTAAGACCTTTTGACGGATGAGTAAAAGAGTATAGACGCTAATGGTACCACTCATTAGTTATTCAAACTGCATCTTTTACTGTACTGTTGACCTCATATCTATACAGATGACTCAAGAACACCGCCTAGTTTTACCATTTATATATATTTAACTGCGGGGTTTCTCTAATTAACTAACAATAACTTAATGAACCAATACACCATTTTGTATAATTATTGTACGAGTAATTATATTATATAATTTTATATTTATATAATAATAATATTTGTGCCATGTTAAAAGACACAACAGCCTACGAAAAGTAATTTTGGAGGGGAAAGTGCAGGTTAAGGATGAAAGGCAGACCAAGACTAACATGGACGAGTAACATCAAAAGATGGAAAAGTCAGCCTATGACAATCTGCACCATCAAAGCAAGAGACAGAGCGGAATGGCGATCCATGGTAGTCAACCTTCGTTGCGGAGATGGCACTCGATGATGATGATAATTATTGTGTTTCAATGTCAAATACTTCTAAACGTTATTTTATTTATTATAATCCTTATTTGAGGCTGTGGTATGGCAAAACAGAAGAGAAAAGACTCATAAAAAAAGATGGAAAACCATGTGGATCAGTGGGCCTGACTTGTTCATTCTGTTGCTGAGTGTGTTTGTCAATCATTGGTAGAATCAGCCACGAGAGAAGCTGTTCGACAAAAACAAGAACCTAAATAAAAAATAAATAAATAAACAATAGCCTCCACTAAACCGTCTGATAAGGCGAAAAGGGCTATATTATTTTTCTGCCTTAATCTCAGATGATTCTTTTGTAGCAATGTCTTGCTTACAGGTATGTCTTAATCTCATATACTTGTAATGTAGCAATCACTTACTTATAACCAGGGCTATGTTCAGTCTATACATCCAGTGGAACACCAATTCTAGACAAATCTGGATTAATGCTAACAACAAGCGCAGACATAAAAGCCCGTTGGGCGGAACACTTCAAAGAAATTCTTAACCGTCCACTACCTCACAGTTTAATAGATTTTGAAGCTGAAACACCAGCAGCAGAATTAGATGTAAATTTAGATGACTTCACCTTGAGTGAAATAGAAACCACCTTAAAGCTAATGACCAATAACAAGGCTGCTGGAGAGGATAAGTTAACAGCTGAGATCCTCAAGGCAATTGATAGCCATAATTTAATACATCTCCAAAAAATGTTCAACATCATTTGGAAAACAGAGAAGACGCCTCATAAATGGAAAAAAGGAATCATTGTTAAGATCCCAAAAAAGGGCAATCTTAGAGATTGTAACAATTGGAGAGGCGTGACACTTTTGTCAGTTGCCTCAAAATTATTCTGTAAAATCATCCTAAATAGAATAAAGGATTCAATAGATACAGTAATGCGTGAAGAACAGGCTGGGTTTAGAAAAGGGAGAAGCTGTCTTGACCACATTTTCACTCTACGACTTATATTGGAGGAACACATTGAAAAGCAAAAACCTTTTGTACTTAACTTCATCGACTTCAAAAAAGCATTTGATAGTATTCATAGAGATTCTTTGTGGAAAATTCTGAAGCAATATGGCTTACCATCAAAAATCATAAATATTATCAAAGACATGTATGATGGTTACACATGTGCAGTTCGAACAGAGGAAGGACTGAGCGAATGTTTCCCAATAGAAACTGGGGTTAAACAAGGATGTATTTTATCGCCCTTGTTATTTGGAATTGTTATGGACTTCATAATGAAGAAATGCTGCACTGGTAATAAAGGCATCGAATGGATACAAGGAGACCATTTGGAGGACCTGGACTTTGCTGATGACATAGTTCTCATCAGCAATCAGATAAAAACGATGCAGGAAAACACAAATGAACTATCATCAATAGCCAGCAAAATTGGGCTTGAGGTCAATCATGAAAAGACTAAAGTCATGAAAAGTTTAATTCCAACAAGTGACAAAATATACATGGAAAACAAACCAGTAGAAGAGATCGATCACTTCATCTATCTTGGAAGTCACATTGATCGAGAAGGGGATACGAGCAAAGAAATTAGAATCAGACTGGCTAAAGCAGCAATGTCTTTCAGAAGCCTTGAAAAGTTGTGGAAATCAAAACCCATTAGCACAAACACAAAACTTAGGCTATTCAAATCAAATGTACTATCAACCCTTACGTATGCGTGTGAAAGCTGGAAAACAACAAGAGATATAGAAACAAAGTTGAACGCATTCGAAAATAAATGTCTAAGGAAAATACTTGGTATAGAATGGAACGAATTCAAAACAAACGAGGAAATTAGAGAAATCGCCAATCAACCACTAATATCTTCAGTAATAAAGAAAAGACGATGGTCATACGTTGGACATGTGATGAGAAGAGATAATAATCGAATAGCAAAGCAAGCCCTCATATGGGAAACAACAGGTAAAAGAAAAAGAGGAAGACCCAGGGAGACACTGAGAAGAACATTGATGAGAGAGGCAAGAGCAGCAGGAATCGGCTCCCTCAATGAGATAGAACTGCTTGCACAGAACAGAGACAGATGGCGAGATTTGATAAAATATCTTTAAAAGAAAACTGCTAGAACAAAAATTCATATAGGAGAAGGTGTATCTTGGTCTACGCCCTATGGGCCGGTTACGGCTCGAAAGGTCAATAGATAGATAGATGTTCAGTCTCAACACAGCGTAACACTCTCCGGTAAACGTTTATGATTTTAACGATCCCGAGAAGGTTTCAGAGTAAGCTCAATTTTATGGACTTGTATTTTGTTAGGAGAAAGCAACTGTTATTAGACTTACCATCAGAATTGTATTGGCGTCAAATTGTGTAATAAAATTAAGTTTTTGATTAAGTGATCTACACTCTGTTGATGCCGTCAGCAAAGAAAAAGCTACAACGCCCTTTTGAAATCGGGTTTACGAAAAAAAATGTTATCACGAATATTTGCATACTAGGCTGGGCTTTTTTGAAGACAGGAAAAAAGTATTGTGGAAATATTTATTTTGAATGTGTGCGAGCAGTTAACAATTTGAGCTTCAAAAGAGCGACTTTGGAGAAGAGAGTAGACAATCGATTAACAAATGTGAATTAATTTCTTGATTTCATAATGTTTATGACATCTCCAAATCAGAGACGCACATGTTAGAGGGGGATGGGTAGTTTAGAGGTAGGAGGCAAATAATAATAAATGAATATTATTATAGAGGGAAACTTCTGAGAAGATCAGTGAATAATGTTAGGAGGTTTGTTTACAACACTCGGAATAAAAATCACAAATAAACAACATAATAAAACAAAACTGAAAACCACTACTCGTACTGTTTCGTCCTATAGGTATGCAACACAAGTATTCAGCCTTACGGAATAAACTTGTCTTAATAGGAAAAGAGAGATATACAATTTATTCCCAAGTTTTCGTAACCTTATGCTATAGTCATGAGTACACATGCGTGAAAGACATCGCCAACGATGGTTTCTTTATGACGTTACTCTCCCTTAATCTCTAGGTTAGTGAGATCCGATGTCTAGCATTCTCGAAAACGGCAATAAACAGGAGGTCCCGTGTGCACTCGCGCACGTTAAAAAACTCTTGGTAGTTAAAATCGAAAAGATTAGGCCATCAATATGGCCGCTGCCAGGACACATAAATCAGCAAAAACCCACACCGGACAAGGGTTCGATCTCAAACCGACGGGGCCCGGGTTCACACCCACACCGGACAAGAGTTCGACCCCAAACCGACGGGGCCCGGGTTCACACCCACACCGGACAAATGTTCGATCCCAAACCGACGGCTCCCGGGTGCACCCAGCCTTAAATGGGTACCGGATTTTTTTCTGGGAAAGTAAAGAGACACGGGCGTAATACCAACCACATTACCCCAAATATCATGTGCTGAAGGTCTGTAAAATGTATGGTCACTAACACCATATTCCCTATACGCCATTTGGCGTGACGGGGGCTCTTTACTTTTTTTTTTACTACCCACACCGTCGATCCCAGGCCGTGCTACAGAGTTCATGCACGTGGGTCAGGATTCTCCTAGAATCTTCTCGAGATTCTTGTGGGGGATATCAGATCATCTGTGGTTTCGTCCGGTATACAGTGATGATGATGATACTAACAACAAACAAATGCCGGAATGGACAATGTTGCTTTCAGTGAGACAGAAGTGAAGAGAGATTGTGTAAAAGGGTCAGAATTTCACTACACAGTTTATAAGTCTTCGTGTAGATCAAAATCCATGCTACATATTGTCCTGTACGTCTTGTCAGACGGAGACGGTCTAGTGGGGACTATTGTATATTTTTTTTAGGTTTTTTTTAATTTTGTCAAACAGCTTCTCTCGTGGCTAATTCTACCAATGTTTGACAAACACAGTCGGTCACAGAATGAACAAGTCAGGCCCACTGGTCCACGGGGTTTTCCATCCTTTTTCATGAGTCTTTTCTCTTCTAAGTTTTGCCTTAGAACAGTCTCAAATGGTTATACAGTTCCACATACATGCTCTCCATGATGTGCGATCACTTGCTAGATGTTCCCAGTCATATCCAGATATGGAGAAGTCATTCAGAGATGATTTACCATCATTTATCGTAGTTCAGGTCTGCCGATTTGTCTTTTTCCGTGTGTTAGTTCGCCATATAGTATTTTCCTAGGCATACGCTTTTCTTCCATTTACTACATTATTGCAGCTAATAAACACTATCAACATCACGCCTACTTCTACTGCTGAATAGGAACCTGGCTTCTCTCTTCCTTACTCGCTGGTCAACTATTCCAAAACTTACTTTCCCGTTCACAAAAGGTAGACATCTAGCAAACGACTTGAAGACAAAGGAAGAAACTCACAAAGAAGACATGATCAGTGAGGTGAAAGCACTTTTACAACTTATTAAATGTATTCATATGAGTTTTTACAAAAATATTAATGCTCTATTGACAAACCCCACTAAAACCTCACATTTCACTGACAGCAAGTTTTTAATTTTTATTTAATAAATTATAACAATGTGATGCAATTTAACAAATGTAACATTAGCTATTAAATTACTATTTATTATCAAATTATTATTAGCACTCTCTGAGTCAAGAAATCCAATCTCACAAAATGGATACTAGTGTGTTCTTTAATAAAATAAAAGGCGACATGACGTCTCACTGTCCACGATGTCAATAAATGTACTGTCATTGAATAAATCACCCCCCATTCGTCAGCAGGCATGACGTGTATCCTCCCTTTTTTGTCTACTGTATATAATTAAAAACACGAACCATTTAGGTCAATACACATAACTAAAGACCCGTTATTTGTATATAAATTAACCAAGGGAAATGAATATTTTTGAATAAAAGAGTAGAAGTGAATTGCCGTTTTACTGTAATGTAGCGCCTTTCTATTATTGTATTGTATATATACTTTCTTCTGTGAAGAATTAAGGGTGGGAGTTTTCAATTTTGTTTCTCAGCACGCAGGCGATAATAAGAGACCCTTTTAACTGAAGTCACTTGTGGTATCAACATTTCAGTCTTGGCATAAGCAATCTTCGTGGGCGCGTCCGATTCTTGCACTTCCTCCTCAATGTTGAGACAGCCATTGACAGGATCAATGTTAAACATTTGTGAACGTATAAGCTCTAAAGGAAAACACAAATTGTATATTACATCTTTACGGACAGAGTTAGAGAAATATCCGTTTCTACTAAAACATCTTCATCAGAGAAGACTCTTGCGGATAGAGAGAAAAACAGAACGAATTACATGAATATGTAAACTATAGCGAAAAAAAGGGGGGGGGGGGACAAAAGAATTGCATTAATCAGTAAATTAAATGTTTTACTATAATCTATCTATTGACCTTTCGAGCCGTAGCCGGCCCATAGGGTGTAGACCAAGATACTCCTTCTCTTATCTAAATTTATATTCTAGCAGTTTTCAATTCTTTTAAAGATATTTTATCAAATCTCACCATTTGTCTCTGTTCTGTGCAAGCAGCTCTATTTCATTGAGGGAGCCGATTCCTGCTGCTCTTGCCTCTCTAATCAATGTTCTTCTCAATGTATCTCTGGGTCTTCATCTTTTCCTCTTATCTGTTGTTTCCCACATGAGGGCTTGCTTTGCTATTCGGTTATTATCTCTTCTCATCACATGTCCAACATATGACCATCGTCTTTTCTTTATTACTGGCGATATTAGTGGTTGGTTGGCGATTTCTCTAATTTCTTTACTGTAATAATTAATGAATAACTTGTACTTTTGCCTCTACCCCTTGATAAAGACTTTCCTTTGAAACCGTTGTTTTGTTAGTCTTATTGTCTGTTTTTTATGTTGTCTATTTTTTTCTGTAGTATGATTACAAATTTTACAATCGACCCGGTACGAGTGATGGAATTATAGAATGTAACATGTTTAGTTTGTCATTGGAATCAAAACACCAGACAGCACATGGGCTGAATCCTCTCATATTTGATTACTTACAGAAGAATAAGTAAACAACTGCTGACCAAGATCTTACTTGGCCTCACTAAAGGCTACTGTTGCCAAAAGTGAGGGGATGGAAGAGGGAAGGCAAACCGAAGGCCGAGTAAAACGTCGCCACGAAGTGGGATGTCTTTGGACTGAAAGGCACAGGTCTTACTGTAAATAACGACTCAACGGAACCACGTCCATTTAATGTTCCTTTAAGAGCGGGAAGCTAATTAAAATGAGTCATTATCGGTCGAATAGAACAGAAATTTCCTTATTTTATTTTTTTTTTGCCAGTTTTTTTTTATCACTATTGATAGTTTAGTTTTCTAAATGAGATAATATTCTGCGAAATTGAGCAACATAGTTTCATTTTAAACAACTGAATGTGATTATTTATGGCAGCATTTTTGCTGAAGAAGAGCTCAACTTCTGTCTTAATGTATAACAGCCGTCTAAAATGCTCATTCAATTTTATTTATTATTTTTTGTGTGTGTGGCTTTCCTGGCAATTGATTAATTGCAGTGTCATAACTCGACAAAAGAGCTTTCGAAAACTTCAATTAACTTGATTAATATAATTCCTGTGTTTTCTACATTTCAGGACTCATATTTTGCGTGTATTGACATTTGTTAATGCAGTAAAGATCGAATTTTTGTTGAATAATGTATTTATGTCTTTAATCGGCGTTTCGTTTTAGTGACACAAACTTGTTTCATTGTCAACGTTGATAGCCCATTCATAGTATAAGTGTTGCCATTTTTGACAATTACAGTAATATGCAGATATCAATTAGACTGCCATGTCAGTTCATTATAAAAGTAAGGATCAACATGCAATGGAATTCCCAAATTGCTGATGTTCAACATACGATCAAAGTTGGTCAATAAAATTGAATAAACGACTACCTCATGTTGAATTATATAGATGTCCAATATTTGAACATTACAAATTGTAAGACACGGTAGGGAAATGGAAGATTACAAATAGTTTATTATTTGTTAACGACGAATGAAGATCTATTGTGTTGCAACTTCCTCCTGGGATATTAGGCTCTGGCACGCTAAAACGACAATATTCATATGTTCCAAGATGGCTTCCGTATCACTTGCGCCTAGCTCTAATATTGATCGGGCTAAAATTACCGCTTTTAAATAGCCTTCTGGTGTTTGTGGTATGAGACATCTCTTTATAGTTCCCGGTAGATATGCTTCACGCTTACAGTAGTCTCATTTCTACAGGGACTTCATAAATTGATGCGCGTCTTTATAAAAGATAGAGGGGTTTAAGGGGGCAAAACATAAAGATTACCGATTGCTGATTGAAATAAGCGACTGAACAAAAGAAAAACATAAAGTGGCTTCTTCTTCAAACTCTTTAACTATCCGTCTTACGTTCTAGGCGATTCAAAAGTAGTGTGACCACATATTTGTGTGCAAAATTAACATATAGGAGGGGGTGAAGAGTTGGCATAAATATGCGCGCAATAAAACAACACACAGTTTTACAGAAAGGACAAGGCAAACAAATCAACGCGTTGACTCTGATATGCCTTCAACGGGGCAAAGGGGAGACAAGCACAAATAAAACAATACAAGTTTCAGGATTCTCAAAATAGGGCGAAAAGTCTGCACGGCGGTTATAACACTGAATATAAATAAATATGCAGTGAACGAAACATCATATGACAACTGGAATGGAGTGTAGGAAGAGCGGTTCGAAAAATATAGACTAAGAAGGGGCTAAAAAGTCGCACTAAAACTGTTTTGTCCATATCTATTTTAAATGACAGCGCATGGCTGCGGTAGAAAGGGATAACAGGGACAATGTAGAGACAAATGTATGGCTACACCTTTACGACGATGAAATAAACAAAATAAAGGGGTCGTACGGGCGTATAGGAGCCGCGATAGCTCAGTGGTTAGTGAACTGGACTACAAAGGACAAGGGGTAGGGTTCGATCCCAACCGACAGCTTCCGGGTTCACCCAGCCTTTAATGGGTACCACATTTTTTTTCTGGGAAAGTAAAGCGGCACGGGCGTAATACCGACCACATTACTACAAAAATCATGTGCCGAAGGTCTGTAAAATTTATGGTCACTAACACTATATTCCCTATACGCCAGTTGACGTGACGGGGATACTTTACTTTTTTTTTTTACGTGCGTATCGGCTTTAAAAAAAAAAACTACCATTATGTTAAGAAATTAATTGTGTGTATCTCACCTAGTTTTCTGAGTCTGGTAATAATGGTTGTTATTGAATATTATTTGTTCATGCTCAGAGTCCGAGTGTCTCAGAGCACAAAGAACATCGGGCAACGAAGTTAGCTACTTAACTTCTGACGGACATAAAAGGTAAATGTACCGAAGTGAACTCAGCCGACTTGGTAATTACAAATTAAATCTGACCTGTATTCTAAGATAAAAGAAAGTACTATAACCTCATCCAACCTGGTATTTGAAAACTAAACCTGACCTGTATTATAAGATCATAGAAAGTACTATAACCTCATCCAACCTGGTACTTGAAAACTAAACCTGACCTGTATTATAAGATCATAGAAAGTACTATAACCTCATCCAACCTGGTACTTGAAAACTAAACCTGACCTGTATTATAACATCATAGAAAGTACTATAACCTCATCCATCCTGATACTTGAAAACTAAACCTGACCTGTATTATAAGATCATAGAAAGTACTATAACCTCATCCAACCTGGTACTTGAAAACTAAACCTGACCTGTATTATAAGATCATAGAAAGTACTATAACCTCATCCAACCTGGTACTTGAAAACTAAACCTGACCTGTATTATAAGATCATAGAAAGTACTATAACCTCATCCAACCTGGTACTTGAAAACTAAACCTGACCTGTATTATAAGATCATAGAAAGTACTATAACCTCATCCAACCTGGTACTTGAAAACTAAACCTGATCTGTATTATAAGATCATAGAAAGTACTATAATCTCAGTCAACACGATTCTCCAAAGAAGAAAAGTTCATTAACATTGCCTGTCTCACACACTCAACCGAGGTTCCCCTTAAATGTGCGGATTTTGTAAACATTCAAATATTACCGCTCATTTTAATTTACAAAACTATTTTTGGTCTCAAATATTCAGTCACCAACACAAAAGAAGAAACAGCTTTTTATTTCTCGTAAAATTATGTTTAAACACCGCAGACTTGTAATTTATTATACATGTTTACAAAATGCTCAACACAGAAGTCGTTGTTACTGAATGTTTGTCTTACATGAAAATGCGAGCGCCTCGCAGCAGCTGTAAGTTATTATTACCTCAGAGGATGAAAAGTTGCACTCTGTGGTTGGGAACAATTAGACGGAACATTTCACTAAACCCTAGTGACTATGATTTGGATGGAGTCACGTCCACGAATAATTGCATAATTTAATTTGTTCCCTTTCGTGTCTGTTACCTTTCAGCGTCGAGGGAAAATGGAGTGTTTGGATAAATACTTTGTATTAGGTTTCATGATCAGTGCTCACTGTGTTGTCCTCTATTTCATTAGTTTATCGTCCTTGGGACTCATCATCATCATGTGCCATACCGGTTGACGTATGCGATCATGTCCTTCCACAATCTTCTATCTAAGGTGCATCGTATCAGTTCTGTTGTTGACTGTTTTCCATACCATGACACCAAGTTATCCAGCATTTTCTCTCTTTGTCGTTAGCGATCTCTCTTTCCTTTTATTTTGCCAGTTGTAACCAAGTATTCCAACTTTCCTCTTCTCATGATGTGCCCAAAAAATGTTGATTGTTTCTTTCTGATGTTTTTTAGGAGTTCCCTTTTTGTGTTGGCCTCTTTGAGAATTTCTTCATTTATCTTTTTAGCTGTCCAAGGGAACTTTCAGCATTCTTCTGAAAAATCCCATCTGTGTGTGTGTGAGAAATCCCACCTTTGGGATTACATTAAAAAAAAAAACTTTTTTTTTTACGGTGCCCCGTGGTGTTATTGCTTCCTCTCTAGAAGATGCTGACTGGTCTTGATCATGCTGAATGTTGAAGCCATATGATCGGTTCTATGCTGACTGGTCTTGATCATGCTGAATGTTGAAGCCATATGATCGGTTCTATGCTGACTGGTCTTGATCATGCTGAATGTTGAAGCCATATGATCGGTTCTATGCTGACTGGTCTTGATTATGCTGAATGTTGAAGCCATATGATCGGTTCTATGCTGACTGGTCTTGATCATGCTGAATGTTAAAGCCATATGATCGGTTCTATGCTGACTGGTCTTGATCATGCTGAATGTTAAAGCCATATGATCGGTTCTATGCTGACTGGTCTTGATCATGCTGAATGTTGAAGCCATATGATCGGTTCTATGCTGACTGGTCTTGATTATGCTGAATGTTGAAGCCATATGATCGGTTCTATGCTGACTGGTCTTGATTATGCTGAATGTTGAAGCCATATGATCGGTTCTATGCTGACTGGTCTTGATCATGCTGAATGTTGAAGCCATATGATCGGTTCTATGCTGACTGGTCTTGATCATGCTGAATGTTGAAGCCATATGATCGGTTCTATGCTGACTGGTCTTGATTATGCTGAATGTTGAAGCCATATGATCGGTTCTATGCTGACTGGTCTTGATCATGCTGAATGTTGAAGCCATATGATCGGTTCTATGCTGACTGGTCTTGATTATGCTGAATGTTGAAGCCATATGATCGGTTCTATGCTGACTGGTCTTGATCATGCTGAATGTTAAAGCCATATGATCGGTTCTATGCTGACTGGTCTTGATCATGCTGAATGTTAAAGCCATATGATCGGTTCTATGCTGACTGGTCTTGATCATGCTGAATGTTGAAGCCATATGATCGGTTCTATGCTGACTGGTCTTGATTATGCTGAATGTTGAAGCCATATGATCGGTTCTATGCTGACTGGTCTTGATCATGCTGAATGTTAAAGCCTTATGATCGGTTCTATGCTGACTGGTCTTGATCATGCTGAATGTTAAAGCCATATGATCGGTTCTATGCTGACTGGTCTTGATAATGCTGAATGTTGAAGCCATATGATCGGTTCTATGCTGACTGGTCTTGATTATGCTGAATGTTGAAGCCATATGATCGGTTCTATGCTGACTGGTCTTGATCATGCTGAATGTTAAAGCCATATGATCGGTTCTATGCTGACTGGTCTTGATCATGCTGAATGTTAAAGCCATATGATCGGTTCTATGCTGACTGGTCTTGATCATGCTGAATGTTAAAGCCATATGATCGGTTCTATGCTGACTGGTCTTGATCATGCTGAATGTTAAAGCCATATGATCGGTTCTATGCTGACTGGTCTTGATCATGCTGAATGTTGAAGCCATATGATCGGTTCTATGCTGACTGGTCTTGATCATGCTGAATGTTAAAGCCATATGATCGGTTCTATATTATCATTATATCTCTGCACTGGTGTAACAAACTTTAATTATTTGAAAACAACATTCTCTGAAGATGGTAAAATTGATAAAGAAATGGTCATCCGATGCAACAAAGCAAATCAGATATTGGAACGGGTATTCCCTATACTTCCACACAAAAACAATACCTTTTACCATCAAGAAAAATATTATACAGAATATATATTAATTCCCACACTGCTAAAAATGGTCACTTACGACTAAGTATAAGAGCAAGCTTGTTACCACAGTGATTTATAAGATGTCTGAGAAAAACGTTTGGAGTGACCAGAAAAGACAGAATCACAAATGATTTTATAAGAGAAAGGATAGGTATTGAACCAATCCTAAGCTACATACAGCAATAGGAATCAAACTGATCTGCCCATCTGGAAAGAATGATGTGCTCGTGCGATTCCTTACCATTGCAAAACATATGTTAAACGAGGAGAAGAGCAAGAGGCAGACTCAGAGTAAGATGGACTAACAGCGACAAAGAAACTCTAACATTTATTGACAATGGTAGAAGCCGCTGAACGGCCGAAATCCAAAACTTTGTATCTCCCTCGACACCTGAATGGATACAAGAGGGAGTGAAGATGGACTGGCATAGCACAATTCTTAAAACTCCATTTCTTATTCTGCCTTATCAGCTCGTATTTAGCATTCTTCTTAGCCACGCCATATCCATTATTACTATTTGTCGTATGTTAGTTGGATGTTAACAATGTCCAGGTTTGATTTTGATCTCAAAAGTTTCGAGTAATCAGCATCATCATGTGCCATACCGGTTGGCGTAGGTGATCATGTCCCTCCACAATCTTCTATCTACAGTGCATCGTATCAGTTCTGTTGTTGACTGTTTTCCATGCCATGACACCAAGCTATCCAGTATTTTCTCTTTTTGTCCCCCGCGATCTCTCTTTCCTTTTATTTTGCCAGTTGTAACCAAGTATTCTTTTCTCCGGCTTGGTATAGAACCGTTGATCAGAGGTTTAACAAGCCGCTATCGTAAAAACGATGCTGTTAATGAAACGTAGACCTGATACAGACACAAAACTTAGGCTATTCAAATCAAATGTACTATCAACCCTTACGTGTGCGTGTGAAAGCTGGAAAACAACAAGAGATATAGAAACAAAGTTGAACGCATTAGAAAATAAATGTCTAAGGAAAATACTTGGTATAGCATGGAACGAATTCAAAACAAACGAGGAAATTAGAGAAATCGCCAATCAACCACTAATATCTTCAGTAATAAAGAAAAGACGATGGTCATACGTTGGACATGTGATGTGAAGAGATAATAATCGAATAGCAAAGCAAGCCCTCATATGGGAAACAACAGGTAAAAGAAAAGGAGGAAGACCCAGGGAGACACTGAGAAGAACATTGATGAGAGAGGCAAGAGCAGCAGGAATCGGCTCCCTCAATGAGATAGAACTGCTTGCACAGAACAGAGACAGATGGCGAGATTTGATAAAATATCTTTAAAAGAAAACTGCTAGAATAAAAAATTCATACAGGAGAAGGTGTATCTTGGTCTACGCCCTATGGGCCGGTTACGGCTCGAAAGGTCAATAGATAGATAGAACCAAGTATCCACCTTTCCTCTTCTCATGATGTGCCCGAAAAATGTTGATTGTTTCTTTCTGATTGTTCGAGTAATACCGTCTCATAAAATGCACTCTGTGTTTGCGATAATACATGTTTATTTAGAACGACTGACTATATACAACCATCCAGTCAGCGCAGTTCATTGCTGATATCTTCCCAAAAGCTTCGAGTTCGGTACACGTATCTCTTTAACGTTGAACAACGCACAATAGTTACATCGAGAGTAATAAATTACTCCCAATGCTACTCTCAAATGTAATAAATCATACACTCCTTCCGGCAGGGGAACGGAGTTGGAGGAAAGATCAACTCAAAGTGACACATCACTCCGGGTTATCATCCTAATGTTAACATCGTAATATAATATCATCCCAGTGCTAACATCATGCCATGGTTCTACGACCTAATGTTAACTGCGGTATGGATCTGTATTTGAGGTTCATAGTAAACTCCCATGATGCTCCAAGCCCCGATCTGGCTGGGACATCTGAGACGATTAGTATCTAAGCTGTGATGAGTTTCTCCGATATTCTGGGTATCATCTAACACCTCTCAAAGTGGAGCTCGTCGCTTTCATATAGAAGTGGCATTGCGTAGGGCCCGCAGAGTATATATACTGGAAGTAGCGTTGAATGCACAGTATATATTGGTAGTAGTGTTTCATGAAATTTGTATATTAAAAATGTCGTTGAATTAAATGTATATATTAAAAGTGGCGTTGTATGAAATTTGTATATTAAAAGTGGCGTTGCATGAAATGTGTATATTAGAAGTGGCATTGAATGCGAATTTTACATAAGAAATGGTGCTGAATGCGAATTATACATAAGAAGTGGCGCTAAATGCGAATTTTACATAAAAAGTGGCGCTGAATGCGAATCTTACATAAGAAGTGGCGCTGAATGCGAATTTTACATAATAAGTGTAAGCTGCGGTTCATGGCAGAGACGATCGTATAAGTCTGGTAAACTTTCATTCTTGTATTTATTTTTTGGTTGGTTATTACTTTAAGTACAGAAATTAAGTTCAGTAACAATAAAGATATAAGTAAAAAAGTAAAGTGCCCCCGCCACGCCAAGTAACGTATAGGGAATATGGTGTTAGTGACCATACATTTTGCAGACCGTCGGCACATGATTTTTGGGGTAATGTGGTCGGTATTACGCCCGTGCCGCTTTACTTTCCCAGAAAAAAAAATCCGGTACCCATTGAAATTGAAAGCTGGGTGAACCCGGAAGCCGTTGGTTGGGATCGAACCCTACCTCTTGTCCTTTGTAGTTCAGTTCACTAACCACTGAGCTATCACGGCTCCCTAATAAAGATATAAAAGTGATTTAATATGGGAAAAAATGACTTCATATCTATCTTTATAAATGGCATTTTTGCAAACCTTCACAAAACAAACACTATATGTCAAGTAGTGAAAATCGATATGTTCATTAATATTAATTTACTGGGTTCTCTGTTGGGATATATAAAATGATGAATGATGATAGAATGAACACTGTCCTGTATAAACTCGTTTATGTACTAAACATAGTAGACCTAGGTGTTATGGTATCTAACAGGTAAGTCCACGACTGTATCTTCTGCGTTGTGCACTTTGCCCAAGTTTTTTTCGGCGCCCCTGGTAACCACAGTTTGGAAACCTTTGAATTACATAATAATCATATTTATCTTTGAATAAAGTTTCATAACGTAATGTTTAATTACTTTTAGATTCAATCTCAAATGTCGACTTGTTCATGAAGACTATAGTAAGGTGCTCTGAAACATCTTGTATGTGGTTGAACGGTATTGTGATAAAGTTATGATTATTTTTTTAAAGTAGCTGTAGGACATTTCGTGGTAAACTTTTCCAAGTATCGTCTCATTTTGTGAAGAAGATGGAAAAAAATTGCAAAAATGTGACCCCCACGATCTCTGAAAGTAAATTGTAATGCCCAACTCTCTGAAAAGATGAGGGATCCTCCTCGATGGTGCTGCGGAATGCATGTACTGTACCTGTTTCAATCAAGCAGCAGATCAAAGTGCTAAAGGACATCGTTGCAGAAGAGTAACGGCAAATACAGGGACAAGAACAATAACTCACTTTCACCTGGTCAGGGCAATTCCGACTATTGATCCGGATAGATATTTCTCCAATTCTGACTGTCTTGACCGCTGCACCCCCTCCTCCCCCAATATTCCAGATACACTCTCAAGGGTCGGTGTGAACTTAATAGGACAATATTGATGCGTAATACCGCCTTAATTAACGCATAAAATGCCGAATGTAAATACAAGCTTTCACATGATGAGGAATAAAAACAGTCTCGTGTTAATGGAGAAAGGTAATGTTATTTAAGGTCACGTGATATTTGTGTGGGAATTTGGGAAGCGGAAATTAAGGAATTGTAGCTCTAAGCGTCACGTCAAGGAAATACAAGACGTGTCACGTGATTTAAGTAAACCAATTAACGTTGAGTTTTTCTATTGCAGCCTCTGTTTTTTCTATCTGTGACATCAGATAACTGCAGATAGAGAGCTTTCTGACAGATCTCTTGGGACTCTATGGGAAAGAGATCCGTTCAAAATATGAAGCGCGTGCAAAATAATTGCGTCATGGGAAAAGCGAAGTACATATTAACGAGTATTAATGTACACAATGAAACAATGGATGTGGGTTAAAGTTTTTGTTTTGGTTTGTTTTATATAAATGTTTATGAAAATAAGTATGAATGTAATGAGTTATTGGTATTAATGTATTTTTTTGCCATTGTGGTATTTAACTCTACTATATGCTCTTTTGTGTTTTACCATAATTTATGAAGAAAAAACAGTAACAAAAGTCAAGTCCACTACAAGACAATCTTCACATCAACGTTGTGCTACCTTTGCCAGACCTGGACTCTAGTTGCAAGAACAATAAGACAAATAACCAACCACAGAGTAAATGGTATTAGACCATGATAAGAAACAGCCTAGGAGATAAGATCAGCAAAGAAGAACTAAGAAAAAAAGCTAGGAATTATTCCCGCCAGTGAATACTTTAAGAAACATAAATACAATCATTTGCTCACTTGATAAGATAGATAAAGACACAGGCACAAAGAAAAAAAACAAGCTGCGAGAACACCGGACCCATGGGCCACCTCTAAATCAGATGGATTGATGGAATGGTAGAAACACTAGGAAACGTAATAACATGAGACGTCAATAGAAGAGCAAAAAAAAAAAAAAACACGGAAACTTTATCTCTCCTCGACGCTGAAAGGCAAAAATAAAGGAGATGTCCTTTTATGACAATGAGCTCATTAATCTATCATTATCGACAAGACGACCAGAGCTGTGAATGGGTACCTGCTGGTTTACTGGTCTGATGAAGGTAACAGCCGAGACTAAAAGCAATAGGCTTCTCCTGCTCACTCTAACTAGGACACAGAAATGTAAATCTCGTATGTAAATTTAAAACGGGGAGATCTTTGTCTAAAACATGGACGATCAATAATAAAAAAGGCTCTTAACAAAAATGGTTTCTATTCTTGAGAAATGCGCACAGAATTTAATGGACAGAGAGGAAGACAGTGAAGCTCTCGGTGAAGGTCAGAATGTGACGTAATCACATAAATAGAGGACATGATAGTCACAGCACCTTTGACATATACTATGGTATGGGAGAAGAGAAGCTAGAACACTTAGTCATCACAGAGAAAAAAGAAAGGAAGTGAGAAAGACAGGATCGGTATATCAGACAGTATTATGCAAATAGTACAACGAACAAAAAACTATAGGCTTAATCAAAGAAACAGAAACCTTGATAGCTAATGCAATACCCGATAAGTATTACCTGAATTAGTTCGTGTCGGGCCGAAGACGGCATATAGAGCAGAAATCACAACTCTCCAGGTGTGACTATTCACTGCTAGGTCATTTAAGTTTTGTTTTGTTCCCATTGTTACGTCCTCACTATTATTATTATTATTTTTTTTTAGCTTTCTTTATGTTCATTTGCCATCCGTCGTCCACATGATACCTGGCACGGGGGACTTCTTTTCTTTTGTTAATCCTGAGACTTGACCGATGTACTTAAAACGTCTGTGGAGGAATGGTCACAAATTATAGTCCAGGGGGACTGGTAGGTCTCGAGGCAAGACGCCGGTCACGAGACAAAGAGGTTGTGAGTTCAAATCCCGGGTGCACTAGTTGAAATATTTATTTGTGTTTTCTCTCTGTTGCAACCACCCCTACTCTAGACATCGGCTTGTAACAAGCCGTATCAACACTTCCCACACTTGAACCTTTTGTTTGTTTCTTAAATTATGTTATCCTTGAACCGCTCTTGAAAGTGCGAGTCGTGACACGTGATGTGTTGAATTGCGTTGCCTATATGTTAAGACAACCTAGGCTGTAAGTGCGAGTCGTGACACGTGATGTGTTGAATTGCGTTGCCTATATGTTAAGACAACCTAGGCTGTAAGTGCGAGTCGTGACACGTGATGTGTTGAATTGCGTTGCCTATATGTTAAGACAACCTAGGCTGTAAGTGCGAGTCGTGACACGTGATGTGTTGAATTGCATTGCCTATATGTTAAGACAACCTATGCTGCTGGTACTGTAACCTCCTCCCGTGACTCACCCGTCACAGCTCCTGCTTTGCGCCTTCATTGGAAGCCGTTGCACTCCTGGCCGGGTGCTGATCGCCATAGTACTCCACGCTATAATTCTGCAAACCCGTGTGCGAGTCTCTGCCATGTGTCGTTCGTCGCTAGTCTAGGACAAGACAGCCAACATCGATAAAGTACTCACAGAACACCAAGTAATAAAAGTCGCACTTGAAGTTTAATGCACACCGCTGACTTCACCCTTCATAATCACAATTACATTGGCAATGGTAGGTTTGTATCTTCTCACTCGTGTTGCCACAATCACACCTTCCCCAGTTTAATTCAGACACTGGCAGGAATGCTGCCACTGTCTAATCTGCACCTAACCCCAATACAATGCAGTGTTGACTGATTATCTCTTCCGCTAATGCCAGTTGCAATGTCACAGCTGGTCACTAACACGGCGAACCTGTCGGACTCGACTTCGCCCGTAATTGAATGACTTCTGGAGTGTCATACTTATATTGCATGTCTCTCGCAAGACCTCTTTGGTAGCTAATGTCACAAATAACTGCAAATGTCCGTTGTTGCTAATGTACAACTCTACTCAGTGCATGTCTCTAGCGAGACCTCTTTTGGTAGCTAATGTCACAAATTAACTAGAATGTTCATTGTTGCTAATACACAACTCTACTCACTGTATGTCTACTATCGAGACCTACTTGGTAGCTATGTCACAAATTAACTAGAATGTTCATTGTTGCTAATACACAACTCTACTCACTGTATGTCTCTATCGAGACCTCCTTAGTAGCTATGCCACAAATTAACTAGAATGTCCATTGTTACGCTGAGTATCATAACTCGTAGTTTAACTGTCGATGAATCTAACCTTCCTGTTCAACGAACACATCGCGACTAACTAACCTACCACTGGTTGTGTACTTCTCCAACTGCCCACGGTGCCGGTTGAATTGCCACCCTATGTCCAACCGTCCGCACAGAGCCTTCGATTCCTCTCGAATGACTATCCACTAATGATCTCCAACTCACCTCTCTCTCTTTCCACCAATCATGCTTTCCATTACATTTTTACCTTGTTCTGACAATTCCCGTGGACCCCCCCCCCCCCCCCCGACATGATCACTCTCTCACGCTTCCCGTGACTTTCATGACTCTCTTTCATTCCTCCTTCTCTCCCTTGACCTTCACTCCTTTATCCCCACTCTCAACACACACTCTTCCCCCTTCTCTCTCCCTGTTTCAGCTTTGAAACGTCAATTACTCATCGACAGAGAAAAAAAAACATGATTACCTCCGAAGACGGAGTTATCTGCCTGTGCGGCGAGGGACGCCTGTGCATACAGCTGCCAGGGAAAAACGAATTAACGCGCAACATTCAGTTCCTGTCTCTACGAACTTTGCCAGAAGTTAGCGAACGCAAACAAAAATAGAAACCGTCCGGCTACTTTGTTTTCGTCGTCCGGCCGGACACATTTGACATTTGCTAAAACGTGTTTTTGAGACATTCTGCCTTGGTTTTAGTTTAACGTGTAAGTACTGATTTCAAAGATTCGTCTAAAACATATTCGGGGAGAACTTGTTAGTGCTCTGCTCCGTTCAACAGATGACGCAAAGAAAGCATCGTTGATGCATGTCGAAGTTTATATACATTTAAAAGATCGGTTATTTTTTTAAAAAAACCTTCCATTCTACTCGTGTGTTAACCTTTAGTAGAAAGTAATGAACTTCAATAATAAAGTAGTTTATTACTTTGTCTTATCTCTCTACACGTCTAGCTCTTTAATGCTTTTTTGATTTTCCTTGTTTTATGCAGAACAATTCGCTGCATCACACGCTTTTAAATATATTATATAGTCTATATTTGTGCATATCCCCACGTGAAATTTAATTGTGCTCCGTGGCTCTCAATTAAAACTATATTTGCTAAAAGCATCCAAAGTTCCGCTCATTGGTCCGGAAAAAAAAATGGGAGGTAATGATGCGTGTAACCTAAGTGACTTGGTCGAGGAATCAGATCCTGTGTTTGTTGTTGTTGGCTTTGGCAGAATCGTGTAGCTGCCATTAGTATAATGTGTACTTTGTTGTAATGACTGTGTAACTGATCGTGATGAACTATATAGCTGGCATAGTGAAATCTATAATTATTCAAAGAGACTCGTTTCAGTCGTGGTGGTAAAGTGGCTGGTACAGTTGGATCCGAGGTCAGTTTCCAAATGTCTTCTTCTTCTACCTTTCAGCTCCCTGTGGAGCATAGGTCTTCAACAACCACTTTCCAAGTCGTTCTGTTTCTTGCCATTCTTTTAAGATCATTCCATGTCTTCCCCATCATCTTCATCTCTGCTTCTATCTGTCTTCTCCAAGTATTCCTTGGTCTTCTTCTTTGTCTTTTCCCCTGGGAATTCCAAAAAAGTGCTTGTTGTATAATACTCTCAGTTGGCTTCCGCAGTGTGTGTCCTATCCAGCGCCATCGTCTTCGCTGTATCTCATTATCCACTGGTATTTCACTGATACATTTCCATAATTCTATGTTAGTGATTTTGTCCTGCCATTTCCATCCTTTTATTCTGCGTAAGCATCCATTAATGAAAGTCTGTATCTTCATGATTGTCAATTTTGTTGATATCCATGTTTCACAGCCATATAATTTTTTTTTATTCCAAAATGTGGCGAGTTATTTTTCGCGATAGACATGGCTACAGGGGCTGCCCAGTCAGAAAATGAGGTCTGAAAGAAGATGTCTAATGTGGTACAACCAAATTCACACATGACATCTGAGAAGATGGCTGTCATGTTCACAAGCCTTTGAGTAGTAAAAAAAAAGTAAAGAGGCCCGTCACGCCAAGTGGCGTATAGGGAATATGGTGTTAGTGACCATACATTTTACAGACCTCCAGCACATGATTTTTAGGGTAATGTGGTCGGTATTACTCCCGTGCCGCTTTACTTTCCCAGAAAAAATCCGGCACCCATTTAGGGCTGGGTGAACCCGGAAGCCGTCGGTTGGGATCGAACCCTTCCTCTTTGTCTTTGAATAGTGCCATCACTGAAATCATTTGTCGGTGTTTTCATAACTTTTAATATATTATTTGTTCAATGTATTCAAGTGAATTAGAGTTGGTAATGACTGTGGGCACTCTCTTCTCGGTTATGTCGTTTGATATTGTTTCCCACGCAGCCGACGTGGCTCTCATTCGAGTTTGACTTTGTTAACACCATAACCGACAACACAAAATGGCTGTATGTTGCCCTGCTTTTGCAGAGACTAACGTTGTCAGTAAAGGAGTAAAAGCATCAAGATGCACCAAGATGCATAGAGAAAGTCGACGTTTCGGCCATGTAGGCCTTCAGCTGGAACAACAAAAAGCAACACAAATATATATATATATATATATATATATATATATATATATATATATATATATATATATATATATATATATATATATATATAAGATATATGCACAAAAAATGTACATGTATATATATATTATATTATAAATAGTGTGTTGTTGTTTGTTATTACAGCTGAAGGCCTACTTGGCCGAAACGTCGACTTTTGCTTTGTTAATTACCACGTAAAGCTGTTAGCATACCACTTTTTTCTTCATTTTTAAAATTTGCGACTTGTCGCTAAAGCCGTTTAGGTGCATTTTTTTAAATGTGTGTTCTCGAGAATATTGGAGAGAAGAGGTGATTGTTCCCTCTCTCTCTCTTTTCGTAGGCAATTGGCTGGCATCATCGCTTGTGCCACCGAGTAGGACTATAGATTAGCCGAACTTATCAGCATAATGTGCCAACTCGCTTCTGTGGGCTCTGATACATGCTGTAGAGTGGCTATGGGAAATCCCTGACAGACAGTGAAGGTGATTCTATGAACAGGATAAAACCCATAACTGTACCGCGATGTTCTTGGTAAATAAATAATAACTTGAAATATCCCATACCCCACTCATCATCATGTGCCATACCGGTAGGCGTAGGTGATCATGTCCCTCCACAATCTTCTATCTACAGTGCATCGTATAAGTTCTGTTGTTGACTGTTTTCCATGCCATGACACCAAGCTATCCAGTATTTTCTCTCTTTGTCGCCCGCGATCTCTCTTTCCTTTTATTTTGCCAGTTGTAACCAAGTATTCCAACTTTCCTCTTCTCATGCTGTGCCCGAAAAATGTTGATTACTTCTTTCTGATGTTTTTTTTAAGAGCTCCCTTTTTGTGTTGGCCTCTTTGAGAACTTCCTCATTGGTCTTTTTAGCTGTCCAGGGAACTTTCAACATTCTTCTGAGAAATCCCATCTCTGTGGCCTCTAATCGTCTCTTTATTACCCCACTAGGAGTGATTTATAAGCATTATTTTTGTGTGCAATGAAAAGGTTAATATTTCATAATTTATTACATTATGTTTATGTAACAAATTACTTATCTCTTGCGTTTATCCGGTGACAAAAGAAACAAACATCTGCTCTATCTTTAGCATGTAAGAGAGCGTAAAGTTGGCGTCCATGCATGTGTTATTGCTGACAGTTTACATCATGTTTTGTTTACATTATCCTCTTCCGGACCAACATGTTCTATTACAGAACGGCATTTTTGAGTACCGAGTTACCTTTCCTCTCGGTCCATGTTCGTTTTGCCAGATTTGTTCATCTCTTTCTAATGGCACTGTGAGGAGTTGAATTAGGATCTTAATAGTTGTGGTTCACCGATGCTGACGCAAGACATCCGCTATGAGTCGCTGATGGCTAGTTTTGACATGCGCCTTCTACCCGAGAAGTTAACTCTTTCAGTACGGAAGGTGGTTATCAATGCAACGGAAGAGATTTCAGAGACTAAATGTTTCATCGTTTTAAATATCAATGTTCATGTTTGTATTTATCTAATACATAACATATTATATTTGATTTTTTAAATAGAAAATTGAACAAGAAATTAGATTTCACCAATACCAAGATGATGCAAGACATTTAAAAAATAATATGGTTTGATGACGGTTTACACTAATCAAATTGCGAGTGACGCACTGGCAGCTAAAGGTACATGACCGAAATCAAGATGATGTAGAGTGCGTCAAGACGTACAGAAAAAGTTAAATTATCATTAAATTTTAGAAGTCTTGGACTTTTGTGGACATGCATATCAGACTAGGAAAACAAATGTCGACTGTATTAAAGGCTAATTAAAAAGACAATGACAAAGCGCTATGAGAACGATTGTAAGTAATAGCAATTTTTTTGCATGTGGGTGTGTCTAAGGGAAAAAAATCAAGTCTCATAATTTCTTACTAACTGCTTGGGGAACATTCTCAAAATAATTTGGTTAAACAGCAGCAGCAACCAAGACTTTTTCAAGAGATGCTAAAGAGGAACACACACACACAGAGAGAGAGAGAGAGAGAGAGAGAGAGAGAGAATTAACATACATATGATTTAGTTGGATATACTCTGTTGGCAGTATTTCTACCGACGACAGAAAAATACATAGTAAAGAGATAGAAGATATATAAAGCAAATAAGATTGGCTACCAAATGGCACCGATTTTGAAACGCCTGATGGTTGCAAACAACGAAGAATCGTTAAAGAACTCTTGTTTGTTGGAAATCGAAAAGAGTAGGTGAGAAATGGCTGCTGCTCGGGTAAAACAGATAGGATAAATCCACACACAAATAATAACCAAAACTTTCAACGATAAAAAAACATGAGACTACCTCGGAAGTTGGAGAATATCTGCCTGTATGGCGAGGAGCACATTGATACGCGGATGTCGGTGTGAAACTGGTATGTTGTCCATGTTCAAAGTTTCTTTGATATCTTGAAACCAACTTCTTATACTGATCTTGTCTCGTCTTCCTGAGACCATGCATTCCATAATTGCAATGTACAACCCACTGTCTTTGACAGTTGTATTTTAATTTCGTCTGTAGGATGTTTATAAGTCAATTATTTCCTACGTTCATGTCTTTTAATATCTTCTCATTTGTTTCATTACCCAAGGCATCCACGATATTTTTCTGTAATATTTTGTTTCGAATTAATCCATATTTTTCATTGTTCTTTGGAAGATTGTCCATGATACACAACCATATGTTGTCATCGGGAAAATATAAGACCTCAGCAGTTTTAATTTTACTACTTTGTCGGTATTGTGTCTGTATTATTCTTCAAGGCATTTAATTTTTGTATTGACTTCTTTGTATCCAAGTCTGTCAGTCCATACTGTTAATTATTATCATCATCAAGTACCGGGCCTGCTGGCGTAGGTGATCATGTCTCTCCACATCTTTCGATCTCGACAGTTATTTATCATTTCTGTTGTTGGCCTTCTGCCAAGCCATTCTTGGCTGTCTGGTATTAGCTGTCTAATAAGCAGCCTTATTAAGCTGTCTAGTATTTTTTATATTTGCTTCCCTCTATCTCTTCGTCCCTCAATTTTTCCAGTTGTTACAATATATTCCAGTTGTTCTCTTCTCATTACACGGCCAAAAAATGATGATTGTTTCTTCCTAATATTTGAGATTAGCTCTCGTTTTGCTTTGACCTCTTTCAGAACATTTGTATTACTCTTCTTAGCTGTCCATGGTATTCTCAACATTGTTCTGTAAACCCACATTTCTACAGACTCCAGTGATTTTCTTGTAAATTATTATAGACTTCATATATTTTTGGTTTGTTAATCTTATTTATGAAAATTTTATGTTTACTTTTTGCTTTGTCAAGAAACATAATCTTGGATTTCTGTATGTTTAAATAGTGGTTTTACTCTTCATTGTGTTTTTAACCGATTCAATTGTCTCTTTTAATCCTTCTCCGTTGTTTGAGTTGAAAACAGTGTCATCAGCTTATCTGAGTTCTGGAATTATGTTGCCATTTATTGTGAAAGGGTCGAACTTCACAAGATTGTCATTATTTCTGACATTTATCATGATGTTCTCAGCATAGATGTTGTGTGGGAGGTGTGGAGAGAGAATGCATCCCTGCCTCGCCCCATTTTCTACTTCCAACAAATGTGATGTTTCGCCCGCTGTTCTATAGCTGTTCTATAACTGTTCTATAGCTGTTCTATAACTGTTCTATAGCTGTTCTATAACTATTCTATAGCTGTTCTATAGCTGTTCTATAGCTGTTCTATAACTGTTCTATAACTGTTCTATAGCTGTTCTATAACTGTTCTATAGCTGTTCTATAACTGTTCTATAGCTGTTCTATAGCTGTTCTATAACTGTTCTATAGCTGTTCTATAGCTGTTCTATAACTGTTCTATAGCTGTTTGCTGTTTGTGATTAGGTGTATTAAGTGTCCTGCAATACAACCTCTAAAATGGACACTAAAGATTTTTCTGGGAAGTAAAGGCGGCCTGGCGTGATTCTGACCACATGACTCAAAAATGTGTCATGGTGATACAAGAATATGGTCACAAGTACTATATTCCGCATACGCCTAGCAAAGCGCATAGGGCACCTTCCATGTGTGTTTGAAAGCCCATGTCTTTCATAATATTCCAGTTTTTTTTTCTTTCATGTTGCATATAGTCAAAGGCTTGCTGTAATCTTTAAAGTATGTATGCAGTTGTACGCTATTTTCTCTGCACTTCTCCATGATGTTTATCCTGTTAAAGATGTCGCCCTGAATATATTTACTGCATCTCTAATATTTCAGTAAAAAAAAGGGGGAGGGGGACTGTTTCTTCGATCTTTGTTTAAACCAACATCAGTACAGCTGTATGTGTCTAAAGTGGCCAATAATGGTGTCTTGCGCATGTGTATTGGCTATTTCCGTTACACCAGTCTGTAGCGAGAACGCTGTTGTGATCGCGGTAGTCGAATGTCCACCCTAGCAGAGAGACTCAATGAAATTTCCACTCTCCCTGTCCGATCGTAATTGGAATTTCTGCTACCCGACCGCCATCTGAAGAGTTTCAATGGCCTTTGTTTCTTACCCCCCAATTTAATCATTTTTCACTCTTTTCTCGATCCCTTTTTGTGTTTTACCCTTGTTCTTGCAGAAATTGGCGTTTTTGTAAATAAAACCTCGAGTCGGGCTCGTTCGTCTGGGAGTTGAAAGGTTCATGTGAATAATCAATGTAAATAAATCGAGACGAGCGGGCACCGACAGAGGGCATTGTCGATAACCAGTTTCTCTATTGTAATTGTTACTAAAATGGGCTAGATCATTGATTCCATCCACCGAGTTTTCATTTTTTCTCCTTTTCTTCTTTCGATCCTTAGAGACCATATTTTCATCCATTGCTGATCTTTTGAAGATCGTCTGTTATAGAGCATTTGCGTGGATTTATTTTTCATTCAGTGGATATCTTAACGTTTTATTTCATTGTATTACTGCTTAGCCCCACGTTTTGCTCTTTGTGCGTCGCCATTTACAGCATGTTTTGTATAACTCGAACTATTATTTACTTGTACTTTGCTTTACAGTTTAAAGTTTGATTTACACGTGGATTTGAATGTATATTTTGCAAGGAGACCGACACTGGACTTTGCCCTTATCGGCAACAATAATAGATGTGAAACAGTAATAAAAGAAGGTACCAGCAAAATAAGAGAAGCTTACAATTGAAATGGTTGCGAAGGTGCCACACAAGAAAATGTTGGTAGAACAAAGAAGGATTAATTCAAAAAAGAGGAGAGCTTGACACAGATGAAGAGGGCGAGTTACAAAGCAAAAGTGTTGTCGGGAAGGAGTAGCTGGTACAAAATGGAGTGGCTGTCATAAAAAAGGAAATAGTTGACACTAAGGAGCGGTTGGTGTAAAAAAAATGGAGTGAATGTCACAAAAGAAAGAACTGGTGGAATAAAGAAATGAACAATTGCTACAAAGGAATGTGTGTCATACAAAAGAGTGCTGGTGGCATAAAGAAATGAACAATTGCTACAAAGGAATGGGTGTTATATAAAAGTGTGCTGGTGGCATAAAGAAATGAACAATTGCTACAAAGGAATGGGTGTTATACAAAAGTATGCTGGTGGCATAAAGAAATGAGCAATTGCTACAAAGGAATGGGTGTTATACAAAAGTGTGCTGGTGGCACAAAGAAATGAACAATTGCTACAAAGGAGGAGGTCACAAAGAATGAACCGGTGTCAGAAAATAGTAGCGGGTAGCACCTAGAATGGAGCGGGTGTAACAAAACAGAGAGCGGGTATCACAAAGAAGGGAGATGTAATAGATGTCCTCAGAAATAGGTTTGCCATAAAGAAGAAGGGAAATGCAAAAATACAATGATGACAGTACAGAGTAAAATGAAAGATTAATATAATTGTTTAGTATCTTATTCTAAGCCTGGCTATGATAACAGCAGTCCTGTACCCGTACACTGGTTATAAAGATCATAGCAAGAACTGCCTTAGCGAAAGTAAACAAGATGCAGGCAAAAGTCAGCGGAGGCAGCATTGCACCGTGTGGTCCAGACTTAGGGGAACCGGGACAGAAAATGGTGGAATTTTTCACGGTCATCTGCAAAATGCCTCAAGACATAGAGGACAAGCCAAAGACTAGGACAAGGAGAAGAGGAAGAAATAAAGGAAGAGAAAGGGGCACGAGAAGAAGTAACATATACAAAGACACATAAAGAATACAATAATTAAAGAGAAGAGCGAACCTTTCCAACTACAGTATTTCTAACAGCTAAAACCTGGACATATGGTAGAGGATTTCAGGAAAAGAATTTAGCTTTCGGGTTATTTATAACAACTAAAACCTGGACATATGGTAGAGGATTTCACGAAAAGAATTTAGCTTTCGGGCTATTTATAACAGGTAAAACCTGGACATATGGTAGAGGATTTCACGAAAAGAATTTAGCTTTCGGGCTATTTATGACAGCTAAAACCTGGACATATGGTAGAGGATTTCACGAAAAGAATTTAGCTTTCGGGCTATTTATAACAGCTAAAACCTGGACATATGGTAGAGGATTTCACGAAAAGAATTTAGCTTTCGGGCTATTTATAACAGCTAAAACCTGGACATATGGTAGAGGATTTCACGAAAAAACAAGGGCTAGTAAGGTGTCCTTAAAAAATATATATTTTAAGTTGCCAAAGAATCCCAATATTTGAGACCAATGTCATTTAGCTAACTATCTCCGGCAAATATAGCCTTTGGTATCTTAACAGGCAGTTGGTAACAAAAGATCATGATTTGTCAGTATTTGGGTAATATATTAGTAAGGTAAAGGTAAAGTACGAGACTTGAACCGGCGTCTTAGCACGCGAGTTTCCACCCATATGTGCTCGGCCGCCTATCCAGAAATGTTCGGAGATTTCTGTATAGGGTCGTCTCAAGCATCTAAACTCAGATGCGAGGCAACATTTCTCACCTTCCCAGGGTAATACCCTGGTACCCATTTTTGCCAACGGCTGGGTCGACCGTGGGGGTATTTTTTTTTTCCAACCACGAGTACAATTCACACTGCTCCCAACGGGAATCGAACACGGGTTGTCCGAACGTCGGTAGTCCAGTCGAGTGGTTTTTCCCAAATAGGCTACCGAGGCCCCTAATATATTAATGTTTCATGCTGGATGCTGTTTGATTTACTGAATAACTTTTCTCAATTGTGGATTAACAGATCCGACCACATGGTGAAAAAGATACATTTATGATGCCTAGCCCCATCTCCTTTCCCCTGCGCTTTTTGTGTTCTGATTTTAACATCTTTTCCTGGAATGTTGCTATCTATGTCGTTTTTTACTGTTCACTATGTGCTTGGATCTGATGCCAGACTTTCCCAATTTCTTTCGATATTAGAGAATTCACTCAAGGAGACCCTGCAAAAATCCCAATATCTCAGCACTGGTCTGCCCTTTTGTCTCTTTCCGTCCCCAAGTTTTCTATAAAATAATTGTTCGGGAATAAGATTGTCATCCTTTCTTCTGACCCAACCACTTTATTCTCCGACCCCTAATTGTTGCCGTGATGGATGAGGGGTTGCCTCATTTTAGATTTGGTAACTTTGTCCAGCCATTGATGCACAAGGCAACGCACACGAAAACTGTTTAACCTACTCTCATGCCCTGCATAGTTAGTCCAAGTTTATGATCCATATAGAAGTATGATAGGCACACAGCTTTGGTTAATTAGATTTGTGTGTCCTGGGTGTTAACTTTGTTCGCCCATCTTCTTCTACCTTTTTAGCTCCCAGTGGAGCATAGGTCTTCAACAAACATTTTCCAAGTCATTCTGTTTTTTGCCATTCTTTTAAGATCATTTCATGTCTTCCCCATCATCTTCATCTCTACTTCTATCTGTCTTCTCCAAGAATTCCTTGGTCTTCCTCTTTGTCTTTTCCCCTGGGGATTCCAAAAAGGACATGTTATGTAATACTCTCAGTTGGCTTCCGTAGTGTGTGTCCTATCCAGCGCCATCGTCTTCGCTGTATCTCTTTAACCATTGGTATTTGACTGGTACATTTCCATAATTCTATGTTAGTGATTTTGTCCTGCCATGTCTTTGTTCGCCCATGCTCAATGCTTAAGTTTACCAAATATTGAAGCTGTCTTTCCGATTCAGGTAATTACCTCTTCATCCAGTTAAATGGTGTTTGTGAGTGTAGAGCCGAGGTGGTTTCACTTCCGCACAAATTCAAGAGATGTGTTATTTAATTATGTAGTTGCTGCTCTGGTTCCACCCTGTTGCAGCATCACAGTCTTCTGAAAACGTATTGACAAGGAGAATAAGCCACACAATCCACCTAGATTGTCAATCATTGACTGTATGACGGATTCATCATGAACAACCAGTGCTGCATTATCAGCGAATAGAACTTCTCGATTAGGACCTCAGTTGTTTTAAATGTTGCTATCAGACGAGCTGGATTAAATAAGGAGCCGTTCAATATTGTTCAAATGTAGACGTCCCTAGGGACAGCATCAGAAGCATTGTGTAAAAGGACAGCAAAATAGATTCCGAATAGGATCGAATCACGGACACATTCCTACTTGACTCCATATTTGACGTCAAATGGCTGGCATAATCTGCCACCAGAATTGAATACTGGCAGACATATTACGCTGAAATGACTTGATCATCTCGAGTAATGTAGTTGGACAGCGAACATTTTCCGGTACCTTATATAGACCTATTCTGCTCACAGTTTCAAAATACATTTTTACATCAACGAAGGCAACAATTACGGAAGTTTTTCTGATTCTTACACTTTTCCTGCATACGTCGAAGAGTACAAACAGTATCTGGGTTGACCGTCCTGCTCTATCTAAAATACTGGGTCTCGGGAAAGATATATTTTGCCAGTTGATGTCGGCGCTTTAGAACAATTCTTGCGAATGCCTTTCCAGTCATACTCTGGAGGATGGTGCCCCTATAGTTGTTGGCCCCTTGTCCCCAATTTTGTCCTTAATAACGTAGCAATTTTAAGCTATGGAGTGATTGAACCTCTTGTGTACGGCAGAACCCGATCCGTGTAAGCGAGCCTGTTCAGGTCTGCACTTCATGGTAATTTACCTCTTTGTTCTTAGTGAATCTCACTATGACACATCTCACTCTTTCATCCTTTCGGGTACCTTGTATTCATCTGGTCTATTCTGTGTGCTTTGTGTATGCACACGGGCCTAGGTATGGACACTTCTGGATATATATGATGTATGCCTACTTTTTCACATGCATGTGTATGCACACGTACGTGTGTATGTATATATATACATGTATAAATGGTGATATATATATATATATGTAGTGTATATATGTTATATGTTATATATACATATATACACACAGGTATGTGTGTTCTCGCACGGTTGTATATAAGTAGATACTTATTGACATTGCCGGTAACGTTATAGTTGAGGTAACCTATACAATATCCGCCTCTCCCCCCCCCCATATTTTTAGAACCCTTACTGCACCGGGTATCCTGCGAAGACTAGCCCTCGTTCATTTTCCTTCCGGCCACAGCACTATACGCAGGGAAGACATTTTTATTTGTATTTCTCATTCTAGTTGGAAATTATTTTGTTTTAGAAACTTAATTATTAGTCAGCTATGTTGGACTAATTTTATTTACTTATTAATATATATATATATATATATATATATATATATATATAGTGTGTGTGTGTGTTGTTTATTGCTCATGCTGAAAGCCTATTGAGCCGAAACGTCGTTCAAATTTGTGTCGTCCATTAATTACGTAAAGCTTTAGCCATACCATTTTTGTTCTATTTTGTCCATTTCTCCTCGGGTCTTAAAGTAAAAAAAAAAAGGAAAGTACCCCCGTCACACCAAGTGGCGTATAGGGAATATGGTGTTAGTGACCATAAATTTAACAGCCCCTCGGCACATAATTTTTGGGGTAATGTGGTTGGTATTACGCCCGTGCCGCTTTACTTTCCCCCTAAAAAAATCCGTTACCCATTAAAGGCTGGGTTAACCGGAAGCCGTCGGTTGGGATCGAACCCTACCTCTTGTCCTTTGTAGTCCAGTTCACTAACCACTGAGCTATAGCGGCTCCCTGTATGTATTATGGTTTTTATCCCTGACCGAACCTCAAAAGAAAACTATCCCAAGCAATCCACCAATCGGTGTATTTGACAACCCCGCCAACATGTCCAGTTTATCTTTTCTTGTTTACCTGTAGTTGCCTACCGGTTGTACTAAGACTTTCCCCTCTGATGTAAGGTTTATCAGAGTAGTGGTAAGGACTGTAACGTAATTATCTGTTCCTTTGTTACACCGGGGCGCCGCGATAGCCAACTAATAGAAGCCCGGATCGCAGTGTTCTCAGTAGTGGTGCCAATTACTGATAGCAAGCCTATTATTACAGTACCACTAGGACAAATAGAGAGCCGCGATAGCTCAGTGGTTAGTGAACTGGACTACAAAGGACAAGAGGTAAGGTTCGATTTCAAGCAACGGCTTCCGGGTTTACCCAGCTTTTAATGGGTACCGGATTTTTTCTGGGAAGGTAAAGCGGCACGGGCGTAATACCGACCAACATTACCCCAAAAATTATGTGCTGAAGGTCTGTAAAATTTATGGTCACTAACACCATATTTCCCTATACACCACTTGGCGTGACGGGGCTCTTTACTTTTTTCACTTTACTTTGTGACACCGACTGTTCCTAATGCCATCTTAACATATACACATATGCTTTGTGTGAACGCCTGCCTGATTCGTTCGTGTGTGTGAAGTTCTGGGGTGTTGACATTGTAAATTGTTTATCTGCTTACACACTGTTCTCGTGTGCACAATATAAGGCGGGTTCGAATCTCCATAGGGTCCAAATGTTTTTTTTTTTCTGTTGGGAGTGAAATAAAAACTCAGATCGGAACACCTCGTGGCAACAGCTGAGGACAGGCTGCATTTATTATTTTTCAGCCTATACCCCCCCCCCCCCCGTGTCCCCCCACCCCCCTCTTTTTTTTTGAAGACCCAAGTAATAAGATAACGGCGAAAAAATATTTTTTTTTAATTCTCACCTCTTTTACATAATTATTATTTTTTGTCCAAGTACTTTTTATAATTTCAAATCTTTCCCATCAGTTTATTTTCTCCACTGCTCATATTCCAGTTGTTCGCCTTTAACTGTTTCCTATTTTATGATTTAGACCGTTAGATCTTGTGACATTGCCTGAACCGATGTAAGAAGTTTATCTACTGGGCGTTTTATCGGAGATGGCTGTACTAGCTTTCTTGTTTCAATAATGGTTTCTTTAATAACATGGTCTCTTTCCTGTCGCACATAATTTCTATACCTTGTATTTTACTTTATCATTTTTGAATTTTTTTACGTTTCAAATTTCGCAAGTCTTGCTTAAGCCCTGTAGTCTAATGGAGTATTTTATTTTGATTGATTGGTCACACCTGTTCAGCCTTGCTAATGTAGCTGCTCTGTTAAATGCAACATGTTAAGCAAAAGTTAGCATCCTCAAGCAAATACTATATGGTGAACACACCACACAGACGAAGAGATAGAGGGAAGCAAAGAGAAAAGATACCAGACAGCTTAAGAGAATGGCTTGGTAGAAGGTCAACAACAGAAATGATAAATAACTGTCGTGATCGAAAGTTGTGGAGAGACATGATCACCTAAGCCAGCAGGCGCAGTACTTGATGATGATGAATACACGGAAAAAGACAAATCGGCAGACCTAAACTACGATATAGAGATATCTGTAAATCATCTCTGAATGACTTCTCCATCTGTGAAAATGACTGGGAACATCTGGCACCTGATCGCACATCATGGAGAGCATGTATAAGGAATGGTATAACATCATTTGAGACTGTGCTAAGGCATAACTTAGAAGAGAAAAGACTCATGAAAAAGGATGGGAAACCCTGTGGATGAGTGGACCTGACCTGTTCATTCTGTGACCGCCTGTGTTTGTCAATCATTGGTAGAATTAGCCACGAGAGAAGCTGTTCGACAAAAACAAAACCTAAAAAAAATACACAATAGTCTCCACTAGACCGTCTGACAAGACGAAATGGGCCATATATATTATGGGAATGTGATACTGTAATTCCTCTACGTGATCACTTCACTACACTAAAGTCGTCACATAATCTCTACTTGAAATAATGCAAAAGCCTTTCTTGCCGTTGTCTGTAGTTGTTATTTCATCATCATCATCATTGAGTGCCGTCTCCGCAACGAAGGTTGGCTACCATAGAGCGCCATTCTGCTCTATCTCTTGCTTTGATGGTGCAGGTTGTCATCGGTTGATTTGTCCATCTTTTGATGTTACTCGTCCATGTTAATCTTGGTCTGCCTCTGCCTCTTTTACCTTGTATTTTCCCCATCCAGGATTACTTTCAGTAGGCTGTTGTGTCTTTTAACATGGCCCACGAATCGCATTTGTCTTGTTCTAATTGTGTTCAGAAGTTCTCTTTTCATTTTTAGTTGTTTTAAGACTTCATCGTTTGTTTTCTTTTCCTTTAAATCCAATTCTACCTATTCTTCTATATATCCACATTTCGAAGGCTTCAATTCTCTGTTCTGTTTTCTTGTCTAATGTCCATGTTTCAGCACCATATAGGAATATTGAGAAGATGTAACATTTTGCTATTCTTAGTTTTAGCTTTGGTGTTATTTGTTTTGATGTTAGTATGTCCTTCGTGACATTAAAATTACTTTTTGCCATTCCTATTCTTTTGTTTATTTCAGTTGTACATTTTCCATCACTAGTTATAGTATGTCCAAGGTAGTTATAGTTCTGAACTGTCTCACGGTCTATTCCTTCAATTTTGATATCCACTTGTGGGTTATTTATTAGTTAGGTTAGTTGTTATTTATTCTACTTAATTGGTTTCATTATAATTTTCATTTCTTCAATTGTCTTTCTTTTCCAGTGTGAGTCTTTTCATATTGACAATTCAAATCGTCTTTTTGTGTTTTCCATGTCAATTATTGAAGGCAAGAACCGGCTTTTACTTTGAAAAGTTTGTATCAGACCTTCATTACTGCCTCTGACAATACAAATCACTGCTTTATGTTACTTTGATGCGTTTTTTTTTTAATTGTAGTAGTAAAAGAAAAGGTAAAAAAAACTGTTTTCGCTTTAAATTATATTTTTGTAAGAGTTTGAAAATATTAATGAGCATACATTTGAAACGTTCAAGACTTCTAAAATGATTAAATATTAATGTACACACATTTGAAAAACTCAAGTCTTCAAAAAAATTAAATATTAATCTGCACACATTTGAAACACTCAAAGGTTCAAATATGATTACATATTAATGTACACACATTTGAAACACTCAAGGCTTCTAGAATGATTAAATATTAATGTACACACATTTGAAACACTCAAAGCTTAAAAAATGATTAAATATTAATGTGCACACATATGAAACATTCAAGGCTTCAAAGGTGATTACAATAAAACAGAGTTAACAATTTGAATGAATCAAAAAATGTCATTTCCGTTTCCGGTCTAGTTTAAATTAAACTGTGCTTACGAAACAAAGTACACAGTGGAATGAAACGTATACAAAACACAACACAAGCGTTTTTGTTCACAGCAGAATTACTAAAACAATGAACTTTCAACTACCAGACTATAATTAAAGATTTGAAACTACTAACCCCATAAACTATGTGTTTTAATTTAGAGACTTTAAATTGATTCCTGTTACAATCTGTGAAATTTGCCTTTTTCTAAGTTAAATTGCAAATTCATTAGCTCTAGAGGGTTGTTTTGATCCATAGTATCGCACAAATTTAAAAGTAAAATGAACATTGAAGTATTTAAGTGACGAATCTGGTTAAGGTAGCGACAAGACCAAGCTGTTCTTGATCAAACTATAGTCGGGGGACTTTTAAACAGATACAAATTGTTAAATATGATAATGAGAAACTGTTACCACGCTAAGCACAGCTGGTTCGATTCTCGCCATGGTCCAGGTTTTTATTTTCTTACATATGTGTGTGTGTGTTGGTGCGTGAACGTGTCTGTGTGAGAGACAGGGAGAGAGCGAAATAAATTATAAAATTACCAAAATACCTGCACGCAACACGATGATTGCCACGAACATGCTGCTTTTATTCTCAGCCACTCAACAAATTCCGACCCCCCCCCCCCTTTTCCCCCTTAAAAAATAGAATAATACTGCAGTATATGTTTGTCTATTGTTGAAAACATGAACAAAATGGCAAATGTTTAGCATAATATGTCTGAGCTAAAAACTATATGAAATCATGTTCCATTGTACACCTGCATTCAACTTTCATAACAATAGGGAACTACCTTCTCTACCAAGCTTTACAAATCACATGGATAGGTTGAGCATGTGGTTAAGTCCCGGTGGCTCAACTGTGGTAAGTAAACTCGCTACAGACAAAACAATTCCGGCTTCTTCTTCTTCTTCTCCTTTTGTGCTCACCCGTTGAGTGGGCGTTGTGTCGCTATTTTACTGTCAGCTATGATATCTGTGCATTTCGACCCGTACATCCGATTTCGGCATGAATATATTTTGTTAATAATTGTCCTTGGGCGGCAGCCATTTTGACGTACAATTTTAGACTTTTAACTGCCAGTGGTCTTTAATAGGAACTAGATGTCGAATCTCACTACCCAGAGATTGAACAGATGGGAAGGAAGATAAGTAAAAAAGTAAAGTACCCCCGTCACGCCAGGTGGCGTATAGGGAATATGGTGTTAGTGACCATAAATTTGCCAGACCTTCAGTACATGATTTTTGGGGGTAATGTGGTCGGTATTACGCCAGTGCCGCTTTATTTTCCCAGTAAAAAATCCGGTACCCATTAAAGGCTGGGTAAACCGGAAGCCGTCAATTGGGATCGAACCTTACCTCTTGTCCTTTGTAGTCCAGTTAACTAACCACTGAGCTATAAGAAAGATAAAGTCACGACAAAACAACGGATTTTAAGATGAAAGATCCTACCACTTGATACAAACGACATTATCCCATCACGCATTTTGGTGTTTGTGGCACTAGCTGGAGCGCATCTGCTTGTGAGTCTCCATGGGCAAAGGTGACAACATCACCTGTTGTTTTGTTTTAATGCATCATGTGTAGCTTTAGATTGACAGTATCATTAGTTGCCGCTGACCTTTCCCTCTATATCGTGTACTACTATGTGTTTCCTACACACTTCATCGGTTCATCCCGGACGTTTGGGTAACACCCAGACGATCTTTTGTTCCAAAGACTTTTAACCTCCCACAACCTTCTTTTCTTTCGATTTAATTACCTGCTTTTTACTTACTCACTTCTTTGTAAACAATCCGCTCCCCGAATGTTACAGTTTTTAGAAAAGTTGGAACATAGTTGATTTCCTTTTCCATCATCATCATCATCATCATCGAGTGCCTTCTCCGCAACGAAGGTTGGCTACCATGGATCGCCATTCTACTCTGTTTCTTGCTTTAATTGGTGCAGGCTGTCATAGATTGTCTTGTCCATCTTTTGATGTTACTCGTCCATGTTAGTCTTGGTCTGCCTCTGCCTATTTTACCTTGTATTTTTCCTTCCAATATTACTTTTAGTAGGCTGTTCTGTCGTTTAACATGCCCCAAAAATTTCATTTGTCTTGTCTTAATTGTATTTAGTAGTTCTCTTTTTATTTTCAGTTGCTTTAAAACTTCATCGTTTGTTTTCTTTTCTTTCCATCCAATTCTACCTATTCTTCTATAAATCCACATTTCAAAGGATTTAATTTTCTGTTCTGTTTTCTTGTCTAATGTCCATGTTTCTGCACCGTACAGGATTATTGATAAAATGTAACATTTTGCCATTCTTAGTTTCAGCCCTGGTGATATTTGTTTTGTTGTTAGTATATTTTTCATGGCATTAAAATTACTTTTTGCCATACCTATTCTTTTGTTTATTTCAATTTTCCATTTTCCATCATTGGTTATAGTATGTCCCAGGTAGTTGTAGCTCTGGACTGTCTCCAGATGTATTCTCTCAACTGTGATATTTAATTGTAGGAAATTGTAGCTTTCCTTCCAAAGCTGTGAAATTACCATATTTTAACTTTGTATTCTTTTTTCCCCCCACCCGCATTATAAATTGTTGTTTATTCTATTATCAAGGGATGTAATGTTGTTTTGTTTTAAATTACTTTTGGTGGCGTTTACTCTCTCAAATGGGATGCACATTTGCGGGACAGACAATGCTAATTTAATTAAATATCAGCGTTTTTAGCTCTGCCCATTTTTTTGCCAAATACTCTATGTATGAATGTGTGTGTTTGTGTTGTGTGTGTGTGTGTGTGTGTGTGTGTGTGTGTGTGTGGCGCTTGTGTTGTGTGTGTGTGTGTGTGTGTGTAAGCTTCCCGGCATAAAAATCCCTCACATTTATCTCATTCGCTTGGTTGTGTGTGTGTGGCCGTGTGTGTATGTGTGTGGTGCCTGTGTGTGTGTATATATGTGTGACGTCTGTGTTGTGTATGTGTGTGACGCATGTGTTGTGTGTGTGTGTGTGTGTGTGTGTGTGTGTGTGTGTGCGTGTGTGTGTGTGTGTGTGTAGCCGAGTCGGCATAAAAAAATTCCTCACATCATTAATCCAATTTTCTGGGTTGTGTGTATATATGTGTATGTGACGCCTGTGTTGTGTGTGTGTATGTGTAAGCTTCTCGACATAAAGAAAAATTCCCCACATTTATCTCATTTTCTTGGTTGTGTGTATGCGTGTGTGTGTTGCTTGTGCTCTGTGTGTGTGTGTGTGTGTGGCGCATGTCTGTGTGTGACGTGTGTTTGTGTGTGTGTGTATGTAAGTTCTCAGCATAAAAAAATTCTTTACACTATTTATCCCATTTTTTGGGGACTAATGAGTGGTCTATAGCAGGTTCGGGATATCGTCATCCTTAAATGTTGTACATGTAAGAATGAATGAACTATAGCAGGCTCGGGATATCGTCATCCTTAAATGTTGTACATGTAAGAATGAGTGGACTATAGTAGGCTCGGGATATCGTCATCCTTAATTGCTGTATAAGATTAGAACTAAAATTCCACTTTGAGGTGAAAACAATGAGCCGTGCTGCTGCTAGATAAATGACGTCACCGATTACAGTCAAAGTTGTTTTGGCCCCTGCAAAAACTAAATTAAAAAAAACAGTAGTGTGTATAGAATAAACAATATTGCAGAGATAGACAAAAGGCTTCTGGACGCGAACGAAAAAAAGAAGAATAATGTCACGTGACATATTTTAATGTCGTAGAGGAGCTGTCAATGGGTACCGGAGATTTATTTATGGGAAAACAAGATGGTATTGGCGTAGTGCTGATAATACTACCCATAGAATGTACCGACGGTCAAAGAAAATGCTGGCCGACAACCCAAGATTGGTGTGGTTCCTTATTTGTATGGTCTTCTCGAAAAGATACCTACTTTCATACTCAGACATGTACACGAAATTCTCATAGATCTTTGTCGTTGTGTTAAAGCCATCATCACTACTGCTCTTAAACAGTGTCCGTTATATTTTTATCTGATGACACGGGAGGATCTCAGCACAGTACTTGAACTCCGTAGTTCCAGCGAGTGGCTCATCATAGACGTCCTTCTGAAACTGGTATATGTGCAGGAAAAAAAAAAAAGAAGTAAAAGCCCGTTTATGCTAAGTGGCGTATAGGGAATATGGTGTTAGTGACCATTATTTTTACAGATCTTCAACACATGATTTTTGGGGTAAAAATGTCGGTATTACGCCCGTGCCGCTTTACTTTCCCAGAAAAAATCCGGCACCCATTTAAGGCTGGGTGAACCCGGAAGCCGTTGATCAGGATCGAACCCGACCTCTTGTCCTTTGTAGTCCTCATACATTAATACATATTGTCTTCTACTTAACGTATTACTTATATTTAACCATGCATACAGATTCTACCATTTTCATTAATCATCTTGACCACGTCGCATATTTTTATTACCAATCATGTTTTGCATTAGTTATCTCCCCCTTTTTATAATTCCCACCCATAATTTATTGCCACAACTCACAGCTCAGACTCTCGCCGCATCCTTATACTTTACTCTAGTGTTCTCATCACCGCTAATTCTTTCTTATTCTCATCCCATTTTTATTACTACCCCAAGTACCGGCCACGAGTTCCTAGATCACCATTACTATTCCGTGTCTCACAGCTTGTAGTCTGGTAAACGAGTGGCTTCCCCTCCTCCATTCTGTCCCTCAGTGACCGCTTATTTATATTAGAATGGACGTCGTTTATTTCCTTCAATTAAAATTGTCAACAAAATTGGAATTGCTCTAATGTAATTAGAAATTCCTAAATTTAATTACAGTTTAAAGATAATATATGTGATTTTTAAACAAAAGTGAGGCACAATATATTTTTTCCCCAATTATCTTCTACGGTTGTGGTTATGGGAGGCTCCGGTATCACTGCAAACAAATTAAAATTCATAATTGCTCAACCGTCCGTGCCAGTGAAATCGTTCGAATTAATATCTCATCTCCCAAACAAAGAAAGGTAGCTGTAGACCCCATCATCTTCTATTGTTATAATTAACTCGGGAGCTTTCTTATGTCTTAAGCACATGTGGTTTTATAAACATGTGGTTTTAAACACATGTGGTTTTATCAAATGTCTTTACTTCTGAAGAGAGAGAGACACTTTCAGTTTTCATCTTTTAAAGTTGTTATGTACACACTACTTTTTGTATTATCTTCTTCTTCTTCTCTCTCACCTGTCTCTTTCATTCTCTCTCTTTCTCTCTCTCTCTCTCTCTCTCTCTCTCTCTTTCATTCTCTCTCACTCACTCGCTCTATTTCGTTTATCGGCGTTGTGCAACCACTCTGGGTCCAAGTCGCCTAACAGGAAAAGAGTTAAAGTTGACAACGAATCACTAACGGTAACTTGCGGCAGGATCAGTAAACCAGAACCATCAAGATCCTACTCCACCTCTTCGTGGTGCCACTAGTAATAGACACATCAGTATAGTCTAGCCAAGTGAGTAGCGACTAAGATGAAAGGCAACCGTTAATAATAATATGTCACTTGCTAAAATCGGATATGTTGGTCCGAAAGGCACAAATATTATAGTCTACTGCACACCACAAAATAACGCATGCCCTCCCGCTTAACATTCTTCTAATGGCGGATAACAGATAGGTGTATTCCGTTAGTTTTTGAGTGAACTCAAGCAATAGCCAGGCTGACACGAATATCTGTAATCAGCAGTTACATTCTCTCTCTCTCTCTCTCTCTCTTGCTTCCTCTCTCTCACTCTCTCTCTCTCTCTTGCTTCCTTTCTCTCTCTCTCGCTTCCTCTCTCTCAGTCTCTCTCTCTCTCTCTCTCTCTCTCTCTCTCTCTCTCTGCCTTTCACAGCTCCCGAGAATCGACACAACCACAAGACCTGCCTATTCTTTGCTCTTGTCTTTCATCTCCTATACCATGATTTCCTTTTCTGGGTGACTGGTTGGTCTCGAGGCAAGACGCCGGTCTCGAGACAGAGAGGTTGTGAGTTCAAATCTCAGTTGTATCAGCTGGGAATTTTATTTATGATTTCTCTCTGCGACAACCACTCCTGGTCTCAGCAGCGAGGCCTGGTTTAAAAACGTCAATCACTCATCGATGTAAAAGATATGAGTACCTCCGAAATCAGGGAGCCGCGATAGGTCAGTGGCTAGTGAACTGAACTACAAAGGACACGAGGTAGGGTTCGATCCCAACCGACGGCTTCCAGATTCACCCAGCCTTAAATGGGTACCGGATTTTTTCTGGGAAAGTAAAGCGGCACGGGCGTAATACCGACCACATTACATCAAAAATCATGTGCTGAAGGTCTGTAAAACTTAAGGTCACTAACACCATATTCCCTATACGCCCCTTGGCGTGACGGGGGTACTTCACTTTTTTTTTTACTTCCGAAATCGGAGTTGTCTGCCTGTGCGGCGAGGTACCCCCGTGCACACGGCTAACATAGTAAAAAGGATTAGCAAGCAAAATTTAGTTTCTAGTCTCTAGGAACTTTGCCAGAGGTGAAAGCTGGTGAACACACACACACACAAAAACATGTTTTTCTTCTTTTCACGATTACTTCACTAAATAACTTTTGTCTGCCTCAGATAACAAGACTGGTGTTCAAATGTTTCCGCTTCTCCAAAGTCATTAAACGAGCTTCACGTTGCCTAATTGATTGCTGAAATTTGTTACTGATAGTATAGTTAGTAACATGGCGTTTTATATAACATTTCATTTCAAAGCTTGTTTATTATTTTTTTTAAAGTTCACTTTGCAGGCATAGTTATAGTTAGTCGAAGGCCCTGGTATCACTGCAAACGAATGAAAATCCATAATTGTCCAACCGTTCGTGTCAGTGAAATCATCCGGATTAACATCTCATCGAATATCCAGACAAAGAACGGCGTCTGCTGTCCCCATCTAAGCCGCTACACCACACGCCAAAAGACATAAGGCCAAGCGGCACCGAAAGTGAACGCAGCTGAACTGTCCTTCGTTATACGATATCATCATTCATCATAAGCAATCTGAGTATAGAAACAAAATCCGAATGAAAAGCACAGCTATTGGTGTGCACAAAGCACTAAACTCAGTAGCTCAGACAGCAAGCCGGACTTGGAATATGAGGAAACTACAACAAGGAACTTTTTTTAGACAGTGCCCCAACGGTTCTTGTCGTCTATTCTCCATATTGACCGGAAGTGACTATTGTAGACATATTAAAAAAACGTAATGGTTCCCTTCACGCCTTCCTAGGCGTATTGGGAATATGGTGTTAGTGACCACATTTTTCTATAACCGCGGCACATTTTGGGTGATGTGGTCGGTATCACGCCAGAGACATATAAAAGGACAGATATAATCAGAGGTCGTATCAGTCTCAATTTCGAATTGAGACTGATCTTTGTTTATATCTACCTCTCCGTATTCTGCAGCGTTCCCCAGTTAAGTGAGTATGGATGCCCTGCGTCACGAAATCACGGTAAACTTCAATATCTGCAGTATCTTGGTGTCTTATCTGGGAAAGTAAAGCGACACGGGCGTAATACCGACCACATTACCTAAAAAATAATGTGCCGAAGGTCTGTCAAATGTATGGTCACTAACACCATATTCTCTATACGCCACTTGGCGTGACGGGGGTACTTTAGTCTTTACTTACTAGGACAAATAACAGTTTTCTGGCCATAGCCTGGGGCTAGAGAAACTCCAACTTGTCCAATAAAAGATGGGAATGTCAGGAAAGCCATTACGTCACATTCGATGAGCCAAAGAGCTTCCGGTTGTATCAACTCGTGGTAGTGCATCAACGACAACATAATAAAGAGCTTCTTTTTTGTACAGCTGTCACCATACTAGGTAGGAATGTACGTTACACACCACTACCTGCTCTCATGGCTGTGAATAATTCTTCTTTAACAGGGATATAGACTACTCCAATAATAGGCTTGTTGCCAGCCATGACACCAAGTGAGAAAGACACTTCAGGAATGATGTGAACAAAATTGGTGGTTCCATCAATGGGATCAATAATCCAGGTGAAGTCATCTGTCAGTTGACACTTATCACTGGTAGCAGCAGTCGTTTCCTCTCTTATAAATTTGTGATTTGGAAATTTGGCCACAATGTAACCTGACAGCTGACTTCATTTGAGAGTCTGGAATCCTACTCTGATTGAGTCCTGATCGCAGAGAGAGAGAGAGAGAGAGAGAGAGAGAGAGAGAGAGAGAGAGAGAGAAGTATCTACGCATTTCCGTGCAACACATCCCATCTTCGGCAGACTTTTCTATACATTTTTACTTGCTCGAAAATCTTTCCCAGACGGCGTCCTTTTTTACTTATTTTTTGGACTTTTAACCGCTAATGTTCTTTAGCGGGCAGAAGGTATCTGATCTCATTCCCCAGAGATAGATGAGGGTGGGCAGAGGTAAAGCCACGAAGAAACAACGTCTTTAAAGAAAACTAGTCTCACCACCTGTGCTGGGATTTGCACCCAAGACGATATTATGTTGTTGTTGATGCATTACTGCAAGTTGATACAATTGGAAGCTCTTTATTATGTTGCTGTTGATGCACTACCGCGATTTGATACAATTGGAAGCTCTTTATTATGTTGCTGTTGATGGACTACCGCGATTTGATACAATTGGAAGCTCTTTATTATGTTGCTGTTGATGGACTACCGCGATTTGATACAATTGGAAGCTCTTTATTATGTTGTTGCTGATGCATTACTGCAAGTTGATACAATTGGAAACTCTTTATTATGTTGCTGTTGATGGACTACCGCGATTTGATACAATTGGAAGCTCTTTATTATGTTGTCGTTGATGCACTACCACGAGCTGATACAACCGGAAGCTCTTTATTATGTTGCTGTTGGTGCACTACCACGAGTTGATACAATTGGAAGCTCTTTATTATGTTGTTGCTGATGCACTACCGCGAGTTGATACAACCGGAAGTTCTTTGGCTCATCGAATGTGACGTAATGGCTTTCCTGACATTCACATCTTTTATTGGACAAGTTGGAGTTCTCTAGCTCCAGGCTATGGCCAGAAAACTGTTATTTGTCCTAGTAAGTAAAGACTAAAGTACCCCCGTCACGCCAAGTGACGTATAGAGAATATGGTGTTAGCGACCATACATTTTACAGACCTTCAGTACATGAGTTTTGGGGTAATGTGGTCGGTATTACGCCCGTGCTGCTTTACTTTCCCAGAAAAAAATCCGATGCCCATTAAAGGCTGGGTGAACCTGGAAGCCGTCGGTTGGGATCGAACCCTACCTCTTGTCCTTAGTAGTCAAGTTCACTAACCACTGAGCTATCGTGGCTCTCTGTTTGTCCTAGTGGTACTGTAATAATAGGCTTGCTATCAGTAATTGGCACCACTACTGAGAACACTGCGATCCGGGCTGCTATTAGTCGGCCTCTTTTGAGGTGGAATGTTTCCAGGTATCACCGACGGAAAGGTAGATGCCACGTCCTCGTTAGCTGATTCTCCGTCGTCCCTGCTGTTGCGACTGGCAGGTACTTCAGCTCCTCCAAACATTATTATCAACGGTCCAACTTAGTACCTAAACCAGCGAATCAATTCAGAGGAAGAGGTATGTTTACAGCACTCGAAAAAATGACAAATAATCAACAGCAGAAAAAAAACAAAGAATAATATATGATCCGAAGCAGGATCGAACCCCTACTCAGCGGCACATCGCCTTGCCACGAGAAGCCAAACGCTAGTGAACACTGCCAACTCAGCTAACTAAAAAATTAGCAATCATTGGCGATGTCTTCCACGTATGTGTTCTCATGACTAATCATAGAGCTGCGATAACAGCTCGGGAATAAATTATGTATCTGTATTTTTCCTATTAAGACAAGTACCTCTCGAATAGGGTGGGGCTGAATACTTGTGTTGCAGACAAACATTTAGGACGAAACAGCAGGAATAGTAGTTTCCAGTGGTTTAGAATCTTCTTCCTCTTCCTCTTCTTTACTTCCTCATCTGCCTTTCAACGTCGACGGGAGATATAATTTGCAGTCTTTTGCTCTTCTGTTCGCCTCTGCTGCTGTTATGTTTCCTAGTGCTTCCAATATTCCATCGACCCAGCTTTTTCGTGGTCGACCCCTGGGTCTGGTGTTCTCACAACGTTTGTTGAAGGCTCGTTGTGTAGAGTTTTGTTCTTGCTGCCTTGTCACGTGGCCAAACCATTTTATCTGTTGTTTCCTTATATATTCTATGGCGGTGGCTATTCCTAGCTTTTTTCTCAGTTTTTCATTTCTGATCTTATCTCTCAGACTGTTTCCTGCCATTCGTCTTACACATTTCGTCTCTGTAGAGGTTATTTTTCTTATTGTTCTTGCATCTAGGGTCCATGTCTGGCATTGGTAGCACAACGTTGGGATGAAGATTGTGTTGTATAGTGCTCGCTTTGCCTAAAGAGTTATTTCCTTGTTGGACAATAGTGGTGATAACTGTCCGATGATTTGACAATCTTTGTTGCATCTTGATTCTCTCTCTCCCTCTCTGCGTTCAGGACTCAATCAGAGTAGGATTCCAGACTCTCACATGAAGTCAGCTGTCAGGTTAAGTGTGTTGATCGCCCCCACAGACAGACCATCACAATTAGAGTCCACCAGATCCACTCTGATTGAACACCCGTTAAAACGTTGCACTGTGTTCTGCGCCAGTGGCCCAGTGCATCCGATTTCAGCCAGCATTTTATTCAGGTTTGCTTTCCTTAGCCTTTGATTGTCCCCAATCTTCCTGTAAGGTAGCACATGATCTTTTATGTAGGGGGATTCTGCCCTTAGATGGTCGGCCCTCCCAGGTTGACGAGCACCACCTGCCCGAGTCACTAGAGGTGACTAACACAAACATGTACACACAAAGATATGAGATGTGACTAACACAGACATGCACACAGCGATACGAGGCATGACTAACACTGACACACACCAAGATATATGACAGATGACTAACATAAACATGCACATAAAGATATGAGATATGACTGACATAGACATGCACACACAAAGATATGACACATGCCTAACATAGACATGCACACAAAGATATGAGATGTGACTAACATAGCCATGCACACACAAGGATATGAGATGTTATATACACAGACATGCACACACAAAGGTATGAGATATGACTAACATAAACATGCACACACAAAGATATGACACATGACTAACACAGATATACACTAAGATATGACTAAACACAGACTCGCATAAAGATATGAGACATGATTAACACGGACACACCAAGATATGAGATATGACTAACATGACACACACACACCAAGATATGAGCCATGTCCAGCACACACACACACAAGCTAAAACATGAGCCATGGCTAGCACAGAAACACATCAGCCATGGCTTCCAGGAAAAACACCAAGAAATGAATCATGTCTAGCAGAGAAACACATTAAGGTATCCATATGCTTGAGTTTGCTGTAGTCGGCAGACTCTTCGTAACGTGGGAATCATCGACATACGAGACGCAAGCCCCGATTAACTGTTCACAGGTATCGTTCAAACAGTTTTCCGGAGATTTGAGAGTGTAGCCTGACCCGTAGAACGTTTCATTGCATGCACAGTTCCCGGTTGACTGTACACAATATTCTATTTATGCTGTTTGAGAATTATCGTTTGTCATTAGACTTCCTAGATATTTGAATTCCTCTACTAGTTTTAGTTGTCTGCCTTCTATAGTTATGTTGATGTTCTGTTTATTTTTGGCGACATTCATGACTTCTGTTTTCTTGATGTTGATTTTCATGTTGTATTTTGTGCCTGAGATGTTGAGTTTGTTTAAGTGTTCTTGTAGGTCTTCTATCGTTTCATGTATTAGTGCCTGATCGTCTGCAAATAGAAGCTCGTTGATCTGTCTCTTATGGGTTGGCTAGCTTGCATATATGGTCCATGTATGTAATAAACAGTAGGGGTGATAGTACCCTGTGATAGTACGCAACCCTGTCTTACGCCTGATCTAACTTCGAAGTGGTCTGTGTAGCCTGCTACTGTTCTGACCCTGCAGCTGCTGTGTGGCTGTTGATGCACTACCTGGAGCTAGTGGGGTGGTTTAGAATGGAGACAAATAATCCAGTTCTTAACCACCCTGTCTACCTCTTCCATATTTGCTAAACGTGGTTCTCTTGCCTTTTAAATCCACCTAATGTTTCTTCCGTTTCTGACCTATGGAAGCGAATCATGGACAGTAGACAAACAAATGAAAAGACGATTAGAGGCCACAGAGATGGGATTTCTCAGAAGAATGTTGAAAGTTCACTGGACAGCTAAAAAGACCACTGAGGAAGTTCTCAAAGAGGCCAACACAAAAAGGGAGCTCTTTAAAAAAACATCAGAAAGAAGCAATCAACATTTTTCGGCACATCATGAGAAGAGGAAAGTTGGAATACTTGGTTACAACTGGCAAAATAAAAAGAAAGAGAGATCGCGGGCGACAGAAAGAGAAAATACTGGATAGCTTGGTGTCATGGCATGGAAAACAGTCAACAACAGATCTGACGCGATGCACTGTAGATTGTGAAGATTGTGAAAGGACATGATCGCCTTCTCCAACCGGTATGTTACATGATGATGATGAAGAAGTACATTCAGTTTTCAACGTCTGGGGTTTTTGAATATATTTCTCTATTTTTTTTGCCCAGACAACGATCAACTCTTGTCGATTATTAACTGCTAAGGGTTCTTTAACGTGCGCAAAAATCAAACGGGATCTCTTATTTGTGTGCAAGACATGTGATCTCATTACCCATAGACAGGGGACGGTCAAGGCACGAAGAAATCACAGACTTAAAGTAAAAAAATTATCACAGCCTTTGATTGGATTCTCCAGATGCCGGCGATTTCTCCCTTCTTCTCCAGCGGCCGGGGTCTTATCTTTTCATCATCATCATGTTGCCTACCGGTTGGCGTAAGCGATCATGTCCTTCCACAATCTTGATTGTTTCTTTCTATTGTTTTTTAGGAGCTCCCTTTTTTTGTGTTGGTCTCATTGAGAATGTCCTCATTGGTGTAGAGACAATGACTGCGATCTCCGACTAGTACAGTCACTGCCAAGAAGAAAAGGAATGGCAAACTACCTTCTTATATTGGAGGCAGGTAATAATAAATAAATATTATTATAAAGTGAAACTTCCGTGGCGATAATTCAGGGAATCATAGGAGGAAAAGGTAAGTAATACATCACTCAGAAAAAAATGATTTTTTTTGGTTCTGTTGTTTATTTGTCTTTTTTTTCTGAGTGATGTAGTGCTTACCTTTTCCTCTCATGATTCCCCCTACCTTCTTATATTGCCGAGAACCATCATGTCTTATCGCAAGACCACCCAAACTCCCACCGCTTACTTTACAACTAGACCAGCAAGGATCACAAACAGGATGTCGTCTCTGGTTCCCAATATTTTATCGTGTAGGCTTGTTTCTGTCTGCCACACGTAGATCTGTGACTGTGCAACCTTGTAGTTCATGCTCGGAAATCTGACAGAATACTCAACATTTGCAAGTGAAGTCTCTCTGACCCTTTTCTTGCAGATGTGCTTTGAGATCATCACAGTGCCCTGTTTCAAGTCTGCAGATCTTAATCTATGCATGTCTTTTGGGCTTGTTTAACGTTTATATAGCTGTAGCTTATATTTTCATTCCATATTCATGTTTTCTTGTAGGAACAAGTTCATCTTTACTTTTCTTCCTTTCTTTCTTTCTTTCTTTCTCAGTGTTTGAAAAATATAAACAATCTCGTTTAAATTTGACGTTTTTATCACTCTACATAGATGTTTTTCCGAGGTCTACGCTTCGTTCTATCATTATCACCTACATCATTGTTTTGGTTATTCGATTTGGAAACTTTATTTTGTGTTGGTCATAACTGGACAGATAACCACAGTTGTAACTGGGTACAAATATTTCCAAACTGGTAAATATACATTTCCCATAACTACAACCATTTGTTGTTCATTCTCTGAAAGAATATTACGTCCCTTTGCGGCTGTAAAAGATATTCAGTCACACACACATACAGGCATATACATACACACGTCACCTCTATTTACACTGCATAAATGTATTGTCATATACAATTATAGTGACCTCTGTTGCATAAATATGCAATGTCGTGCATACACGTCATTGAGTCACTCATTCACTCATTGACTCGCCCATTCATTCATTCGCTCAATGTGTATTCATTAATTTATCACATATAAGAAAGAGAAAGATAAAGAAAGAGATAAGAGAGAAAAAAAGAGAGAGTGAAAGAAAGAGAAAGAAAGAAATATACAGAAAAAGAGGGAGAAAGAAAGAAAAAGAAAGTGCTTCGTCCTTCCCCTTGGTGCACGGAGGCTATAGTATTAGTGCCCACATTGAATTCCCCATCAGCACATTGCAGAATTACTTGGTCGACACTACGATATTGATGTCTCACATACACAGAAAAAAAAATCAATAAACGCTTCATGTTGACTGAACCTTAAACTTCCTGTCCCAGAGTTCACCAACCACTGACTGAACCTTAAACATCCTGTCCCAGAGTTCACCAACCACTGACTGAACCTTAAACATCCTGTCCCAGAGTTCACCAACCACTGACTGAACCTTAAACATCCTGTCCCAGAGTTCACCAACCACTGACTGAACCTTAAACATCCTGTCCCAGAGTTCACCAACCACTGACTGAACCTTAAACTTCCTGTCCCAGAGTTCACCAACCACTGACTGAACCATAAACTTCCTGTCCCAGAGTTCACCAACCACTGACTGAACCTTAAACTTCCTGTCCCAGAGTTCACCAACCACTGACTGAACCTTAAACTTCCTGTCCCAGAGTTCACCAACCACTGACTGAACCTTAAACTTCCTGTCCCAGAGTTCACCAACCACTGACTTAACCTTAAACTTCCTGTCCCAGAGTTCACCAACCACTGACTGAACCTTAAACATCCTGTCCCAGAGTTAACCAACCACTGACTGAACCTTAAACTTCCTGTCCCAAAGTTCACCAACCACTGACTGAACCTTAAACATCCTGTCCCAGAGTTCACCAACCACTGACTGAACCATAAACTTCCTGTCCTAGAGTTCACCAACCACTGACTGAACCATAAACTTCCTGTCCCAGAGTTCACCAACCACTGACTTAACCTTAAACCTCCTGTCCCAGAATTCACCAACCACTGACTGAACCTTAAACCTCCTGTCCCAGAATTCACCAACCACTGACTGAACCTTAAACTTCCTGTCCCAGAATTCACCAACCACTGACTTAACCTTAAACATCCTGTCCCAGAGTTCACCAACCACTGACTGAACCTTAAACCTCCTGTCCCAGAATTCACCAAGCACTGACTGAACCTTAAACTTCATGTTCCAGAATTCACCAACCACTGACCGAATCTTAAACATCCTGTCCCAGAATTCACCAACCACTGACTAAACCTTAAACGTCATGTACCAGAGTTCACCAACCACTGACTAAACCTTAAACTTTCTGTCCCAGAGTTCACCAACCACTGACTAAACCTTAAACTTTCTGTCCCAGAGTTCACCAACCACTGACTGAACCTTAAACTTCCTGTCCCAGAATTCACCAACCACTGACTAAGCCTTAAACGTCATGTCCCAGAGTTCACCAACCACTGACTAAACCTTAAACTTCCTGTCCCAGAGTTCACCAACCACTGACTGAACCTTAAACTTCCTGTCCCAGAGTTCACCAACCACTGACTTAACCTTAAACCTCCTGTCCCAGAATTCACCAACCACTGACTGAACCTTAAACTTTCTGTCCCAGAATTCACCAACCACTGACTTAACCTTAAACTTCCTGTTTCAGAATTCACCAACCACTAACTGAACCTTAAGCTTCCTGTCCCAGAATTCACCAACCACTGACTGAACCTTAAACTTCCTGTCCCAGAGTTCACCAACCACTAACTAAACCTTAAACTTCCTGTCCCAGAGTTCACCAACCACTGACTGAACCATAAACTTCCTGTCCCAGAGTTCACCAACCACTGACTGAACCATAAACTTCCTGTCCCAGAGTTCACCAACCACTGACTGAACCATAAACTTCCTGTCCCAGAGTTCACCAACTACTGACTGAACCTTAAACTTCCTGTCCCAGAGTTCACCAACCACTAACTAAACCTTAAACTTCCTGTCCCAGAGTTCACCAACCACTGACTGAACCTTAAACTTCCTGTCCCAGAATTCACCAACCACTGACTGAACCTTAAACTTCCTGTCCCAGAATTCACCAACCACTGACTGAACCTTAAACTTCCTGTCCCAGAGTTCACCAACCACTGACTGAACCTTAAACTTCCTGTCCCAGAATTCACCAACCACTGACTGAACCTTAAACTTCCTGTCCCAGAGTTCACCAACCACTGACTGAACCTTAAACTTCCTGTCCCAGAATTCACCAACTACTGACAGAAGCTTAAACTTCCCGTTACAAAGTTCACCAACCAATGACTGAACCTTAAACCTCCTGTTACAAAGTTCACCAACCAATGACTGAACCTTAAACCTTCCGTTACAAAGTTCACCAACCAATGACTGAACCTTAAACCTCCTGTTACAAAGTTCACCAACCAATGACTGAACCTTAAACCGTCCGTTACAAAGTTCACCAACCAATGACTGAACCTTAAACCTCCTGTTACAAAGTTCACCAACAAATGACTGAACCTTAAACCTCATGTTACAATGTTCACCAACCATTGATTGAACTTAAACCTCCTGTTACAAAGTTCACCAACCAATGACTGAACCTTAAACCTCATGTTACAATGTTCACCAACCATTGATTGAACTTAAACCTCCTGTTACAAAGTTCACCAACCAATGACTGAACCTTAAACCTCCTGTTACAAAGTTCACCAACAAATGACTGAACCTTAAACCTCATGTTACAATGTTCACCAACCATTGATTGAACTTAAACCTCCTGTTACAAAGTTCACCAACCAATGACTGAACCTTAAACCTCATGTTACAATGTTCACCAACCATTGATTGAACTTAAACCTCCCGTTACAAAGTTCACCACCCATGGACTGAACCTAAACCTCCCGTTACAAAGTTCAGCACCCATTTCTTTATCAACATCATGTGTCATCCCGGTCGTCGTGTTGGATCACCTTCTTCAACAATTCTCTTCCACAGATAAACCACTCTATAAAAAAAAAACTATCTTTACGTCACATAGTACCATTGCTGGTGTATGACCGGGGGTGGGGGGGGGGGGGTGGGAACAATAGGACCAGAGAAATAAAGGCCGCTTGGTCAAGCAGTCGCCACGACATGCGAGACTCACGATTGTTATTTCACCCCCACCCCCGTTAGAAAAAATCCTTTCTGTCTACCGCGAGTTTCGAATACCGAACGTCGGCTTTTCAGCCAGCGGAACAGTGGTTTTAGCCGCACGGCCACATCATTATTCTTATGTTTTATGCTTGTACAATGTTTTTCATTGTTGCTTGCGAGATTGTCCACGATTCACAGCCATATTGTTATTTAAAAAATACATGCCCTCACTAGCTTTAATTTTACTGCCTTTTGGTATAGTGCTTTATGTTATTTATATCTTTTAACTTTTGTGTTGCTAATGCTAGTCTTCTATCGATCCCCTGACAGCCTCCTTTGCACCTTACTCATAAATAAATATTTTTACTTCTATATTCTATTATTCCCGAGTGTTACCGGGGCTTCATTATGAGGGAAGTAAAGAATAGTGACACTGTGACCTTCCAAGCATGTCGTAAGAGGCGACTAAGGAGATTGATCGATGGCTTGACAAGCTGTCATTGTAAAAAGTATTGTTATTGAAACAGAGCCACGGATTTTAGAAGCAGTGATCTCCACAATATGTGCCATTTTGGCACGCAAGGTTTCTGTTTTTGAGATTGTGGTTCTGCCCTATGTGCCGTCTTCGGCTCGAAGGGACAATAGATAGATAGATATTCTATTATCATTTTTCTTTTTAAAATATAAACTTTCTTGCTATATTTTCATCCATGTAAATTAATTATTCTTCATCATCATCAAGTACAGGGCCTGCTGGCGTAGGTGATCATGTCTTTCCACAACTTTCGATCACGACAGTTATTTCTCATTTCTGTTGTTGACCTTCTGCCAGGCCATTCTCTTAAGCTGTCTGATATTTTTTCTCTTTGCTTCCCTCTATCTCTTCGTCCCTCAATTTTCCCAGTTGTTACAATATATTCCAGTTATTCTCTTCTTATTACATGGCCAAAAAATTATGATTGTTTCTTTCCAATATTGGAAATTAGCTCTCTTTTTGCTTTGGCCTCTTCCAGAACGTTTTCATTACTCTTCTTATCTGTCCATGGTATTCTCAATATTCTTCTGTAAAACCACATTTCTACAGCTTCCAGTGATTTTCTTGTCTGTTGTCCTATTGACCATAATTCACATACATATGTTAAGACTGGCTCTACAGAACATTTAAGAACTCTTTTTCTTGTTTTTATGGTCAAAAGTGGATTGCATAGTATCTTCCTCAATTTTTTGGAAAGCTGCTTTTAATTATCCTTACCGCAGTATATTTATACTAGCAACGAGATGAGTTCATACACGTATATCCAGATAGCACAATGACATGTGACAACAAACAAGCGGCGGAAATCAAAGCAATGTCAGAGTGCTGGTCACATTTTACTATGAATGTGCAACAGAGAAAATAATGAATCCTCACCAATCACCACCAAGGGCGTTCTTCTCGAGAATGCATGGAAAAAGGCCAAGAGGAAGACCTAGAAGAAGATGGATAGACGCAGTGATAGAGACATGTAACAACAAAGGAAAATCACTAATTCAGACATTTCGAGCAGCTCAAGAACGACAAATGATTTAAACCACGACACCTTTTAGGTATCAGTGAAAAGAGAAAAGAAAGACGAAGAGAACAAATATTATAGGCAAAAAGAGTAATCTTCAACACAATCCAATACTGAGCTATAAATCTGTAACGTGGATGGTATATTCTAGAACAGTCAACAAGAAAAATACAACTGATGTGTCAGGCTCATTATGAGAGTCAGTCTGTGAAATGGAATAAGAAATGAAGAATGGGATTAGTTGGTTTTATAGAAGGAAGAGGTATGTATTACAGCACTCAGAATAAATAACAAATAAACAACAACAGAAAAAAACAAAGAACAATATACGGTCCGAAGCAGGATCGAACCCGTACTCCATGGCACTGCGCCTTGCCACGAGAAGCCGAACACTTTGTACACTGCCACTCAGCTAACTAAAAAAAAATTAGCTATTGTGAACAGTGTCTTAGGCGAAGGTGTTCTCATGACTATAGCATAGGGTTACGATCATAGATCGGAAATAAATTGTATTTTTGTACTTTCCTATTAAGGCAAGTATCTCCCAGTAGGGCTGAATACTTGTGTTGCAGGCAAACATGTATAGGACGAAACAGCACGAATAGTAGTTTCCAGTGGTTATATACTGATTATTTGTCATTTTTTCTGAGTGCTGTAATACGCTTCCTTCTATAATTCCCTGAATTATCGCCTCGGAAGTTTCCCTCTATAATAATATTTATTTATTATTATTTGTCTCCAGATTAGTTGGTTTAGTTGTAGGACATAGACCTCTCGACAAGAAGATATTCGTTCGAATCCCAGTACAGGTTTTGAGAATTTATCGCTTTGAATTGATGGTTTCTTCGTGGACTCTTGGGTAGTAAGATCCAATGTCCAGTCCTCTTGGATAATAGCCAAAAAAAGGTCATGTGTACATTCTACGCACGTTTTAGCATCCTTGACACTTGGAAATCAAAAAGAGTAGGCCTAACATGGCCGCAGTCGCGGACAAATTTATAGAAAAAAAATCTGCCCAAGAAGCTGCAGAACTGTCAATGATTAAAAAAGAATTAAGTATCTTAAAGTGAGAGCATACCTGCCTGTATGGCGAGGAAGACGAGTTGACGACTGTCGGTGAGGAAGTTGGAATCTAGTCAAGCAATATTCAGTCGCTCGGGAATTCACTAGAGATGTAAAGCTGATGTAAACAAACAAACAAACAAACAAGAGAAGTAGAGAAATGAGAAATTAGTTAGAGACCACCCACACTATATGATATATAAAGAGTCGAATTATATGGTTTAGCCACCATGACAAGATGGAGACAGCCAAACATAATCCATACAGTTATCAGCTAACGCTATTCAACGGATCGAGAGAGTGACCTTGAGAATGATGATTAAGTCAATTACTAAAAGCACTTAGTGATGTGACAATAGAAGAACTCAACCAAAGAGAGAAATAAAAACATATATCGCTTACTCTGGAAGACAAGAGAGAATAGAAAAAGGAGACAAATAATAAAACATGAATTTTATTGTCAAGGGAACCTCCCGAGGCTATAGATTGGTGAATCATTTCAGAGGATGAGGTATGTTTACAGCACTCGGAAAAAAAACTCACAAATAATCACCAACAGAAACAAAAACAAAGAATAATATATGGTCCGAAGCAGGATCGAACCCGTACTCCTTGGCACAGCGCCTTGCCAGGAGAAACCAAACAAAAAAAGATGGGAATAACTCCCGCCATAGAATAATTATAGAAACAACGGATAAAATGGTTCGGCCATGACAAAAGAAAGATCAAGTCGGGTTTCTCGAGGCAAGGCGCTGTGTCAAAATGTATGGGTTCCATCCTGCTTCGGGCCATATATTGTTCTTTTTTTTCTGTTGTTGGTTATTTCTGATTTTTTCCTAGCACTGTAAACATACCTCCTCCCTGAAATGATTCTAGAATAGAAAGAGGAAGAAAACAAGTTGTATACTATGTTCGACTATTTGAAATACCTTTTCATAAATAAATGAGTAGAAATGTCGGCTAAAGGGCGGCTTAAAAATATAACTTCAAACAATTGAAGCTTCATTTCTGGGAAAGCCTAGGAAGTAAATTATTCAGAAAGTAAATAGGTCAGTGGGGAATTAAAGAAGCTGTGCCAAGTCAAGAGAAATAAAATAAATAATGCGAACTGTGTACTTTATGACGTGTTTAATAGTTGTAGTGAAACTTCCATACTGTCGCTTCAATAGAGGAACTCACCAGGGATTTGTTGAGCGTATAAATGAGATTCATTCTCCTTGTTATTTCTCTAATTGCCTAGTACTAGTTTTTTGTTGTTGTTTATCTTGCTTTCATTCTTTATCCATCTCTCCCTACCCGCTCACTCTTTATCACCATTTTCTCATAATTAACCTCACCCTCTCCTTCTCTATATATATATATCTGTCGTTTCTTTCTATCACTGATTTCCTTCCCTCTTTCCCTTCTCTCATCTGTCCCTTTTTTTTATATCTTTCACATCTGTCTCTCTTACTCTCTCTCTCTCTCTTACTCTCTCTTTCTCTTTATGCTTACATATTTTCTCAAAACATAATTTCCTCTATCTCGTTCAGTCTCTCCTCTCTCATATTCTCTGGCATGATCTCTCTCTCTCTCTCTCTCTCTTTCACTCTCTCTCTCTCTCTTTCACTCTCTGTCTCTCTATTTACTTTTTTTCACTGTTTTTTTCTATTTATATTTTCATTTCTCTCTCTCTCTCTCTCTCTTTCACTCTCTCTCTCTCTCTCTCTCTCTCTCTCTCTTTACTTTTTTCACTTTTTTTTCTCTTTATATTTTCATTTCTCTCTCTCTCTCTCTCTCTCTCTCTTTCACTCTCTCTCTCACTCTCTCTCTCTCTCTTTACTTTTTTCACTGTTTTTTCTCTTTATATTTTCATTTCTCTCTCTCTCTCTTTCACTCTCTCTCTCTCTCTCTCTCTCTCTCTCTCTCTCTCTCTCTCTCTCTCTCTCTCTCTCTCTTTACTTTTTTCACTGTTTTTTTCTCTTTATATTTTCATTTTTCTCACCCAGCCACTCACTATCATTATCTTAAAAGTGCCATACAGACAGGAAAGCATCAATCTATTTTTAGTTTTCTTCTCCTTCTTTCTTTCCTCATTTGCCTATAAGCTTCGAGGGGTATTATGGTTTGATGTCTTGTGCTCTTCTGTTGGCCTTTGCTGCTTTTATATACCCAATGCTTTTAATATGTCATCAATCCATCTTTATTGTGGTAGCACTTGAAGTTGGTGTTCTTTTAACGTTTATTTTTTTCTTCTTGTTATGTTGTTTTATTTTGTTGGTCTTTCTGTCTTATCACGTGGCCAAACCGTTTTATCCTGTTTTTTCTGTATGTATTCTATATAGAAAAAAAGTAAAGTGGCGTATAGGGAATATTGTGTTAGTGACCATAAATTTTACATACCTTCGGCACATGATTTTTGGGGTAATGTGGTCGGTATTACGCCCGTGCCACTTTACTTTCCCAGAAAAAAACCGGTACCCATTAAAGGCTGGGTGAACCCGAAGCCGTCGGTTGGGATCGAACCCTACCTCTTGTCCTTTGTAGTCCAGTTCACTTACCACTGAGCTATCGCGGCTCCCTGTATGTATTATATGGGGGGAATTATTCTTAGCTTTTCTCTCAGTTTTTCATTTCTGATCTTAATTTTCAGGCTGTTTCTTGTCATTCGTCTAACACATTACATCTCGGTTATTTTTCTTTCTGTACTTGAGTCTAGAGTTCAGGTCTACACTCAAATTGTTTCACAATGTAGGGATGAAGATTATGTTGTAGAGTCGCCGTTTTGTCTCTAGTGTTATTTCCTTCTTGAACAATAGTGGTGATAGGTTTTTGATGATTTTACAAGCTTTGTTGCATCTTGAGTCTATTTCCTATTTTTAATATGAACTGCATGTACAAGATAAGATTATCACATACTAGGAGAAATAAAGGATTCAATGACACATTAAATATGTTAATATAATACTTTAGAATCAATCGTAAAACTTGAGAGAATATGTTGTCTAAATGCTCAACGTGGCAAAGCAAGATTGTTAACGTTACGGCAATCTATATTTAAATACCTATCTGTATGTGTTGCATGTTTGTTCCTGTTGAAGACCTGTTGAGTCGAAACGTTGTTCTAATTTGTGTCGTCCACTAATTACGTAAAGCTTTTTATACTGTTTTATTTTCTTTTTTTTCTATATTTATTTTTATATTTCTGATTCCCTGATGGGATATATAAGATGATAAATGACGACAGAATTAATACTATCCTCTAGAAACTCGTTTATATGCTTAATATTATTATTTCCTATTGGACGTTATATTATGATTTCTAACAACTGAGGGGGCACACAATATCCTCGTCACGGTGCCGTTGTCAACTTTTGGCGGCGTCCCTGTAGCCGGGGCGCACACTTTAGGAACCGTTGAGACAATCCCAGCTATGGACGGTAGGAAAATAATTTCAAGAAAGGATTTCAAAGACGATAGCAGCATGTTTGTCTCGAATAGAAATATTTAAAGTTCGAAGTCATGATAGTTACTAAAGCAATAGTTTGCCTGGAGACAGGGACTTCAAACACGTTATGTTCTCTCAGTAACTTAATAGACAATCATGTTCTCTCAGTAACTTAATAGACAATCATGTTCTCTCAGTAACTTAATAGACAATCATGTTCTCTCAGTAACTTAATAGACAATCATGTTCTCTCAGTAACTTAATAGACAATCATGTTCTCTCAGTAACTTAATAGACAATCATGTTCTCTCAGTAACTTAATAGACAATCATGTTCTCTCAGTAACTTAATAGACAATCATGTTCTCTCAGTAACTTAATAGACAATCATGTTCTCTCAGTAACTTAATAGACAATCATGTTCAGGAAGTGCGATCAAAATGTGTTGGGCTAAATGGCAATGGTTTGAGTCTCTGAAGAGGTCAGGCCGACAAAAGCTTAATTTTTGTGTCAGACACAGGAGTGTAAGAAGAAATAAACGAGCAGACAGGCAGTAGCGTGCAGATTGGAGGACGGACGAGACATGCCAGGCATTCTAAATGTTTTCGGGAAGGCAAGATCAGGAAATGATCGAGGTAATGAATGTGAATCTGCCTTATAAAATGTTACAACTTATAGGAGCGCAGTGAGGATGTTCTGGGGATCTAGCAGTGAGGATGTTCTGGGGATCTAGCAGTGAGGATGTTCTGGGGATCTAGCAGTGAGGATGTTCTGGGGATCTAGCAGTGAGGATGTTCTGGGGATCTAGCAGTGAGGATGTTCTGGGGATCTAGCAGTGAGGATGTTCTGGGGATCTAGCAGTGAGGATGTTCTGGGGATCTAGCAGTGAGGATGTTCTGGGGATCTAGCAGTGAGGATGTTCTGGGGATCTAGCAGTGAGGATGTTCTGGGGATCTAGCAGTGAGGATGTTCTGGGGATCTAGTAGTGAGGATGTTCTGGGGATCTAGCAGTGAGGATGTTCTGGGGATCTAGAGAAGAAAAGGTGTGACCAAAATAAAATAAAGGTAACATATCTGATAGTGATAAACCGAACTTGCACAATCTGTACACTATAAACTGATAACGAACATTTATATAGGACAAATAAGAACTACAATCTGACCTCAAGTGGTATATGGTGTGAGTTACATGGAGGGAAAGACTAGATCTCCTTATTCTTTCATTTCTTATTTGCCTTGCAGCGTCTAGGGTAGATATAATTTATTTTTCTAGCATTGGTAGCACACCGTAGGGACGTTTGCATGGAGATTCTTCTTTTCTTCCTCATTTGCCGTTCAGCTTCGAGGGAAGATACAATTTGCGGTTTTTTGCTCTTCTGTTCGCCTCTGCAGGTGTTATGTTTCCTTGTATTTATAATATTCCGTCAACCCATCTTTTTCGTGGTCTACCGTTGGGTCTGGTGTTCTTGCAACGTTTATTGAGGGCTCGTTGTGCTGTGTTTTGGTCACCCTGCCTTGTTACGTCGCCAAACCATTTTATCTGTTGTTTCTTTATATATTGTATGGTGGGGGTTATTCCTAGATTTTTTAAAACAGTTCTTCATTTCTGATCTTGTCTCTCAGACTGTTTCCTGTCATTCGTCTGACACACTTCATCTCAGCAGAGGTTATTTTTGGATGGAGATTGGATGCGAGTAAAAATCGGCTACGATACCTTGGGCGCGTACAGTTTGCTAGTCATAATCAGAACGCGAATAATTTTATTCGTCATATTGCAACGACGCAAATCTCTCTTAGGTACAGGAAGGGTCTCTGGTTGATCCACACCAGGCACCAAAAATGTCATTAGCAATGGTAGGTGGCCTTTAACACTTTCCCTATGGAATGAGTCAACTCTAACAGCCATTTTTACAACCAACCAAATTGGATAGTTCAATTCTTCCCCTTGATTTTGACTTCACAATGCAGATAGGTTTTGTGAGTGATGGGAGTAAATAATAGTTCCCCTGGGGCAGTAAATAATAGTTCCCCTGGGGCAGTAAATAATAGTTCCCCTGGGGCAGTAAATACTAGTTTCACTGGCGTAGTAAATAATAGTTTCACTGGCGAGGTAAATAATAGTTTCACTGGCGTAGTAAAAAATAGTCCCACTGGCGTAGTAAAAAATAGTCCCACTGGCGTAGTAAATAAAAGGGTCACTGGCGTAGCAAATAATAATTTCACTGCGTTATAAATAATAGTACCACTGGCGTAGTAAGTACTATATATATATATGTAAGTACTATATATATATATATATACAACAGTAGCAGTAATTCTCACCCTAGAGGCTTACTTGATCTGTACGAGAAGAGAGAAGAGTTAAGGTACCCCATAACACTATTGCCGTTTGAGCGGAATATTTTGGGAGAAATGTACTACACTTTCTTTTTGGCACGTCTAGCGGGGCCCACTCCACATTCTCTACGGAAGCCTTCCTTTTCTTGACTAATGACGAGATACCTATTATGCAGGAATGACTGGAGTCATCTTGCGGGCCATGGTGTTCTCCATGTTTAAGTCCGTCTCCTACGGTTTTGCTACCCGGGCAATCAGTCAGCGTAAAACGTCCCAAAAAAGTCACACAAAAAGTAACTGTAAAACAAAACGTCAGTAAAGTCAATAAAAACAAGCCAACAGTAATTGTGATACTAAGAGAGTGTTTCTTTATAACACGGAAAGATGCAGCAACATACATCGTATTGAAGAAATAAATTAAAACTTTGTCATATTAAATAAACAAATTAAAACTTTGTCATATTAAACAAACAAGTTAAAACTTTGTCATATTAAACAAACAAATTAAAACTTTGTCATATTGAACAAACAAGTTAAAACTTTGTCATGTTAAACAAACAAATTAAAACTTTGTCATATTAAACAAACAAATTAAAACTTTGTCATATTAAACAAACAAGTTAAAACTTTGTCATATTAAACAAACAAATTAAAACTTTGTCATATTAAACAAACAAGTTAAAACTTTGTCATATTAAACAAATTAAAACTTTGTCATATTAAACAAACAAGTTAAAACTTTGTCATGTTAAACAAACAAATTAAAACTTTGTCATATTAAACAAACAAGTTAAAACTTTGTCATATTAAACAAACAAATTAAAACTTTGTCATATTAAACAAACAAATTAAAACTTTGTCATATTAAACAAACAAGTTAAAACTTTGTCATGTTAAACAAACAAATTAAAACTTTGTCATATTAAACAAACAAATTAAAACTTTGTCATATTAAACAAACAAGTTAAAACTTTGTCATATTGAACAAACAAGTTAAAACTTTGTCATATTAAACAAACAAGTTAAAACTTTGTCATATTAAACAAATTAAAACTTTGTCATATTAAACAAACAAGTTAAAACTTTGTCATGTTAAACAAACAAATTAAAACTTTGTCATATTAAACAAACGAATTAAAACTTTGTCATATTAAACAAACAAGTTAAAACTTTGTCATATTAAACAAATTAAAACTTTGCCATATTAAACAAATTAAAACTTTGTCATATTAAACAAACAAGTTAAAACATTTGTCATATTAAACAAACAAATTAAAACTTTGTCATATTAAACAAACAAGTTAAAACTTTGTCATATTAAACAAACAAATTAAAACTTTGTCATATTAAACAAACAAGTTAAAACTTTGTCATATTAAACAAACAAGTTAAAACTTTGTCATATTAAACAAATTAAAACTTTGTCATATTAAACAAACAAGTTAAAACTTTGTCATATTAAACAAACAAGTTAAAACTTTGTCATGTTAAACAAACAAATTAAAACTTTGTCATATTAAACAAACAAGTTAAAACTTTGTCATGTTAAACAAACAAATTAAAACTTTGTCATATTAAACAAACAAATTAAAACTTTGTCATATTAAACAAACAAGTTAAAACTTTGTCATATTAAACAAACAAATTAAAACTTTGTCATATTAAACAAACAAGTTAAAACTTTGTCATGTTAAACAAATTAAAACTTTGTCATATTAAACAAACAAATTAAAACTTTGTCATATTAAACAAACAAATTAAAACTTTGTCATATTAAACAAACAAATTAAAACTTTGTCATATTAAACAAACAAATTAAAACTTTGTCATGTTAAACAAACAAATTACAACTTTGTCATATTAAACCAACAAGTTAAAACTTTGTTATATTAAACAAACAAGTTAAAACTTTGTCATATTAAACAATCAAATTAAAACTTTGTCATATTAAACAAACAAATTAAATCTTTGTCATATTAAACAAATTAAAACTTTGTCATATTAAACAAACAAATTAAAACTTTGTCATATTAAACAAATTAAAACTTTGTCATATTAAACAAACAAGTTAAAACTTTGTCATATTAAACAAATTAAAACTTTGTCATATTAAACAAACAAGTTAAAACTTTGTCATATTAAACAAACAAGTTAAAACTTTGTCATATTAAACAAACAAATTAAAACTTTGTCATATTAAACAAATTAAAACTTTGTCATATTAAACAAACAAGTTAAAACTTTGTCATATTAAACAAACAAGTTAAAACTTTGTCATATTAAACAATCAAATTAAAACTTTGTCATATTAAACAAACAAATTAAAACTTTGTCATATTAAACAAATTAAAACTTTGTCATATTAAACAAACAAGTTAAAACTTTGTCATATTAAACAATCAAATTAAAACTTTGTCATATTAAACAAACAAATTAAAACATTGTCATATTAAAGAAACACATTACAATTTTGTCATATTGACTTTGCTGTTTGGAGTGGATTATAATTCTGATGTACCGAACAAAGACAGTACATGTAGAGTATATTTACATTAAGATCAGGGATATCTTCAGCCAGAACGTTCCGGAGCGCATTCTGTTAAACTTTTATTACTTTAATGGTCCCCAGGTATAATTTATAAATAATTTAAAACTTTAATTTCCTTGTTATTAGTAAATACTATGCAATCCATTTTTGACAATAGAAAAAAGAAAAAGAGTTCTTAAATGTTACGTAGAGCCAGTCTTAACATAAGGATGCGAGTCATGGACAATAGGACAACAGACAAGAAAATCACTGGAGTCTGTAGAAATGTGGTTTTACAGAAGAATGTTGAGAATACCAAGGACAGCTAAGAAGAGTAATGAAGAGGTTCTGAGAGAGGTCAAAGCAAAAAGAGAGCTAATTTCCAATGTTAGGAAGAGACAATCATCATTTTTTGGCCATGTAATGAGAAGAGAACAAGTGAAATATATTGTAACAACTGGAAAAATTGAGGGACGAAGAGATAGTGGGAAGCAAAGAGAAAAAATACCAGACAGCTTAAGAAAATGGCTTGGCAGAAGGTCAACAACAGAAATGATAAATAGCTGCCGAGATCGAAAGTTGTGGAGAGACAGGATCACCTACGCCTGCAGGCCCGGTACTTGATGATGATGATGAATTAACTTGTTTTCTTATGATATGATTATTAACCAGAATAACGCAAATCTAAGCTCAATAGAGCATTAGGGGTCTTGTATATGTCGATCTCCAACTATTATGGATTGGGATGATTAGAATTGCAGTAAACCTTGTTTAAAGGTTAGGTTAGAATGTATAAGTAAAGTCAAGAATATATATATTCTTATCCATATATGGGAGCCGCGATAGCTCAGTGGTTAGTGAACTGACTACAAAGGACAAGAAGTAGGGTTCGATTCCAACCGACGGCTTCCGGGTTCACCCAGCCTTTAATGGTTACCGGATTTTTTTTCTGGGAAAGTAAAGCGGCACGGGCGTAATACCGACCACATTACCCCAAAAATCATGTGCCGAAGGTCTGTAAAATTTATGGTCACTAACACCATATTCCCTATATGCCACTTGGCGTGACGGGGGTACTTTACTTTTACTTTTTTACTTTATCCCTATATATATATATATATAGGGAATATGGTGTTAGTGACTATAATTTTTACAGACCTTTGGTACCTGATTTTTGGGGTAATGTGGTCGGCATTACGCACGTGCCGCTTTACTTTCCCAGAAAAAATATGGTACCCATTAAAGGCTGGGTGAACCCGGAAGCCGTCGATGAGAATCGAACCCGACCTCTTGTCATTTGTAGTCGAGTTCACTAACCACTGAGCTATCGCGGCTCCCCAGTTCACTAACCACTGAGCTATCGCGGCTCCCCAGTTCACTAACCACTGAGCTATCGCGGCTCCCCAGTCCACTAACCACTGAGCTATCGCGGCTCCCCAGTTCACTAACCACTGAGCTATCGCGGCTCCCCAGTTCACTAACCACTGAGCTATCGCGGCTCCCCAGTTCACTAACCACTGAGCTATCGCGGCTCCCCAGTTCACTAACCACTGAGCTATCGCGGCTCCCCAGTTCACTAACCACTGAGCTATCGCGGCTCCCCAGTTCACTAACCACTGAGCTATCGCGGCTCCCCAGTTCACTAACCACTGAGCTATCGCGGCTCCCCAGTTCACTAACCACTGAGCTATCGCGGCTCCCCAGTTCACTAACCACTGAGCTATCGCGGCTGCCAGGTTAGAAGGTATACAACACATTAATGACAAGGGAAACGAATGTGAGTTCAATGTAAGTAAATGTTCCCCCCAGATCTTGCTAGGCGTATGAGAAGACTGTGAATAGAATAGATATGCTGACCTGCATTAATTGTGTTGATGATCTTGTGGATGCAAATTAGGCTCTCATCGTTCTCTGATGATGTGAATATGGAATGGGTGATGAGACTGATACAAGCTCTCACGTGTCTTATTCAATGAGAACATGTATGGGTTGGGGGTGAAGTAAATCAATCTTGTGTTGAAGTCTGACTTGCGATATCATCACTTATGAGTGACGTCATTACTTTTTTCCTGTATATAGATCGTCGGAAGAAATATTAAAAAAAATATAGAAAAATAGAAGAAAAAAAAAACAGTAAAAAAACAAACTGTACATAATAAGTGGACGACACAAATTAGAACAATGTTTCGGCTCAACAGGTCTTCAACAGGAACAAACATACAACATACATACAGATATGTATTTAAATATAGATTGCCGTAACGTTAACAATCTTGCTTTGCCACGTTGAGCATTTAGACAACATATTCTCTCAAATTTTACGATTGATTCTAAAGTATTGTTATTGTTGTTGTTGTTGCGTTCGCCAGCTTTCAACTCTAACGAAGTCCCTAAAGACAAGGAACTGAATTCTGTGTGTCAATCCATTTTTCCATGGCAGCCGTGTGCACAGGGATCCTTCGCCGCACAGGCAGATAACTCCGACTTCGGAGGCACTCATGTTTTTTTTCCATCGATGAGTAACCGACATTTCAAGCCGGGCCTCGCTGCTGAGACCAGGGGTGGTTGTCGCAGAGAGAAATCATAAACAAAAATCCCAACCGGTGCAGCCGAGATTTGAACCCACAACCTCTCTGTCCCGAGGCCGGCGACTTGCTTCGAGACCAACCAGTCCCCCATGGACTTGGAATATGAGGAAACTGCAACGAGGAACACTTTTCCATGTATAGCCTGCAATGGTTTCCCAACGCCTATCCACCATATACCGGAAGTTCACGTCCTCCCGAAAGTGATGATCGTCATATTTCTTTAAAAATGTATAGCGCTTGATGATGTTAGGCCATCGTTGTTGACTCCAATTTCGAACATTTAAACATACAGTTAGTCGTCAGATTATCACCGTCGCACATCAAATAACAGACCGTAATATTAGCATCCGGCCGGTCTACGGATTTACGATGAGCCATAACGATGACGTAGCACACATAATAATGTCGGACGCCATTTAGAATCCTGATTACTCTAGTGAATGTAGCCTACGACGAACAGAACACGGTGCAAATTCTCTAAAGAGATAAAACTGCGGCTGACGAAGCATTTCACATTAATGAATAACATGGAAATAAATAACTTGCGTCAAGCAAATCCAACAACGGTCATGAACAGCACCAATGTGACGTAAAGCGCAGAAAAAGCCTAGACGATGGAAGGTAGCATTCACAACACTTGATTTGTCGAAAATGGAATATTGCCGGCGTACGACATTGTTTTATTGGTGCAGATGTAATAAGTAGATCATCATCTTGACTTTAACGCATAGGAGTGCAATGGAGAACCGAAAATAATCAGACATCGAATGCACTTTCTGCAGCGATCGAGAGAACGTGGACTAGATCCGCCATCATAGAAACGGAAGTCCTAAAGTATTATATTAACATATTTAATGTGTCATTGAATCCTTTATTTCTCCTAGTATGTGATAATCTTCTCTTGTACATGCAGTTCATATTAAAAATAGGAAATAGACTCAAGATGCAACAAAGCTTGTAAAATCATCAAAAACCTATCACCACTATTGTTCAAGAAGGAAATAACACTAGAGACAAAACGGCGACTCTACAACATAATCTTCATCCCAACATTGTGAACCAATGTGAGTGTAGACCTGAACTCTAGACTCAAGTACAAGAAGAAAAATAACTGAGATGTAATGTGTTAGACGAATGACAAGAAACAGCCTGAAAATTAAGATCAGAAATGAAACACTGAGAAAAAAGCTAAGAATAATTCCCCCCCCATATAATACATACAGGGAGCCGCGATAGCTCAGTGGTTAGTGAACTGGACTACAAAGGATAAGATGTAGGATTCGATCCCAACCGACGGCTTCGGGTTCACCCAGCCTTTAATGGGTACTGGATTTTTTCTGTGAAAGTAAAGCGGACGGGCGTAATACCGGCCACATTACCCCAAAAATCATGTGCGGAGGGTCTGTAAAAATGTATGGTCACTAACACCATATTCCCTATACGCCACTTGGTGTATAGGCACCGCGACGAGGATATTGTGTGCCGCCTCAGTTGTTAGAAATCATAATATAGCATCCAATAGGAAATAATAATGTTAAGCATATAAACGAGTTTCTAGAAGATAGTATTAATTCTGTCGTCATTTATCATCTTATATATCCCATCAGGGAATCAGAGTTTGCAAGTCTTATACGATCGTAATGGGTAGAGGGCGCCGCCGGTAAATGACCAGCAGGGAAAGTGAACCGTGAGTATCAAAAGTTTGGGAACTACTGGTCTATGAATCGACGTCTTAGCACGCGAGTTATCACCCATATGTGCTCGGCCGCCTATCCAGAAGTGTCGGAGACTTCTGGATAGTGTCGCTTCAGCATCGAAACTCACGATGCAAGGCGGTATTCTTCACCTTCCCAGAGTAATACCGTCGTACCCATTTCTGCCAGCGGCTGGGTCAACCGCGGGTTTTTTTTTCCAACCGCGAGTACAATTCACACTGATTCCAGCGGGAATCGATCACGGGTTGTCCGAACCTCGGTACCCTAGTCGGGTGGTTTTCCCAACCAGGCTACCGAGGCCCTCCCACTCCCCCCTCCCCAAATAAAAAATGTTTCTTATACTTTAATAACCAACGGATTCTATTTCAGATTAGGGACGCAACGATCAATTCGTCGCTAACAAATTGGTCGTGCTACATATATACTAAACATATTGTTCTCGTTAACTGCGACAACATTGATCTTGACCAATGTCGGGCAAAGAAAGCGAATTGAATTAACAATCCTGGAAGTTGAGACACAAACCAGCCCTGACACCTCTCACAGGCTCAATGGAACAGGCTTGAGGGTGACACTTCTTAGCTTGATTAAAGTGAAGATCAGTTCATACAAGTCACGCGATACAATAACATGTAGCCGGCAGGAATAGGCGACCATGTCCTTCAACAATTCTCTGTCCTCGGTGCATCGTATCAATTATTTTCTTGACTGTCTACTCTTCCATGACAATTAAGCTTTCTATTATCACCTGCCTCTGTCGTCCGTTTCCATATATTTTGCCTGTTGTAACCAAGTATTTTAACTTTCCTCTACTTATGTTACCGAAAAATGTCGACAATTTCCTTCTGATGTTTTCTGTAAGCTCTTTTTTTAAGTTTGCCTTTTGGGAATGACCTCGTTTGTCCTTTGACTGTCCAGCTAACACTCTCAAAGGTCTTTAGAGAAACCCCACTTCGATATATATATTGGACAATGAGTGGTCCTGGTTCTGTAAAACAAACCACTACAAGGCAAACAACCCTGCTGGAGACATGATCAAGACTACGTGCTATAAACAATGAAGCAAGCAAATATACTTGTTATAAAGACTACGTGCTATAAACAATGACGCAAGCAAATATACTTGTTATAAAGACTACGTGCTATAAACAATGAAGCAAGCAAATATACTTGTTATAAAGACTACGTGCTATAAACAATGAAGCAAGCAAATATGCTTGTTATAAAGACTACGTGCTATAAACAATGACGCAAGCAAATATACTTGTCATAAAGACTACGTGCTATAAACAATGACGCAAGCAAATATACTTGTCATAAAGACTACGTGCTATAAACAATGACGCAAGCAAATATACTTGTTATAAAGACTACGTGCTATAAACAATGAAGCAAGCAAATATACTTGTCATAAAGACTACGTGCTATAAACAATGAAGCAAGCAAATATGCTTGTTATAAAGACTACGTGCTATAAACAATGAAGCAAGCAAATATACTTGTCATAAAGACTACGTGCTATAAACAATGAAGCAAGCAAATATACTTGTTATAAAGACTACGTGCTATAAACAATGAAGCAAGCAAATATACTTGTTATAAAGACTACGTGCTATAAACAATGAAGCAAGCAAATATACTTGTTATAAAGACTACGTGCTATAAACAATGAAGCAAGCAAATATACTTGTTATAAAGACTACGCAGAGTGCATGCCGAGCAATACAGTTGTAAAGGCGCTGCTGTAAAATTAGTCTGTTTCAGTAAGAAGTTACAAGTGTTTGAAGTAACACAATCTTGCATTACTGTATTGGATGCTTATTTTCACTGGTACTACCTTCATACCATGTTGGCAAAGTACTCATATATTATGAGCTGAATCAGCGAAAGAATGCCCTTTAGGAAATGAAGGATAAAGCCCTTAAAGTGTGACGTCAGTGTGTTTCAAATGGCCCCGTATCAATTGTCCTGATTAATCAACTGATGTGTTGGAAACAAACAACGTGTCATGGGACGCATGGTTGGTAGCTTCATTATGTTAAATATGTGAGAATGCTGACGCGTTTACTTATTGCAATTTGATAAACATGTGACAAATAATGAAACCGTATTCAAAAGAGTATATTAATTGAGAAATGAGACGTAGCATAAATAGTAAAGAATTCATAAAGACTCGAATGTGTGTCTAATAAGCGATTTACTAGAGCAATCAGCACACATTGCTATTGTTACATGCTGAAAGGAAAAGTGCACCATTGGGATTGCCTGAAATGCAATAAGGCTGGCCCTGCTAATGGATTACTTCTTTATTGTGAAACATATGTTAATATAGTTTTTTTATATGACACCTTTATGGTTTTGTTTCTCTATTGCAATGAAACTGGTTTGAACCTCTGAATGATATTAATTGATGCATTGCTTCTCGTTTAAGTTACAAGTGTCTGGGTGGTCAATGTAGAAATAATGGAAATGCTGATAATATCACATGGAGAATCTATTGTCATTCTTCAAATAACATTATCATTATATTCAGACAGTATTCAGTAACATTTCGATCTCTTTTATGATAACATTTCAGCACAGTACATGGACTACATAGAACCGGTAAGGTCATCAGGGTAATTCTTTTTAAAATAAAGTCGGTTAATCCCTTTGAAGATAGTAGACAATTTTAGCATCTTTCTGAAGAAGTTAACATTCTATAACAACGTCAACACAGTGGACCGGAAAGAACAATAATGGAAAGCATGGTTCCAGGACAGTGAGCCAGGGGCAGAAGAAGCAGAATATGGTTTCAAGACATCACATAAATATTGAACATAACATAAATGATGTGGAAGATCCGGCTAGAGACAGAGATTCACTCCAACCGGCTGTGATGATGTTGGAGATCCGGGTAGAGACAGAGATTCATTGCGACCGGCAGTGATGATGTTGGAGATCCGGGTAGAGACAGAGATTCATTGCGACCGGCAGTGATGATGTTGGAGATCCGGCTATAGATAGAGATTCATTCCGAGCTGCTGTGATGACGTTAAAGATCCGGGTAGAGATGATTCATTCCGGCCTGCCATGATGATGTTGAAGATCTGGGGAGAGATTCATTGTGACCGGTCGTGATGATGTTGGAGATCCGGGTAGAGATAGAGATTCATTCCGAACGGTCGTGATAATGTTGAAGATCCGGCTAGAGACAGCGATTCACTCCAACCGGCTGTGATGATGTTAGAGATCCGGTTAGTACATAGAGATTCATTCCGAACGGCTGTGATGATGTTGAAGATCCGGGTAGATTTGATTCATTCCGGCCTGTCATGATGATGTTGGAGATCCGGGTAGAGATAGAGATCCATTACGACCGGCCGTGATGATGTTGAAGATTCGGCTAGAGACAGAGATTCATTCCAGCCTGCCATGATGATGTTGGAGATCCTGGTAGAGATAGAGATTCATTCCGGTCGGGTGTGATGATGTTGAAGATTCGGCTAGAGACAGAGATTCATTCCAGCCTGCCATGATGATGTTGGAGATCCTGGTAGAGATAGAGATTCATTCCGGTCGGGTGTGATGATGTTGAAGATTCGGCTAGAGACAGAGATTCATTCCGACCGGCCGTGATGATGTTGGAGGTCCGGGTAGAGATAGAGATTCATTCCGGTCGGGTGTGATGATGTTGAAGATTCGGCTAGAGACAGAGATTCATTCCGACCGGCCGTGATGATGTTGGAGGTCCGGGTAGAGATAGAGATTTATTTAAACAGGCTGTGATGATGTTGGAGAGCCGGATAAGGACAGAGATTCATTCCGACCGGCTGTGATGATGTTGGAGGTCCGGGTAGAGATAGAGATTTATTTAAACAGGCTGTGATGATGTTGGAGAGCCGGATAAGGACAGAGATTCATTCCGACCGGCCGTGATGATGTTGGAGGTCCGGGTAGAGATAGAGATTTATTTAAACAGGCTGTGATGATGTTGGAGAGCCGGATAAGGACAGAGATTCATTCCGACCGGCTGTGATCTATCTTTCGTTCGCTCGAAGTATTGTCTATATCAGCAATGTCGTTTCCTGTATGAATTTTACTGTCTTTTGTAATTCTTGCAGTGGCCCATATAGTTTTGTCTGTAGTGTTGTATCTATGGGCCAATGGATTTTCCTCAGTCTACTATATTCAGTGCAGTCTTGAAGTATGTGTTCAGCAGTCTGGGGTGCCTGTCCACATGTACAAGTAGTTGATGTGCCGATCTTGAATTTTGTATACATGTGACTATGGAGTCGATTGTGTCCTGTTCTTAGGCGTATAATGATAACTTGTTCATATCTATTCATATTATGAAAGGCATCCTGATTTGGGGCTTGTGGTCCTCTGATTGATTTGATTATCTGTTTCTTATGATGGTATGTAACTGGTGTATCTAGTTGTGTGTCTGTTGAACCTTCCTTTGCCAACTGATCTGCTTTCTCATTTCCTGGTATCCCACAGTGAGACGAGATTCACTGCAGGGCAACCCTGTGGTGCTTGCAGAGTTCAGTCAATAAGGTCTGCAGATGTGGTAATTTTCTGGATTGTAGTGCCTGGAGTACTGATCTTGCATCTGTCAAAAACACTACAGGCTGTGGGCTAAGATTACTGTTCAGCAGCTTTTCTATTGCCAACTTTATAGCTTGTATTTCTGCATCATAATTGTGACAATATTTTCCTGTTGCTATTTTATTCATATCCCTAGTGTTATTTGGGCACTCTATATATGCACCTGCTCCCCCATTCTTTAATGCATTCTGTGCTGGGCCGTGATGATGTTGGAGAGCCGGCTAAGGACAGAGATTCATTCCGACCGGCTGTAATGATGTTGGAGAGCCGGCTAGGGACAGAGATTCATTCCGACCGGCAGTGTTGATGTTGGAGAGCCGGCTAGGGACAGAGATTTATTTCAACTGGCTGTAATGATGTTGGAGATCCGGCTAGAGACAGAGATTTATTTCAACCGGCTGTAATGATGTTGGAGAGCCGGCTAGAGACAGAGATTTATTTCAACTGGCCGTGTGATGATGTTGGAGATCCGGCTAGAGACAGAGATTTATTTCAACCGGCCGTGTGATGATGTTGGAGAGCCGGCTAAGGACAGAAATTTATTCCGGCCTGCTGTAATGATGTTGGAGAGCCGGCTAGGGACAGAGATTCATTCCGGCCTGCTGTAATGATGTTGGAGAACCGGCTAAGGTCAGAGATTCATTCCGGCCTGCTGTAATGATGTTGGAGAGCCGGCTAGGGACAGAGATTCATTCCGGCCTGCTGTAATGATGTTGGAGAGCCTGCTAGGGACAGAGATTCATTCCGGCCTGCTGTAATGATGTTGGTGAGCCGGCTAGGGACAGAGATTCATTCCGACCGGCTGTGATGATGTTGGAGATCCGGCTAGGGACAGAGATTCATTCCGGCCTGCTGTGATGATGATGGAGAGCCGTCTAGGGACAGAGATTCATTCCGACCGGCTGTGATGATGTTGGAGAGCCGGCTAAGGACAGAGATTCATTCCGACCGGCTGTAATGATGTTGGAGAGCCGGCTAGGGACAGAGATTCATTCCGACCGGCAGTGTTGATGTTGGAGAGCCGGCTAGGGACAGAGATTTATTTCAACTGGCTGTAATGATGTTGGAGATCCGGCTAGAGACAGAGATTTATTTCAACTGGCCGTGTGATGATGTTGGAGATCCGGCTAGAGACAGAGATTTATTTCAACCGGCCGTGTGATGATGTTGGAGAGCCGGCTAGGGACAGAAATTTATTCCGGCCTGCTGTAATGATGTTGGAGAGCCGGCTAGGGACAGAGATTCATTCCGGCCTGCTGTAATGATGTTGGAGATCCGGCTAGGGACAGAGATTCATTCCGGCCTGCTGTGATGATGTTGGAGAGCCGGCTAGGGACAGAGATTCATTCCGGCCTGCCTTTGATGATGTTGGAGAGCCGGCTAGGGACAACGATTCATTCCGGCCTGCTGTAATGATGTTGGAGAGCCGGCTAGGGACAGAGATTCATTCCGGCCTGCTGTGGTGATGTTGGAGAGCCGGCTAGGGACAGAGATTCATTCCGGCCTGCTGTAATGATGTTGGAGATCCGGCTAGAGACAGAGATTTTTTTCAACCGGCTGTAATGATGTTGGAGAGCCGGCTAGAGACAGGGATTTATTTCAACTGGCCGTGTGATGATGTTGGAGATCCGGCTAGAGACAGAGATTTATTTCAACCGGCTGTGATGATGTTGGAGAGCCGGCTAAGGACAGAGATTCATTCCGACCTTCTGTAATGATGTTGAAGATCCAGCTAGGGACAGAGATTCATTCCGACCGGCTGTAATGATGTTGGAGATCCAGCTAGGGACAGAGATTCATTTCGACCGGCTGTAATGATGTTGGAGATCCAGCTAGGGACAGAGATTCATTCCGACCGGCTGTAATGAGCGCAACGCTCTGTAAATGACATGCAATGTGATGAGTAGACATTTTTTTCAAAATTTTGCATTCAATTTACTCTCTTTAGGTTTCACATACCAAGGGCTCGTTTTCGTGCTCAACACGAGTACATGGCCTTCTTTTTAGTCCGTCTCCAATAGGACTGGTACTATATTTAACCTAACATAAAATCGGGTATTACTTGAAACGCCTGGCCTGAAACGCAAAATGTGTTTCGAACCAGCTACCTTCTGGTTGTCGAGTGTGCATATTAACCCTCAACACCTTTGAAAACCCACCTTCTCTTCTTCTCCCTCGCACAAAGTGTAAATCAGAATGAATTAAATGGAAAAAAAGAGGGGAAAAAAAGGCGTCTCAGAAAATTAATATCACACGCAATTAATCTATTGTTCATTTAAAGAAAGAGAGAGAGAGAGAGAGAGAGAGAGAGAAAGAGGGAGATCTATAATGAAGCATTTAATAGCGGCGGAGTTATGGCCCCAAATCTTAAAGAGCTTGGTTTGAATCCCAAATAGATTGAGGCTACAAAAGACGCAAATGTAATATTTATGCCATGGCCCCCAGAAGAGAGAGACTAGTCTTGCATATCAAATTCAGCATAACTCAGGAATTAGTAGCGGTGAGCGACTTCAAGACTGATAACATAGAATCGCAGACTGCCATATAAGATTAGCATCCGGACTAAATAACATGAATGGTGTATTACACCTGGCTAAATGAAAACAAAAGACATCATCGCAATGCACAATAAAGACAAGTGGAACAATATTTAAACAGGTACATTAATTTAAATATGTGGGAACAATGTTAACCTCAGATGGTAGATGGTCAACAGGTGAGATGCAGAATGCATCAGGCAAAAGCAGTTTTCCAAAAAAAATTAGAAAGATACTGTGCAATCCATTTTTGACAATAGAAACAAGAAAAATAGAGTTCTTAAATATTATGTATAACCAATCTTAACATATGAATGTGAATCATGGACAATAGGACAACAGGCAAGACAATCACTGGAGGCTGTAGAAATGTGGTTTTACAGAAAAATGTTGAAAATACCATGGACAGCTAAGAAGAGTAATGAAAACGTTCTGAAAGAGACCAAAGTACAGAGAGAGCTAATTTCCAATATTAGAAAGAAACAATCATCATTTTTTGGCCATGCAATGAGAAGGGAACAGTTGGAATATGGAATATTGTGACAACTGGGAAAATTGAGGGACGAAGAGATAGAGGAAAACAAAGAGAAAAGATACCAGACAGCTTAAGAGAATGGCTTGGCAGAAGGTCAACAAAAGGAAATGAGAAATAACTGTCGAGATCGAAAGTTGTGGAGAGACATGATTATCTACGCCAGCAGACATGGTACTTGGTGATAAACAAATGCCATTACTGTAAACACTCAGTGACAGTCTTAAGAACAGAGAAAACGATCATCTGCTTGGTGTTGGACTCATTATGAAAGTATCACCTACAAGATTGAGTCAACTTTAATAGACCTTCTAGTATCTTTCATGTCAGCACCATCATCGTCATCCCCACACCATCATCATAATCAACATCATCATCATCACAGTCATCACCACCATAACTGTCATCACTATCATCATTACTATCATCATCACCATAATTACTATCAATCACCACCACCATCGTTACCGTCATCATCTCGACCATCATCATCACCATAATCACCATCACCATCATCACCATAATCATCATCACATTATCACCATCACCATCATCATTATTCTCGCCATCATCATCACCACCATCATCATCATTATCATCATCATAAACTTCTCTTTAATACTAGTGATTTCTACCCTCTACGCCGTACATTTGATGTACGGTATCTTTATGTAATTTGTTACTAACAGCCCATGTTATGTGTAACGCTGTCTGTGTCAGTAAAGGCTCTTATTTATTTTCTCCAGAAAACTCGGTACCCATTTAAAACTGGGTGAACCTAGGAACCATCGATCGGGATCGAAGCCAATCCCACTGAGCTATCGTGGCTGCCTAATTTCATAAGAACCACTTTGATGACCTACCTCAGAAAACAAAGATGAAAATACCTAGGACCCCCCTCCCCCCTTTTCTTCCAATCACCTTGGTAGAATGAGACGGTAACAAGCGGATGTATCTCAATAGAGGTAGGGACGAACACATTGGAGCCAGCTGGACTTTGTTCTAGTTTGCAGACAACACTTTAAAAAATGTTGGAATAACCAGAACATACCATAGTGCTGACTGTGACGCTGACTGTGACGCTGACTGTGACGCTGACTGTGACGCTGACCACGCACTTGTCATAAGTAAAGTGAAGGCAACCACCAAATGGATATTCAAATCTAAACAACCGTCCAGGCCAAAGATTAATGTCGCTCCAACAAAATTACCCGACAACCAAGTCCTGTTCAAGAATGCCTGCCAGAAATGCACGGAGAAAGCAGAAGACCTAGACAAAGTAAATGATTTATGGAAATGACTGAAATCACACATCATTGACTGTGCAATCCCTTCTTTTGGTAAAAACAAACACTCCACCAAGGATTGGGTATAGGAAAACTCAATGAAACTCATGCCACTTGTATATAAGAAGAACAAGGCTTTCCTAGCCTTAAGGGCATACCCATGCCAGAACACAAAAGTCAAATTCAAACAAGCAGGAGCAAACGTACAACGGGAATCAAGGAGATGTGCGAACGAGTATTGGTCAAATATGTGCTCTACGATCCAGAAAGCTGCCGGGCTGGGTGATTCACGAACTATGTACCACAACATTAAGATTACTATAGGCTCAAACACCTAAAAAATTGTTCTTTTTAAAGACGTAAACGGCGAGCCTTTTAGTGACAAAACTAAAAAGCTGGAGAGATGGGTGGAACATTACTCAAGTCAATATTCTGTAGACAGACCAGCAAGCCCACTCCTAGACCAGCTAGTTCTAAAATACTCAGTGCTGACTAAACTGGACAATGAACTTCATGATGTCATCCGCGACCTCTCAAGTGGAAAAGCTTCTGGTAACGACAACATCCTAGCCGTAGTACTCAAGGAAAACCTTGAAACATTCATGCCCCACCTCTACAAACACCCTTGACCAATGCTGGAGAAGTGGGGATATACCCCAAGACATGAAAGATGCCAAGATTGTAACGTTATATAAAAATAAAGGGAACAAGGCCGATTGTAACAACTATAGGGGTATCTTCAACCTGAGTATATCTGGAAAGGCATTCGCATGAATTGTTATAAAGCGCCTACATCAACCGGCGGAACGTATACTTCCTGAGACCCAGTGTGGGTTTAAAAATGGACAGTCAACCACCGATATAATTCAACTGCTATACTCCTCCCATTTCTTTAACTATACATCCCATCCCACAATTTCTAAAATCTCCTCATTCCATCTATCATATAACTCTCCTTTATTTCAGCCATGAATCGATGCATACCAGTGCATGAAACGTCTCAACTGATGAATTTCAAAATAAACATTTCAGTTAACTACTTTACACTAAATTGTTTACTTCGCCGTCACTCAATGTAAATATTGTCATACTTCTTTCCCCCCAAAATATGTGTACATCAAATCACAAACTTGACCGATAGTAAAGCTCAAACTGTTCTCATGTGCACATTCTTTCTTATTTCTGGCACAACAACCGATGCTAGCAAAGCCCCATCAAGAAACCACTTAAAATCCCCGCCAACACAGAAACTCACAGATTCCTCAAGACGTCATCTCAGACTTGACTCATTGAATCTTTGTTAGCTCCATTCACCGGCCCACAAGTCGCTATAATGAGTAATGAGAGCTCCTTAAATGCGGGCTCCTCCAGGCGAAAATAGCCCCAGTTGGCAAAGCACGATCCTTAGCGATGAGCACTGAACTAGTATTCGCAGACGGTCTTTTAATTCCAGTTTTGCTCGGTTACCGAACGGGTCATTGCAATTAATACGTCGGTGTCTGTCGCAATGGTTCTCACATTTTTTTAAAAACATTTACCTTTTAAGTCCACATACAATTTTATTTATGTATTTATTATTTTGCATTCCCTACAGAAAAAGTTATTAGATACAGAGGAAATACAGTCCTTGTTCTTGTACATGGAAACATAAATGCAATTGAGATTCCAGTTTGTACTCCCATATCTTGCCTGAGAACCCAGACTGAGATCGCAACACAATGCACGAGAACCGTATCATCAACGAGAACTCTAAGTAATGCATTGCTGTAGAAAACGAAAGGAAAGCCAATAAGAAATGAAACGAAAGGAAAGCCAATAAGAAATGAGAATAAAGGAAAGCCATATAGAAAGAAATGAGACTAAAGGAAAGCCAATTAGAAACGAAACGAAAGGAACATGAGTAAGAAATGAAACGAAAGGAACGTCAATAAGAAATGAGACTAACGCAAGGTCACTAAGAAATGAAACGAAAGGAACGTCAATAAGAAATGAGACTAACGCAAGGTCACTAAGAAATGAAACGAAAGGAACGTCAATAAGAAATGAAACGAAAAGAACGTCAATTAGAAATGAAACGAAAAATAACGTCAATAAGAAATGAAACGAAAATTCACGTCAATAAGAATGAGACTAAAGAAACATCAATAAGAAATAAAACGAAACGAATGTCAATAAGAAATTAAACGAAAGGAACGTCAATAAAAAATGAGACTAACGCAAGGTCACTAAGAAATGAAACGAAAGGAACGTCAATAAGAAATGAAACGAAACGATCTCAAAATGGCTTGCCATAAATTATCATAAATATTATTAAAGACATGTATGATGGTTACACATGGCAGTTCGTACAGAGGAAGGACTGAGCGAACGTTTCCCAATATTTTATCGCCCTTGTTATTTGGAGTTGTTATGGACTTCATAATGAAGAAATGCTGCACTAGTGCCAACGGCATCGAATGGATACAAGGAGACCATTTGGAGGACCTTGACTTTGCTGATGACATAGTCCTCACCAGCAGTCAGATAAAAACGATGTAGGAAAACACAAATGAACTATCATCAATAGTCAGCAAAATCGGGTTTGAGATCAATTATGAAAAGACTAAAGCCATGAAAAGCTTAATTCCAACAGATGACAGAATATATATGGAAAACAAACCAGTGGAAGAGATCGATCACTTTGTCTATCTTGTAAGTCCCATTGATCGGGAAGGGGATACAAGTAAAGAAATTAGAATCAGAATAGCTAAAACAGCAATGTCTTTCAGAGCCTTGAAAAGTTGTGGAAATCAAAACTCATAAACACAAACACAAAACTTAGACTATTCAAATCAAACGTACTATGAACCTTAACGTAAGTTCGGCTTGTTGCAGGAGCTACTGAGTTAAGTGCTATGTGCACACAGTGAGCTCTGCGTTTCATCCGTTTTAATTGTGATTCAATATTCCGATTGTTTAAGATGAATGATGATATAGTATGACAGGGAACAGACAGTTGTGGTCACTTTCTGTGCGGTTTCGCCTTATGTCTTTTGGCGTGTGTTGAGACTTACTATGATTTGGATTACAGCTACCATTCTTTGTTTGGGAGATGAGATGGTAATTCGGATAATTCCACTGGCACGGACAGTTGAACAATTATGGATTTTAATTCATTTGCAGTAATGCCGGGGCCTTCCATAACCATAATCTTAACGTATGCATGTGAGAGCTGGACAAACACAAGAGACAGAAACAAAGTTGAACGCATTCGAAATTAAATGTCTAAGGAAAATATTTGGTATAGCGTGGAACAAATTCAAAACAAACGAGGAAATTAGAGAAATCTCCAATCAACCACTAATATCTTCAGTAATCAACAAGAGACGATAGTCATATGTTGGATATGTGATGAGGAGAGATAATAACCGAATAACAAAGCAATCCCTCATGTGGGAAACAACAGGTAAGAGGAAAAGAGGCCGACTCAGAGAGACACTGAGAAGAACATTGATCAGAGAGGCAAGAGCAGCAGGAATCGGCTTCCTCAATGAGATAGAGTTGCTTGCACAGAACAGAGACAAATGGCGAGATTTGATAAAAGATCTTCAAAAGGATTGAAAGCTTCTAGAATAAAAATCTAGATAAGAGAAAGAGTATCTGGGTCTATGTCATTTGGGCCGGTTACAGCTCGAAAGGTCAAAATGTAGATAGATAGATAGATAGATAGATAGATAGATAGATAGATAGATAGATAGATAGATAGATAGATAGATAGATAGATAGATAGATAGATAGATAGATAGATAGATAGATTAGATAGATAGATAGATAGATAGATAGATAGATAGATAGATAGATAGATAGATAGATAGATAGATAGATAGATAGATAGATAGATAGATAGATAGATAGATAGATAGATAGATAGATAGATAGATAGATAGATAGATAGATAGATAGATAGATAGATAGATAGATAGATAGATAGATAGATAGATAGATAGATAGATAGATAGATAGATAGATAGATAGATAGATAGATAGATAGATAGATAGATAGATAGATAGATAGATAGATAGATAGATAGATAGATAGATAGATAGATAGATAGATAGATAGATAGATAGATAGATAGATAGATAGATAGATAGATAGATAGATAGATAGATAGATAGATAGATAGATAGATAGATAGAAGCTACATCAAATTATAACCCTGTCAACTTTTACGTCGATCCATGTTTCTTACACTGTTGTTCCATCCACCTATGTTTTATTTACACTCTTCTGTGTTTTATACATTTACCAGATATTCCTATCAATCTGTGTTTTATACATTTACCAGATATTCCTATCAATCTGTGTTCTATACATTTACCAGATATTCCTATCAATCTGTGTTCTATACATTTACCAGATATTCCAAGCAATCTGTGTTCTATACATTTACCAGATTTTCCTGTCAATCTGTGTTCTATACATTTACCACATTTTCCTATCAATCTGTGTTCTATACATTTACCAGATTTTCCTGTCAATCTGTGTTCTATACATTTACCAGATTTTCCTGTTAATCTGTGTTCTATACATTTACCAGATATTCCTATAAATCTGTGCTTTATACAATCACCAGGTATTCATATCAATCTGTGTTTCATACAATTACCAGGTATTCATATCAATCTGTGTTTCATACAATTACCAGGTATTCCTATCAACCTGTGTTGCATACAATTACCAGATATTCCTATCAATCTATATTTTATACATTAACTAGATATTTATACCAATCTGTATTCTTTACATTTACTAGATATTTCTATCAATCTGTTTTCTATACATTTACAATATATTTATCAGTCTGTGTTCTATACTTTTACTAGATATTCCTTTCAATCTGTATTCTTTACATTTACTAGGTATTTCTATCAATCTGTGTTCTATACATTCACCAGATATCAACTAGTGTTACATAAGGTCATATCAATCAACAACAACCTGTTTTCCATAAATTGGTCGTTAATTCGAGCTTTTTATGCCACAAGACATATCCTCACATCCACTTTTGTTCTATAAATTTATCGTCGCGGCTACCATAAACGTATCCTTATCACGTCCTTTGTTCCAAAAACTAATTCTGAGATGTTTTTGTTCTATAACCTCATCAATACCGCAAGACACAGACAGTCGAACACATACTACATGACAGGCAACACAGACAGTCAAACACATACTACAGGGCAGACAACACAGACAGTCGAACACATACTACATGACAGACAACACAGACAGTCAAACAAATACTACAGGCCAAACAACACAGACAGTCAAACACACACTACAGGCCAAACAACACAGACAGTCAAACAAATACTACAGGCCAAACAACACAGACAGTCAAACACACACTACAGGCCAAACAACACAGACAGTCGAACACATACTACAGGCCAAACAACATAGACAGTCAAACAAATACTACAGGCCAAACAACACAGACAGTCAAACACACACTACAGGCCAAACAACACAGACAGTCAAACAAATACTACAGGCCAAACAACACAGACAGTCAAACACACACTACAGGCCAAACAACACAGACAGTCAAACAAATACTACAGGCCAAACAACACAGACAGTCAAACACACACTACAGGCCAAACAACACAGACAGTCGAACACATACTACAGGCCAGACAACATAGACAGCCGAACACATACTACAGGGCAGACACCACAGACAGCCGAACATATACTACAGGACAGATAACACATACTAAAGGACAGACACCACAGACAACCTAACACATACTACATGACAGATAACACATACTAAAGGACAGACAACACAGACAACCTAACACATACTACAGGACAGACAACGCAGACAACCACTGCAACATGTTCAGGCAGTTCCGAAGGAGACACTGGCCATCCGACACGCACATCCACACGAATCTCGTTGGAAGCCCTGACAAACTCTCAAACACAGCAACACACATGGACAACCGGACTACTTTTGCAGACATTACATAACAGACAGCGATCGAAACAAAGGAAGAATAAAAAGATAACGACAGAATTAAACATCCACACGGAGAGAGAATATTGTTATCAACAAACCAATCAATTTGGCTTGCTCAACATGTTCATGCGACTAATGTTCTAGCATAGTTAATAGCACATTGTAGTTTGAAACAGGCGATTCTAAAACTTTCATCGATTAATCAAATTTCCCTTAAGATGATGTCATCTCCGCCAAGGGTAATGCCAGTTTCCAACTGGTTAAAATCATTTCCCAATTGACCAAAACCAGTTAAAATTGGATAATGCAAGAATCCATTTGTATATTTGCTGGTTCCCATTTGATAATGTCCTGGGGAACAGGTAAATAATTGCAATGCTGCGGTAAAGCTGGTAGGTGATAACGTCCTATTTAGTTCATGAAATAGTTTCTTTACATAGTGTCAGTTCTTAGACATGGCAGCTCTTCCTTTGAGCAAAATCTGCTACCTTTAGATTTTCTCTTTGCCTTCACATAGTTGATCAAAGGTCAAGTCAATACATCCCCCATAGGTAATGTCATGCCAGAGTCCCTTTAAGTAATGTCGAGTTAACGCCCCATTAGGTATTGGGGACTAAAGGTCCCCTTAGAGAATGTCTAGTCAACGCCCCATTAGGTAATGGAGAGTCAAGATCCCCTTACGGAATGTCTAGTCAACGTTTGCTTCCGTAATGTCGAGTCAACATCTCTTAGATAAAGTCACTTAAACGCCCTCATAGGTACTACCAGTGTCCCCATAGGTAATCCTGAGTTATTTCCTCCTTGGGTTATGTCATTTTCATGTAAATTAATATCAGTTGACCAATTTTTTTTATACTACACGTAGTTATAATGTCCGTTGACCAGTATGGTATACTACACGTAGTTACAATGTCCGTTGACCAGTATGGTATACTACACGTAGTTACAATGTCCGTTGACCAGTATGGTATACTACACGTAGTTACAATGTCCGTTGACCAGTATGGTATACTACATATAGTTATAATGCCCTTTGACCAGTATGGTATACTACATATAGTTACAATGCCCTTTGACCAGTATGTGATACTACACGTAGTTACAATGTCCGTTGACCAGTATGGTATACTACATATAGTTACAATGCCCTTTGACCAGTATGTGATACTACACGTAGTTATAATGTCCGTTCACCAATGTGTGATACAATCTATCTATCTATTGACCTTTCAAGCCTGAGCCGGCCCACAGGGCATAGACCAAGATACTCTTCTCTTATCTGAATTTTTGTTCTAGCAGTTTTCTTTTAAAGATATTTTATCAAATCTCGCCATTTGTCTCTGTTCTGTGCAAGCAGCTCTATCTCATTGAGGGAGCTGATTCCTGCTGCTCTTGCCTCTCTCATCAAAGTTCTTCTCAGTATCTCTCTGGGTCTTCCTCTTTTTCTCTTACCTGTTGTTTCCCACATGAGCCCCTGCTTTGCTATTCGGTTATTATCTCTTCTCATCACATGTCCAACATATGACCATCATCTTTTCTTTATTACTGAAGATATTAGTGGTTGATTGGCGATTTCTCTAACTTCCTCGTTTGTTTTGAATTTGTTCCACGCTATATCAAGTATTTTCTTTAGACATTTATTTTCGAATGCGTTAAACTTTGTTTCTACATCTCTTGTTGTTTTCCAGCTTTCACACGCATACGTAAGGGTTGATAGTACATTTGATTTGAATAGCCTAAGTTTTGTGTTTGTGCTAATGAGTTTTGATTTCCACAACTTTTCAAGGCTTCTGAAAGACATTGCTGCTTTAGCTATTCTGATTTTAATTTCTTTGCTTGTATCCCCTTCTCGATCAATGTGACTTTCAAGATAGATAAAGTGATCAATCTCTTCCACTGGTTTGTTTTCCATGTATATTTTGTCGTCTGTTGGAATTAAGCTTTTCATGACTTTAGTCTTTTCATGATTGACCTCAAGCCCAATTTTGCTGGCTATTGATGATAGTTCATTTGTGTTTTCCTGCATCGTTTTTATCTGACTGCTGATGAGAACTATGCCATTAGCAAAGTCGAGGTCCTCCAAATGGTCTCCTTGTATCCATTCGATGCCTTTATTACCAGTGCAGCATTTCTTCATTATGAAGTCCATAACAACTCCAAATAACAAGGGCGATAAAATACATCCTTGTTTAACCCCAGTTTCTATTGGGAAACATTCGCTCAGTCCTTCCTCTGTTCGAACTGCACATGTGTAACCATCCTACATGTCTTTAATAATATTTATGATTTTTTATGGTAAGCCATATTGCTTCAGAATTTTCCACAAAGAACCTCTATGAATACTGTCAAATGCTTTTTTGAAGTCGATGAAGTTAAGTACAAAAGGTTGTTGCTTCTCAATGTGTTCCTCCAATATAAGTCGTAGAGTGAAAATGTGGTCAAGGCAGCTTCTCCTTTTTCTTAACCCGGCCTGTTCTTCACGCATTACTGTATCTATTGAATCCTTTATTCTATTTAGGATGATTTTGCAGAATAACTTTGAGGCAACTGACAAAAGTGTCACGCCTCTCCAGTTGTTATAATCTCTAAGATTGCCCTTTTTTGGAATCTTAACAATGATTCCTTTTTTCCATTTATGAGGCGTCTTCTCTGCTTTCTAAATGATGTTGAACATTTTCTGGAGATGTATTAAATTATGGCTATCAATTGACTTGAGTATCTCAGCTGTTAACTTATCCTCTCCAGCAGCCTTGTTATTGGCCATACGCTTTAAGGTGATTTCTATTTCGCTCAAGGTGAAGTCATCTAAATTTACATCTAAATCTGCTGCTGGTGTTTCAGCTTCAAAATCTATTAAACTGTGGGGTAGTGGACGGTTAAGAATTTCTTTGAAGTGTTCCGCCCAACGGGCTTTTATGTCTGCGCTTGTTGTTAGCATTAATCCAGATTTGTCTAGAATTGGTGTTTCACTGGATGTATAGGTGTTTGTCAGCATCTTTTGTACAGTATAAAGAGTTCTGCTGTCTCCTGTAATTGCAGCTGTCTCTGCTTTCTCTGCCAAATTGTCTATATAAGCTCTTGTATCTCTTCTTGCTGAACTTTTTACTTTGTTGTCTAATTCTTTGTATGTTGCTTTTGCCAGGACCTTTCCAAGATCTGTCTTTACATTAGTCATGGATCTCTTCGCTTCTCTTCTTTCTTTGATGTATTTCCATGTAGTGTCTGAAATCCAAGCTCGTTTTTTCCATTTTCTTAAGTATGGCACTTGATTCTGCTGCTGTCATTAGTATTTTGCTCTGTGAGTCCCACATTTCATTGATATCTAAATCTATTTCACCGAGTGCTGCATAACAATTACTTAGTTCTATGTTAAAATGTTTCTGGATGGCTTCATCTTTCAGTTTACGACTATCAATTTTAATGTGTAGTTGATCTCTTCTGTTGACTTTTAAATTTTAATCTTATTTTCCCAATGCAAAGGTTATGGTCACTATTAACATCAGCACATCTGTATGCTTTTACATATATTAATTATGATCTGAATTGTTGTTTAATACATAGGTGGTCAATTTGATTTGAAGTTCTATCATCAGGAGATATCCATGTTGTTTTGTGAATATTTTTGTGTGGAAATAATGTTCCACCTATAACTAAATTTTCTATTAGACATAATTCTATTAATCTTTCTCCATTCTGACTTGTAGTATCACAGCCTTCTCTCCCCATTACATGTTCTACTCCTGCGTTGTCTTTTCACACTTTGGCGTTGAAATCTCCCATTACAAGTAAAAGATCGTGTTTGGGTATTTTGTTTATAAGTTGTTGTAGTTGGTTATTTAAATTGTCCTTAACATCATCATCAGCTTCGTTTGTAGGCGCATAGCATTGAACAATTAAAAGTCTTCCATATTTTGTTTTGTAGCGTGTTCGTATCAGATGTCTATTTACCGGTTCCCATTCTAATAAACGTCTTGCAGCTATGTCTGTCATCATTATGCCTACTTCTTCACTGTGTTTTCCATCTTCCCTTCCAGAAAAAAACTACTATTTCATTATCAACAGATTTCCTATCTGTCCACACCTATGTGTGATACTTACTACACGTAGTTATAATGTCCGTTCACCAATGTGTGATACTACACGTAGTTCCAATGTCCGTTGACCAATGTGTGTAGTAAACGTAGTTCCAATGTCCGTTCACCAATGTGTGATACTACACATAGTTATAATATACGTTCACCAATGTGTGATACTACACGTAGTTGTAATGTCCGTTGACCAATGTGTGATACTACACGTAGTTGTAATGTCCGTTGACCAATATGTGATACTATACGTAGTTGTAATGTCCGTTGACCAATGTGTGATACTACACATAGTTATAATATACGTTCACCAATGTGTGATACTACACATAGTTATAATGTCCGTTGACCAATGTGTGATACTACACGTAGTTCCAATGTCCGTTGACCAATGTGTGATACTACACGTAGTTCCAATGTCCGTTGACCAATGTGTGTAGTAAACGTAGTTCCAATGTCCGTTCACCAATGTGTGATACTACACATAGTTATAATGTCCGTTGACCAATGTGTGATACTACACATAGTTATAATATACGTTCACCAATGTGTGATACTAGTTACACATACATTATCCCACCCCTCCACAGATATTGCAAGCTTCACACCAGGCACTTAATTAACCCTAACTTATCTGTAAACAATAAAATGACAACTTATGTAATATAGACCCCTTCTAGAAAATACCAGTACCACTTGACAAGTTGTTATGTAGCAACACTGCTTTCTATAGGTGTTACAAGTGTGTTTTTTGGTAACTAGGTACGTCCGTTATTTAACACTCCACCACGGCTAATGTCTAAATGTTCCATTTGATTATTACCTCCCAACCATACAGTTTGAGAACCACTCGTCTAAAGCTTAGATGTATTTATCTCGCTCAAAGCTTTGTTGTTTCTTTTTATAACCCTTTAGAAGTTTCTCGTCTTGGCCTTTACTATCTATCATATATTGGAAATGGGTTCTAGATTTATCATCGATCGAGCCCGCGGTCGAGTAGTATAAACTTAACGTTTTGTTTCCAGCCTTGTTTCCTGCAGGCGCCTTGGGGGAGAAGACTACAGTCCAAATGCTGGAAGATAAAGTCAATTCCACTTGAAACAGGTTAAAGGTTTTCTCCTAACGACGAAAAGTAAAGCTTCCACTATAAAAATGGATAGAAATGCTTGTGAAAAATGTGGGGGCCGGGTGAGTCTATGATAGGTTGTAATGTTTATTCCTATGGCAGCGTAGTGTAGTAGGTGCATAATATATTTATTACGGAAAGAACGCATTGGTAATACTTTCCAATCGACCCTGCGTTAAAATGAGTAACTGGCTCGTAAAATTAGTAACGAGTACATTAAGAGATTAAGTTATGATATGTTCACTTCATGTATGACGTGGTCGAAACTCGGACAGTGAGTTCTCTGGTATTGAAACTATCCCTTCAACGCGACGGGCCAAGCAAGCTGAAGTTGATTACAAGATGAAAGAAATAAACGAAAAATAAATGAAAATATGCAGTGATTTAAAAGAAAACCAAAAAAAGAATATAGATATTTTTAAAATGAGTTTTGGCTGAAAATTCCCGTCACAGTCAGTAACAACAAATTTAATGGTTTAGACATATATTTGTAAACAGCCTGATAAAAATTCTCATTAAATCTTGACAATATAAATCAACAGCGAAGAGCTGCTCAAGATGTGCAACCAAAAGATGTATGAACTGACAACAGGCAGACATCATCGAGTTGCATATCCGTTGCAAAATGCTGCACTCATCAATGCTAGTCAGAAAGAAACTAGATCGCTTATGTTTTCTGTTGTCATGTTCAATGTCTCTTTAATGTTTTGAAATCACCTTGCTCGTGAACTCCAGACCGAATCTACTCGTTTGAGCAGATGATGATGATGTGAGGCAGGACACTGGTAAACCGTTACGAATGAAGAAGCTACAAGAACAACCCACAGGAAGGTTGGCTGTAACTTGGTTCTCTCTGAGCAACGGTCAACACACCTACACCACTGGTGAGCATAGATTCTAAGGTTGTCGTGAGGGCCACACAATCCGGTATTTGGGAATACAGTTGATCGAAGCCCTGATTTAACCAAGCACACAATCCGGTATTTGGGAATACAGTTGATCGAAGCCCTGATTTAACCAAGCACACAATCCGGTATTTGGGAATACAGTTGATCGAAGCCCTGATTTAACCAAGCACACAATCCGGTATTTGGGAATACAGTTGATCGAAGCCCTGATTTAACCAAGCACACAATCCGGTATTTGGGAATACAGTTGATCGAAGCCCTGATTTAACCAAGCACATAATCCGGTATTTGGGAATACAGTTGATCGAAACCCTGATTTAACCAAGCACATAATCCGGTATTTGGGAATACAGTTGATCGAAACCCTGATTTAACCAAGCACATAATCCGGTATTTGGGAATACAGTTGATCGAAGCCCTGATTTAACCAAGCACATAATCCGGTATTTGGGAATACAGTTGATCGAAGCCCTGATTTAACCAAGCACATAATCCGGTATTTGGGAATACAGTTGATCGAAGCCCTGATTTAACCAAGCACACAATCCGGTATTTGGGAATACAGTTTATCGAAACCCTGATTTAACCAAGCACATAATCCGGTATTTGGGAATACAGTTGATCGAAACCCTGATTTAACCAAGCACATAATCCGGTATTTGGGAATACAGTTGATCGAAACCCTGATTTAACCAAGCACACAATCCGGTATTTGGGAATACAGTTGATCGAAGCCCTGATTTAACCAAGCACATAATCCGGTATTTGGGAATACAGTTGATCGAAGCCCTGATTTAACCAAGCACATAATCCGGTATTTGGGAATACAGTTGATCGAAACCCTGATTTAACCAAGCACATAATCCGGTATTTGGGAATACAGTTGATCGAAACCCTGATTTAACCAAGCACATAATCCGGTATTTGGGAATACAGTTGATCGAAACCCTGATTTAACCAAGCACATAGATCAAGTGTTAATGAAGGTCAAGAAGGGCATTTCAGCGTTGAGGGTAATGGCGGCGCAGACAGCGAACAGCATATTCTTATCTTTTTATATCAAATACTATTTTTAACCCATTATTGTATACGCGCTGGGAATTCTAACTTATCCGCAAGCAGACTTAAAGACTGGGATAAATACAAAATAAGGCAAAGCGTATCATACCTGGATGCACAAAAGTCACACCATGGAGGGTGATTCGCTATCTTCTCGACTTTCTCACCATTGCAGACAGAATGTTGCCCCGTGTGCATGCCTACTACCGAGTCAGTGCTAATATACAAACGAGGTCCTTTGCACACTAAGACTGGGAGGAGAAAGGGCAGCATGCTCAAAAGAGGAAAATCATAGATGGTATGGGCTGAGGGCATTGTTCAATAAATTTGTCATTGGGGGACATTGAGCCCGATTGAATTTTGGATAAGCTTCTAGCAGAGTGCTCTACGTCCCTCTCTGTTCACTTCACTTTGAACAGAGAATACAGACAAGGCGCTGTGGTTGTGGAGGCGGAGGTGTGGGCTTTGATCTATGTGAACTGACCGGATGTAGTCATCAACATTGATGAATTTGTTCTTCGGCACAGTCGAACGAGGTTGTTGGGTCTTCGCGGCTCAGGTCAACGGAAGAACGATAAAGACAAGAGCGATGCTTTCCCGATAACTAGAAATAGTCTGACTGGAGATCATGGCTGTAACTGAAGCAATGATCTGGTCTGATACACAACCTTTTACTGGTGTATGTTTTTCTCTCAGTGACTCCATGAGAATGCCAAGAAAAATCGAATGCGGGCTGAACTCGAAGACAGTGGTTGGTGTCACTAAAGAACTCAGAACTGACAGTATCTGTTTTATGTTACGTCTCTTGACATTCGTGCGTGAAAGGAAATAAACGAGCTGACACCCTGGCTGAGCGGCTGCCATGCCGGACGTGCAATAGACTGGGTGCTGACATTCTGAATACACTCAGGAAAGTAGAGAGAACTAATGATTCAATTAATGATCAGGAATCAACAACCGTGTCCAGAATTCACGAACATTATCTCAAAACTGGAGACTCCAAAGAGGGACGCTCTTGGGGAGATGGAAAAATAACAAATCAACATAGAACTGGAGATGTCAGTTTTCCACACATTGAAAGACGTGCTAGGGAGATCTGAACACTTATGAACTTTTGTAATGTGCAATGAGGATGATCCGTCGACTAAATTAAACCACTTTCTTCTTGCACTGTACTTGTCTTGTTCTTTTTGCACTATACTTATCTCGTTCTTCTTGCACTGTACTTGTCTTGTTCTTTTTGCACTATACTTATCTCGTTCTTCTTGCACTGTACTTGTCTTGTTCTTTTTGCACTATACTTGTCTTGTTCTTTTTGCACTGTACTTGTCTTGCTCTCCTGGAACCAAGCCTCCATTATTATTTTTCCCAGCCTATTGTGTCTTTTGATGTGTCAGTTGTATTTTCATTTCCATTATAAGATTTTCTTTATAAGCCAATTCTTGTCAAAGTTTAGATCCTTTAATGTCTTCATTGTTCTTTATTATCCAACTTGTCCTAAGGACATTCTGTAGAATTTTGTTTGGAAAGAACCAATTGTCTTCCTTGGCTGCTAGATTATTCATGATTCACAACTATATGTTGCTATATACATGCCTTCAATATTTTTCATTTTGCTGTCTTGTTGTTATTGTGCAATATGTTCTTCGGGACAGCTAATTTGTGTGTAACAGGCATACTCCAGAGGTAAATAGATTGTGTGCTCAGGAAAAGTCTAAAAATAATCTAAATAAATGCCATACAATGAGTTTCGAAGGGAAGACACAAAAGAGACTGAGTAAGGACAGTTTAGTAAAGGACAGTTGAATTAGAGATGCATAATATGGCCAGACCTGGAGCACTCTGCGAAGAACGATTCTGATTTGTGTGGAGTTTGGGAACTTTCTTGTTTCCGTCCTGGAAAAATCCACAAAACATACAGGCCGCTAGGCGGTCTATAGGTAAGAAGTCGTGGTTTCTTCAAGACTCTACCCTCCACCGATCTCTGGGTAGTGAGATCTGATGTCTAGCCATCACGAATAGCAACAAAAAACCGGAAGTCCCGTGTGTATTCTGCGCGCGCTAAAGAACCATTGGCAGTTGAAAATCGAAAGTGTAGGCCAAAAATGGGAGCTCACCGAGCAAAATTGATAGGGAAAAAACACCATCCACTCTCTCCGTCAAAAAAAAGGCTAAACTCTCGACGATAAAAAAAAAGAGAGAGTACCTTTGAAGTTGAAGAATATCTGCCTGTATGGCGAGGGATAAGTGAGCACACAGTTGCCGGTGAAAAAAAATAGGAACAAATATATTTACACAAAATTCAATCCGTCGAGACTAGAGACATTGCGCACGGAAACAAACACAAAGAAAAAACACACACAAACAACATACAAACACATACAAACAAAATACAAAATACTCATGGATTTCTTTCTCAGTCTGTGACCAGGAAAAGAAAGAAAAATAACATGACTACACTGAACCATAAACATGTCACCAGCACCCGCCTCTTGTTTTCTTTACTTTTTCTACTCAATTGTCGGTGAAGCGTCACGGGAAGCTGCAATATTTGTTTCCTTGTTCAAGTGCTTTGCTTTGGCAGTTGATAGCTTGTTTTCTTCTTCTTCTACCTTTCAGCTCCTTATGGAGCATAGGTCTTCAACAAACACTTTCCAAGTCATTCTGTTTCTTGCCATTCTTTTAAGATTATTCCATGTCTTCCCCATCATCTTCGTCACTGCTTCTATCTGTCTTCTCCAAGAATTCCTTGGTCTTCCTCTTTGTCTTTTCCACTGGGGATTCCAAAAATGGGTTTGTTGTGTAATACTCTCAGTTGGCTTCCGCAGTGTGTGTTCTATCCAGCGCCATCGTCTTCGCTGTGTCTCTTTATCCACTGGTATTTGACTGGTACATTTCCATAATTCTATGTTAGTGATTTTGTCCTGCCATTTCCATCCTTTTATTCTGCGTAATCATCCATTAATGACAGTCTGTATCTTCATGATTGTCACTTTTGTTGTTCTCCATATTTCACAACCATATAATAAGACTGACTTAACACTGGAGTTGAAAATTTTTATTTTTGTATTTAACCTAATTTCTTTGGACTTCCATATGTTTCCCAGTGCAACAAAAGTTCTTCTTGCTTTCGATATCCTTATTTTGGTATCATTTTCTGTTCCTCCCTCTTTATCTATATTACTGCCCAGATATATGTAAGATTGTACGTCTAGTAAAGGTATTTCTCCTAGTTTTATTTGGTTATTGCCAACTGTATTAATTCTCATAATGTTGGTCTTATGTCTATTAATCTTCAGTCCTAGCTGTTGTGATCTCTCATCAAGTATGCTCATTTTATCCTGCATCTGTTGATGGCTGTGTGATAGGAGAGCTATGTCATCAGCAAAGTCTAAATCATTTAAGTTGCTTGGTCAGTGACCACTGGATTCCATTTCTGTTGTTTTGAGTTATTCTCATAATCCAATCTATGGCCAGTAGAAAGAGAAATGAAGACAGAAGGCATCCCTGCCTTACTCCTGTTCTTATTTCAAATGCTTCTGTAATCTGTCCTTCATTCACCACACTACATTTCATTCCTTCATACATTGTTTTTATCAGGTTTATAAACTTTATGGGGATTCCGTAATGGCTCAGCAACTTCCAAAGCATTTCTCTGTCTAAACTATCAAATGCCTTTTCGTAATCTATGAATCCAATATAAAGTGGGGACTGTAGTTCTAAACTTTGTTCAACTATTATACGTAGAGTAGTTATTTGATCAGCACATGATCTGTTCTGCCTAAAACCAGTTGATAGCTTGTGCTACTGCAGAATTTCTACGATAGTGAATGCCTAATCTGACTGTTGGTTTTTCTCGAGCCCTGAAGCTAGTCTGGAAGTCAATAGAGGCACCTCCAGGCTGCAGATTAAACTCCATTATCGTGAGATTGCAGAACCATTTCATTTTCTGTTTTTTTCTATATTTATTACTAAATGTGATGTTACAACAACCATTCTGATTTCACCATTCTCTCTCTCGCTCTCTCTCTCTCTCTCTCTCTCTCTCTCTATATATATATATATATATATATATATATATATATTTATTTATTTATCTATCTCTAACTCTCTCCCTCTGTCTGCTGGTGACATTAACGTATTTTATTTTCCGATTATTGAATCCAAAACACAGGTATATGAATTCCCCTCTCGCGAAATATGCAACTGAAAGTTGAACTCAAAGACATTTAATGTTTATTTTTGATGGAAAGAAATATAGTTTATTATGAAACAAAATAAAAGAAATTTGAACAATATTAAATGATGTATCCATCTTTAAAAAATGATTAATTCATCTTAAACAGATATGAACAAATAAATTAATCTGTATGGGAATTAAATAGTTTCTTTTTCCTCTTAGAAACCACCCTAGAGTAAAGTAACATGAATATATAGTTTAAAGAGTATGTATTTGTGAGAATTATTGTAACAATATTTGTTTGTCTGATATAGTATCTTTGAGATAATTTAAGGAAAAATATGGCTGCGGATCGTAGCAAATGAAGAGCAAAAATAAAAAATGGCACAGCAACTTTTGAGACAGTGCTAATATCAAATTAAGAAAACAAAAAGCGCAAGAGAAAAGAGACAAGGCCGGGTACCGCAAATGCAACTTGCTCGTTCTGTGGATGGATCTGTCTGTCCAGGATTGGCAAATTCAGCCATGAGAGATGTTCAGTAAAGCAGCACCCAGTAGGAGACACTAATGCTTTACCAAACTACTGACTTATCATGATTGCTTGCTAGGTCATATATATATATATATATATATTAGTTTAAATAACATTACAGATAGTTTACAGAACAGCGATTTGTGTCATAGTTACAGAGAAATCATGTGTGAAATAATTTAAAGAACAGTCATCTGTATCACAGTTTTAAAAAAACATTACAGATAATTTGCAAGTTTTAAAAAAAGCGATTAAAAAAAAATTATTTGTGAAATAATATTTAAATGTTAGCTATCTATATGATAATTTCAAGAACAGCTATCTATATGATAATTTCAAGAACAGCTATCTATATGATAATTTAAAGAACAGCCATCTAAATGATAGTTCAAAAAACAGCTATCTATATGATAGTTTAAAGAACAGCTATCTATACGATAATTTAAAGAACAGCTATCTATCTATATGATAATTTAAATAATAGCCATCTATATGATAATTTAAATAACAGCCATCTATATGATAATATAAATAACAGCCATCTATATGATAGTTTAAATAACAGCCATCTATATGATAGTTTAAATAACAGCCATCTATATGATAGTTTAAATAAAAGCCATCTATATGATAGTTTAAATAACAGCCATCTATATGGTAGTTTAAATAAAAGCCATTTATATGATAGTTTAAATAACAGCCATCTACGTAGGGAGGTCAAAAAGTAATGCAGACCAATTTTTTTCTCGGAAACTATTCGGGCAAAATGTGTGAAATTTTCACAGATTGTAGCTGAACATCCCCTTGACACTACCTATTTGTCAACATAATCTCCGTCCAAGCGTATTGCCTTACGCCAACGAGAAACTAGGTCATGAATGCCTCGTTTGTACCAAGTTTTGTCCTGCTCGCGTAGCCATTTTTTAACTGCACGGATCACATCCTCATCATTGTCAAAGTGTGTCCCACGCAGGAATTTTTTGAGTGGTCCAAACAGATGGAAATCTGAGGGAGCCAGATCAGGGCTGTAAGGAGGATGGGGCAGTACAGTCCAACCAAATTTGTTGATTGCTTCCCGTGTTACCAGACTTGTGTGAGGGCGTGCATTGTCATGTTGAAGCAACAAATCTGCAGATGGCTTATTAGGCCGAACTCTGTGGAACCGATTTTTGAGTTTTGATTGATGTAAGCTGTCGAGTTGATTGTCTCACCTCTTGTCATTACATCAACAAGAATCACACCATCAATGTCCCAGAAGACAGTGGTCATCACCTTTCCGGCTGATGGAGATGTTTTGAATTTTTTTCTTTTTGGTGACTGCGGATGATGCCATTCCATTGACTGCATTTTTGTTTCAGGCTCATAATAATGTGCCCACGTTTCGTCACCGGTAACAATTTTTGACAAAAACATTTTCTCCTTCAACACCGAAACGCTCCAACAATTCAGAACAGAATGTTTTCCTTTGAACTCTGTGATCATTTGTTAGGCACCGAGGAACCCATCGAGCGCAAATCTTTGAATATCCGAGAGTTTTAAAAATTGCGATTGCACTTCCCTTGCTGACTGTAAGCTGCAATGCCAATTGCTGACTAGTGATACGCCTATCCTTACGAATAATGGCATCAGCCCGGTTTAACATGTCTGTGCTGGTAGCCGAGGCAACACGTCCAGAACGCGGTAAATCATGCAGCTCCACTCGTACACTTTCTGCAGCTTTAATTCTCTGAACCCAGCGACTAACTGTGCTCCTATCGACTGCAGAACATTTGTACACTGCACACAGTCGTTTATGAATGTTTGCCACAGTTTCTTTTTCCGCAACCAGAAATTCTATGACAATTCGCTGTTTGTAACGGACATTGTTGACAAGCTCCATTTTAACGGTTCATAGATTGCGTAATATTTATCAGAATGCTGTGCAATTTGGTGCACATAATTGGAACATGTCATATTCCAAGTGTGCAAGATTTCATATTCCTATCTTTATTATTAGCCGAGAAAAAAATTGGTGTGCATTACTTTTTGACCTCCCTTCAGTATATGATAGTTTAAATAACAGCCATGTATATGATAGTTTAAATAACAGCCATCTATATGATAGTTTAAATAACAGCCATCTATATGATAGTTTAAATAACAGCCATCTATATGATAGTTTAAATAACAGCCATGTATATGATAGTTTAAATAACAGCCATGTATATGATAGTTTAAATAACAGCCATGTATATGATAGTTTAAATAACAGCCATGTATATGATAGTTTAAATAAAAGCCATCTATATGATAGTTTAAATAACAGCCATCTATATGATAGTTTAAATAACAGCCATCTATATGATAGTTTAAATAACAGCCATGTATATGATAGTTTAAATAACAGCCATCTATATGATAGTTTAAATAACAGCCATGTATATGATAGTTTAAATAACAGCCATGTATATGATAGTTTAAATAAAAGCCATCTATATGATAGTTTAAATAACAGCCATCTATATGATAGTTTAAATAACAGCCATCTATATGATAGTTTAAATAACAGCCATCTATATGATAGTTTAAATAACAGCCATCTATATGATAGTTTAAATAACAGCCATCTATATGATAGTTTAAATAACAGCCATCTATATGATAGTTTAAAGACATGCGACCTGCATGATAATTTAAAGAACAGCTATTTGTACGATGTTTAAAGGACATTATTTATAGTCTGGTCACAAATTCATGCGCACGGTTGCTTTCGATTTACTTGAAAACTACTACTTACATCGCAGTGATTTTTTGTATGCAGCCTTAGAATAGCCATGACGCAAAAATATTGCTATTCTTTTTTCCACAGATACAACAAATTTTGCGCATCAGCGAATTCCTTTGATCTTTTAGGAGCATTGCCAATAAGTTGATTCAAATTGTAGATTTTACAGTAAACATGTTCATTTCCAGTTCGGTTCTTATCAGAGCCGTATCAACATAATACTTTTATAGATCAAGTAATTGTGTGTGTTACACGTTTTGTGTAATCGCAAACATGATTCGGGTCACCAATAGACCCCAGGGTGTCCTAACTGACCCACAAATTAAATGATGGTAGACGTATTTTCATATGGTAATATGTTTGTTGCCATTGTACATACACTTAACTGTCTCCAGGTCTATTCCTTGAACTTTTTTTTTATCCACTTGTAGGCTTTAAGTATTATCTTTGTTTCGATCATAGTTTTAGTCTTTTTGATCAAATCCATATTTTTTTCTTGTCATGTTTATTTCATTAAGTAATTGTTTTAGATATTTAGGATATTCTGCTAGTAATACAGTATCATCATCATATCGTAGATTATTGATTATCTTTCCATTAATGTTTAGGCCTGGCATCTCTGTAATATTTTTAAAGCTATGCTCAGTTTATAGATTGAACAAGCTTGGTGATAGGATGCATCCCTGTCTCAACTCCTTTTTTTTAATTTCATGGGCCTGGATCTCAGGATCACCATTTCGTCTCGTTGGTTCCTTCAAAAGAAAAACATTTGTGTTATGTTTCAAGTTAGATAATAGCTGCGAGATAAAACACTCAAATGTGTAAATGTGAGGTTACACTTTTTCAAAGTGCATGTATAGTTATACAAGCGTGTAGTTGGTTCATTTCGTGAAGAAGAGGACAACTGTTGTCTATTACGTTACTCTTGTAGTTTGTTCTTTCGTGACGATGGGGACAATTGTTTTCTGTTATGTTACTCTTGTAGTTTGTTCTTTCGTGACGATGGAGATAATTGTTTTTTCGTATAATCGGATCGGAGACAGCCATTGAATCCGGTACGAGCCGTGAAGTTGCTGCAATGATGACATGGATATGTTGAGTGTGGCCGACCTGTCAGAGATGAGGGCTGTTTTAAGCCTCCTTTATAGAGTGATCTTTTGAGAATCACATCAAGTATTCCACTCTATTCTCACAGATTGCTGTAATCTCAGCAATGTTGCTTCGTCAGTCTCTGCGACTGACATCAATGTTCCCTCAATTATTCAATGTTAACACTGCAGTATTTAATGAATTCTTTGTGTCTCTGAATTTTTTGTTTAATTTGTTGTCCACCGCGCGATTTGCTTCCTTTTAACATTTTGCAATAAAGTAGCTTCAATTATTGATGTTTATTTGACTGGTGAACCATATGTATGTCTAGTCCATCTCACCTGTCACCTATATAGCATGAAATGAATAATAACATTACATGCTACAGTACAGCTGTATCGAGCACTTCATTATAGTCATACACCTCGAAGATGCTTTTGCTCACTAAGAAATGATTATAATAAAACAATTACTTATTTTACGTACAATGTGTTCAAAGCATTCTTGAGTTCTTTAACACAACAATTCATTCAAATTATCAACAAAAACTATAACGGGAGTACGTTTATCTATATATGAAGGAAAGAAACTATAAAATAGCATTTCATATAAGCGCAACGATTATTCTGTACGAGATTATAATTATCCGGCTCGAAATTGTTGGTAAACTTTATAGTACTGTACACTATGAGGAAACAATCATACCTTGTTCACCATGATATGAACCGCTAGGAATAATTCCCGCCATCGAATACATAAAGGAACAAAAGATAAAGTGGTTTTGACATGTGATAAGATAGAAATACCAAAATACAACACAACGAGCCTTTAACAAACGTTATGAGAATAAAAGACCCAAGAAAAAAGGCGGATTGATGGAATATTAATAATACTAGGAAACAAAACAGCAGGAGGGGCCAACAAAAGATCGAAAACTATATTTCCCCTCGTTGCTGAGAGGAAGTTGTGGAAGGAAAGAGGAAAAGAATGAAAAGGGATTAAACGGATTACATTTGTGACAATTGGGAAATTGAGAGAGGAAACTACAGAGGAAAACAATGAGAAAATATCAATCTGAGATAATGGTTTTGTAGGAAGTCAAAACGAGGTACAAAAGTTGTTGAGAGACATGATCACCTACTCCAGCATGAACGGTGCTTGATGATGATGATGATGATGATGATGATGATGATGATATACTATGGAGATTTAAACACTGCGGAATCACTTCAACGGGTTTACTTACCATTATACTCTTCGGAAATATAAAACATTAAATTATCATTGTTTATTACGGAATTGCGATTATTTACTAATTTATTGTATTTAAATTATAAACTGAAAGTCTCATTACAAGCCACGGAATTTCTATTGTAAACTAGAAGTTACCACATAAACTGAAGTTACCAATACACACCGTCGAATTGCATTAAACAATATTGAATTACCGTTATTCGATAATGAACACATTATTGAATATGTATATATTTTGTGTATATACTGTATACACAAGAAAAAATGTATACACAGTCCCTTTATAAACAAGTGAGTTGTCATAATACAGTACACAATTATAGTTAACTCTTCCTATGATTATATATGTATGTTAACAGTTTCAGTAATTAAACTTTGAAATAGAGTTCGTCAAGTGGTGTCGTTTTGTTATTTTATTTGAATTGTGAAGAGCTTAAAGTGTCAAATCAGTCAGGAAACAGATCGTTGATTAAATAGTAGTTATCCTTAAAAATAAGGAGATAGAACGGAGTCAAGTAGACAGTTCAATTTTGCAGAAATATTTTGACGAAATGGAGTGTTTTGAATGCTTTTGGTGAGATACTTCCCTTTTAACCTCATATTGTGCCTTCGAGATTATATTGAAAAACATCATCATCAAGTATCATGCCTGCTGGCGTAGGTGATCATGTCTATCCACAACTTTCTATCTCGACAGTTATTTATCATTTCTTTTGTTGACCTTCTGCCAAGTCACTCTCTTAAGCTGTCTGGTATATTTTCTCTTTGCTTCCCTCTATCTCTTCGTCCCTCAATTTTCTCAGTTGTCACAATGTATTCCAGTTGTTCCATTCTCATAATATGGTAAAAAAAAGGATGATTATTTCTTCCTAATATTGGAAATTAGCTCTCTTTTTGCTTTGACCTCTTTCAGAACGTTTTCATTACTCTTCTTAGCTGTCCATGGTATTCTAAACTATTCCTCTGTTTAACCACATTTCTACAGCCTTCAGTGATTTTCTTGTCTGTTGTCCCATTGTCCATGTTTCACATCTATATGTTAAGACTGGCTCTACATAACATTTACGAATTAAATAACAAGTGAAGCATTTTCGCCAGTGTTCTAGAGAACGGAAGCTGTAGTTGTGATGTTGTGTTTTATTTGGGGCTTTGATAACAGAAATATACGACTATGAAGATTTACTGGGAAATGCAATTTGCGTTTTTCTGTTTTTTTTTTTACATCCAGTTTTCCCGGTGCATTTCGGTGCATTTCTACAATATTTGTGGAACTGTAACTGGATCTCAACATAATTATCTCCCATATGTATGTACTACAACAAGTATATTTAATGTTCTCTCCCTTTGATACTCGTGTCTATCTCTGAACAAAAAGTAATAAATAAATATTATGGGGAAACTGTGCCAGACGAACATTTCTAATAAGCATATACATATATTTTAGTTGCTCCTTGAAAAAATGCACAAATAACAAGGTCAGCGAAGAATTAGCAGCATGTGTAAAAATATGGAAACCATTCTACAACACTACACGTAGATAGTCCTGCCAACAATATCTGCCGACTATGTTATCACAACAAAGTTGCTACCAAAGTAGTCTTTGATAAATACCCAGTGACTGGAGAATTAGGCCTCGTCCTGATCTGGAATTATATTTCTCCTGCCCTGGTCTTTTCATCTTTCATTAGTTGTAACGTGTGTCGCTGGTTTGCGATGCCTGCGTATATCCATTCCCATCGTTATTTTATATTATTTCTTCCACTTTTGGTTGATTTGTAGTTTATCATCATCATCATCAAGTACCATGCCTGCTGGCGTCGGTGATCATGCCTCTCAGCAACATTCGATCATGACAGTTGTTTCTCATTTCTGTTATTGAGCTTCTGCCAAGCCATTCTCTTAAACTGTCTGGTATTTTTTCTCCTTGCTTCCCTCTATTTGGTCGTATTTCAATTTTCCCAGTTGTCATAATATATTCCAGCTGTTCCCGTCTCATTTCAAGGCCAAAAAATGATGATTGTTTCTTTCTAATTTTGGAAATTTAGCTCTCTTTTTGCCTTGACCTCTTTGTTAACGCTTTCATTAATCTTCATAGCTGTCCATCGTATTCTCAACATTCTTGTGTTTAACCATATTTCTACAGCCTACAGTGATTTTCTTGTTTCTTGTCCTATTGTTCATGATTCACATCCATATTTTAAGACTGGCTCTACATGACATTTAAGAATTATTTTCCTTGTTTCTATTGTCAAAAATGGATTGGATAGTATCTTTCTCATTTTGTTGGAAAGCTGCTTTTGCCCGAACCATTCTGCATCTCACCTCTGTTGAACATCTACCATCTGCGGTTAACATTGTTCCCAGATATTTAAATTTATTTACCTGTTTTAGTATTATTCCACTTGTCTTTATTGTGCACTGCGGTGATGTCTTTTGTTGTTGTTGCCCTTGATCAGTTTTATGTCTAATGGTACGTGGGTATCTGATCTAAAGTGCAGCCCTTATGCAAGTATTAATAAATGTTTGGAATTTTTCTCGTATTGCTGGTTTGCTTATCTTGTTCATGTTTCTGAGACCATGTGGATGGGTGGTCTAGATGTAAACCGCCGGCCTCTAGGCTCGAAGGTCCCGAGCACAAATTCCACCAATGAGATTTTTTTTTTTTTAAATAAGGAAAATTGAATCCGTGGTTTCTTCAAGGTTTTACCTTCCCCTGGTCTCAGCGAGGGAGCCGCGATAGCTCAGTGGTTAGTGAACTGGACTACAAAGGACAAGAGGTAGGGTTCGATCCCAAGCGACGGCTTCCGGTTTACCCAGTCTTTAATGGATACTGGATTTTTTTTTTTTGGGGGGGGGAGTAAAGCGGCACGGGCGTAATACCGACCACATTACCCCAAAAATCTTGCCCCGAAGGTCCGTAAAATTTATGGTCACTAACATCATATTCCCTATACGCCACTTGGCGTGATGGGGGCTCTTTACATTACTTTACTGGTCTCAGGGTAGTGAGATCTGATATTTAGTCCTCCCGAATAATGGCGAAAAACAGTGCACTGGCTCGCGTTCAAGAATCCTTGGCAATTAAAGATCGAAATATGTAGGCGAAAAATTGGCCGCTACCCCGGGCAAAGTTGTTAGCAAACATCTACCCACACCGATGTACGTGGGACGGAGTTCATACACGTGGGTCATGATTATTTTCAGAGGTTCTCTATATTTCGAGGGGAAAAGCGAAGCACCTATGGCGGATTGATACGGTGTGCAATTATAATGATCCTAACATAACAAATCACAACAGAGCCGACTTTATATTTGTTTTGAAGTCAAGATAAGATCCTAAAACAATCTAGTAGAAAACATAATTGAGAGAGTTACATGACAAATATGAGCCAGAACATGGCAGCTGAAACATGTTCAGCTGACATGAGTAGACCAATATCTTTAGACTCAGAATAGATCACTGTGGCCTCACAACATCCCAGAGAGGGCTCAGTTACTTTGGAACATGCAATTGTGGATCATTGGGACAGACTCCAGAGCATATCCTATAGGACTGCAGCACTCTGTATATCATATTAACAGAAATATGGCTCTTAGAAACGCATCTGCATAACAAGTTATAGAGAACCAGTGAAGACCTCAAACGTCTTGTTTGTGACTCATGCTGGTCTATACGTCTAAATAAATGCACAGCAGTTACTGATCAATGAAGAAGAAGAGTATGGAGAAGAAAGAAGGAGGAAGGATGAGAAGGAGGAGAAGGAAAGACGGAGGCGGAGGAGAGGAAGAAGAAAGGAGGAATAAGGAGGAGAAGAAGGAGAAGGGGAAGAAGGAGAAGAGGGAAACAAGGAGGAGGAAAGGAGGAAGAAGGAAGAGAAGAAGAAAAAGAGGAAGAAGGAGAAGAGGAAAAGAGGAGGAAGAGAGGAGAAGAGGAAGAAGAAAGGAGGAAGAAAGAGAAGAAGAAGGGGAAAAAGAAGAAGAAAAGAAGAAGAGGAAAAGCGGAGGAAGAGAGGAGGGGAGAAGAAAGAATGAGGAGAGGGGGGGGGAAAGGAGACGGAGGAGAAGAAGAAAGGAGGAAGAAGGGGGACAAGAGGGAGAAAGATAGGAAGAAGAGGGAGAAGAAGAAGGAGACGGAGCAGGGGAAGAAAAAAGAAGGTAGGAGGAGGAGGAGAAGAAGCGGAGAAGGAAGAGAGAAAAGAGGAATAGAAAGAAAAGAGAAGGGGAAACGGAAGAAGGAAAAGAAGAAGAAAGAAGGAGAAGAAAAGCGGATGAAGAATGGAGCGGGGAAGGAGGAGGTGGAAGAGGAGGAGAAGCAGGAGAAGAAAAAAGGAGGGGAAGAAAAGGGAAGAAAGAAGATGAAAAATGGAGAGGAGAAAGAGGAGGAGAAGAAGAAAGAATGCGAGGGGAGAAGGAGAAAGAGGAGGAATTTGTATTTTAAAAATCTGAGTTGTTCAGTTGTCAAGCACAATTGTTTCACTTTACATGTAGCCTACAACTGTGCAAAACCTCATTTTGCCTCTCTAACTAGCTGCAACATCTCCTTGCACACTTCCACCTCCGCCACTGATATTTCAAGGGAGAGTGGATGAGCCTTTAGTTTCTGATCAGGTATTGCAGCATAATTTGTATTCACTTTCTATTCTCATTGAGAATGTCACTGTAGACAGTTGTTAATCTGAATTTCCTTTGAAGAGCATTACCAGACAGCAATCAAACCCAGTCTGAACTAATATCGATTCTAATTTGATCATTGTCTGTGGTTTCCCTTCAAGATCTCTAAATTACACATCTGTTGATTACATTAAAAAATGGTGCCGATAGTGACCATCAAAAACATTGGGCACTAAACATATCTTTTTTTTTTTTTTTTTAGTAAAGAGCTAGGTCAGAGGTTGTCAAGCAACCTGGAAACAATTGTGGACCACGTCATGACACAGACAACAGATCTGATTTGCATTTAAAAAAAAAAAAAAAAGCGACGCAGATCAGCAACAAAAATAATATCTTTTTTTTTTTTTTTTTTTGCATTGGAAAGCTGTTTTTTATTTTTATTTTAATGAAGACCAGTCCCATAGGCGATGTTTTTGCTGTAGCGGTGTGACGTATTTGCAAATAAAAACTAGTGAATTTTTCTTCCGTGTTGTTGCTATCTAATTTAACTCTGTGATTTAGCTCTTCTCTAGAAAGTGTTCTAACTTTACATGAAAAGTGAAACCACCAAAATTTATGTTGTAGAGCAACAATGGGGTGACCTTGTCAATATGATTTAATGTAGAAAATATCGGGTGTCTCACTTACTATAAAACCAGGCATTTCGATAATAGTTTTACCATTAATGAGGATACTGCATGGAAAACTGAAGCGGATTTAGCTTTATTTTTGTAAGAAACGAGAGGAGATTCTAACATACTATAAGTGACCACCATTTGCGTCCAAACAGGATAAGTATTATTGAGGATATGCCGAGTTCTGTAGCGTGTGAGAACCCCTATATGTTGATCATTGCAACCTTTTCTTCGCGTCCAAACAGGATAGGTATTATTGAGGATATGCCGAGTTCTGTAGCGTGTGAGAACCCCTATATGTTGATCATTGCAACCGTCTTCTTCGCGTCCAAACAGGATAAGTATTATTGAGGATATGCCGAGTTCTGTAGCGTGTGAGAACCCCTATATGTTGATCATTGCAACCTTTTCTTCGCGTCCAATCGACGATTAACCCTATTCATCGACCGCCCCTGAATGGACGTTAAGTTGATGTAGACTCCTTGTCTTATTGATTGCTCTCAAGCTGCGATTTTTACACCTTTCGGCCTAACACATCCGTTTAAAACTTTGTGTTTCTTGAGTACCGGGTTTGTTTTCCCTCTCAGTCCCATGACCAGATTGGCTAGTCTAGGGAGTTGGTCTTAAAAGATCTAGTCCACAGATCCTGGCAGAAGTAGTCACCTTTAAGTCGCTGACCGCTTTCAGTCCTGGTGCTTACAGATGATATTTATTTTAGTTAGTTTAGGTGGCCGTGTGCTCTAACGTTTGGTTTCTCGTGACAAGGCGCTGTCTCAAGGAGTACGGGTTCGATCCTGCTTTGAACCATATATTGTTCTTTGTTTTGTTTTTTCTGTTGATTATTTGTGATTTTTTTCCAACTGTTGTAGACATACCCCCTCATCTGAGATGATTTTCTTACAGATGCATTCACTACTCATCATTTCTATCATAATTGATTTCACTTTAAAAAGAAGAAAGAAGATTACGGTTTAAAACATTTTTTTTTCACAATCTCCGGGAGCAAGTTTGTTGATCATGTTGGAAGTATCGACTTCGTGGTGAAGTTTCTCATCTTTTTTTTTTCACTGCATCACAAGATGCAAAAAAACAATTCAAAGAAACTCGCTAAACAAACGAATAATCTGATACTCTGCCCTGATTAGATTGATAATGTTCAATCGCCAGCTCTAAGCACCCAATATTTGTTAAAAATCAGATAATAGCATACTACTGTAGCAATAGGACATATACAGGCTCCGAGAAACGATCACTTATACATTTATCATAATTATCTAGTTACATATAAATAAGCTAAACGAGTTGTTCAGATAATCTAGTTTATATAAATAGACCAAAAGAGATGTTCAGATAATCTAGTTTATATAAATAGACCAAAAGAGATGTTCAGATAATCTAGTTTATATAAATAGACCAAAAGAGATGTTCAGATAATCTAGTTTATATAAATAGACCAAAAGAGATGTTCAGATAATCTAGTTTATATAAATAGACCAAAAGAGATGTTCAGATAATCTAGTTTATATAAATAGACCAAACGAGATGTTCAGATAATCTAGTTTATATAAATAGACCAAACGAGTTGTTAAGATAATCTAGTTTATATAAATAGATCAATAGAGTTGTTCAGATAATCTAGTTTATATAAATAGACCAAACGAGATGTTCAGATAATCTAGTTTATATAAATAGACCAAACGAGTTGTTAAGATAATCTAGTTTATATAAATAGATCAATAGAGTTGTTCAGATAATCTAGTTTATATAAATAGACCAAACGAGATGTTCAGATAATCTAGTTTATATAAATAGACCAAACGAGTTGTTAAGATAATCTAGTTTATATAAATAGATCAATAGAGTTGTTCAGATAATCTAGTTTATATAAATAGACCAAACGAGTTGTTAAGATAATCTAGTTTATATAAATAGACCAAACGAGTTGTTAAGATAATCTAGTTTATATAAATAGACCAAAAGAGTTGTTCAGATAATCTAGTTTATATAAATAGACCAAAAGAGTTGTTCAGATAATCTAGTTTATATCATCATCATTGAGTGCCGTCTCCGCAACGAAGGTTGGCTACCATGGAGCGCCATTCTGCTCTATCTCTTGCTTTGTTGGTGCAGGTTGTCATCGGTTGATTTGTCCATCTTTTGATGTTACTCGTCCATGTTAATCTTGGTCTGCCTCTGCCTCTTTTACCTTGTATTTTCCCCTCCAGGATTACTTTCAGTAGGCTGTTGTGTCTTTTAACATGGCCCAAGAATCGCATTTGTCTTGTTCTAATTGTGTTGAGAAGTTCTCTTTTCATTTTTAGTTGTTTTAAGACTTCATCGTTTGTTTTCTTTTCCTTCCATCCAACTCTACCTATTCTTCTATATATCCACATTTCAAAGGCTTCAATTCTCTGTTCTGTTTTCTTGTCTAATGTCCATGTTTCAGCACCATATAGGAATATTGAGAAGATGTAACATTTTGCTATTCTTAGTTTTAGCTCTGGTGTTATTTGTTTTGATGTTAGTATGTTGTCCTTCATGACATTAAAATTACTTTTTGCCATTCCTATTCTTTTGTTTATTTCAGTTGTACATTTTCCATCACTGGTTATAGTATGTCCAAGGTAGTTATAGTTCTGAACTGTCTCAAGGTCTATTCCTTCAATTTTGATATCCACTTGTGGATTTTGAGTATTTTTTTTTTTATGATCATAGTTTTAGTCTTTTTGATATTCATATCTAATCCATATTTTTTGCTTGTCGTGTTTATTTCATTAAGTAATTGTTGTAGGTCTTTAGGATTTTCTGCTAGTAGTACAGTATCGTCAGCATATCTTAGGTTATTGATTATCTTTCCATTAATTTGTAGGCCTGGCATCTCTATGATGTTTTTTAAAGATTTGCTCAGTGTATAGATTGAACAAGCTTGGTGATAGGATGCATCCTTGTCTTACTCCTCTTTTTATATCAATGGGTGTAGAGAACTCTTTGTTATATTTTATTATTGCTGTTTGCTCCCAGTATAGATTGCATATTAGTCGTATATCCATGTCATCTAGATGTATCTCTTTTAGGCATTCTATAAGTTGTTTGTGGTGTACTCTATCAAAAGCTTTGGTGTAGTCTATGAAGCAGGCATATATTGGTTTGTTTACTTCTGTGTATTTTTCTATTAATGTTCTCATGCAGAATGTGGCTTCTTTTGTCCCGCTATTTTTCCTAAATCCAAATTGCTGCTCATCTAATTCAGTATTGATTTTATTCTGAATCCTTCCTTGTATAACTTTTAGCAAGATTTTTGTAACATGGCTCATTAGGCTTATTGTTCTAAAGTCACTGCATTCAACTGCACCATTCTTTTTAGGCAATGCAATGAAAGTTGATGTTTTTAGTTCATTTGGTATGTATCCTGTGTGGTATATGTCGTTGCATATATCTGTAATCACTTCAATGCCAAAATCTTCAAGTGCCTGTATCATCTCTATCTGTATGCTTTCAGGTCCTGCTGCTTTTCCCCTTTTCATTGTTTTTATAGCTTTTTCCACCTCAGATTTTAAGATTTTATAGCCTGATGTACATTTTATAACTGGTTTCTTGTCCCTTTGATCATGAAATAGTTCTGTTATATATTCCTGCCATCTATCTATGATATCCTTATTGTTTGTTAGCATTTTTCCTTTTTTGTCCGCAATGCACACCTTCTGTGGCTTTTTTATTTTTATTAGTCATTCTCTTTATTTCTGTGTGCCTTCCTCTTAGGTCTTGTTTGCTTTCCATAGTTTCTATTTCTATACATTTTTGGCTGAGCCAGTCTTCTTTTGCCTTTTTGCACATTTTGCGTATCTCATTATCTATGTTATTGTATTGGGCAGTGTTCTTCGCTTGTCTCCTTTCTTCCATTTTTTCTAAGATGGTGTTAGTTATCCATTTTTGTTTTTTGTTCTTTTCTCTTTTGGGTAAGGTGTCGCAGGCTTTTTGTATGCTTTTCTTTATGCATTGCCATTTGGTTGTTACTTTTTCATCAGGATTTTCTCTTCTGTATTGTTCAATTTCTTCCTCTAGCAGCTTCTGGTATGTGTTCTTTACTTGTATTGTATAGGTATCTTTAATATCTTTTTGATTTAAAGCTGTTATATCGAGAGGATTTGTTGATGAATTAGATTTTTGCTTGTTTCTCTTTAGTTTGATTTTCATTTTAATCATTACAGGATTGTGATCAGAATTAATATCTGCTCCTGGGTAGGTTTTGGCTTTCTTTACGCTGTTACGGAACCTTTCTTTTATCATTATGTAATCTATTTGATTCCTCTTCCTATCTCCAGAGCTTTTCCATGTGTATAGTTTCCTTTTCTCTTGCTCAAAGTAGGTGTTACATATTATCAGCCTGTTTTCTTCACAGAATTGTATTAATCTTTCTCCTCTGTCATTTCTTTTTCCTAAACCATGATTTCCTATAATTGTCTTATATCTACCTTTTCCTACTTTAGCGTTCATGTCACCCATTACAATCAAGATGTCTGAAGATTTCACTTGCTTCATAACTTTATTTAGGTCTTCATAGTATGCCTCTATTTGTTCATCTGTGTAGTCTTGAGTAGGTGCATATGTCTGTATTATTGCTATGTCGAATGGTTTTGCTTTCAACTTGAGTAGTATAATCCTATCACTGTATGTCCAGTGGATACTTATATATTTTTGTAGCTCTCTTTTTATCAGTATTCCTACCCCTCTTTGATGTTCTGTTGTGTTTCCTGAGTATATAAATGTATATTTTTCGTCCTCTATGTACCCACATTCTTTCAATCTTGTCTCTGATATGCCTAAAATATCTATATTTATTCGTTCTGCTTCTTGAATAAGATTTTCCAATTTCCCTTGTTGATATAGAGTCCTAACATTCCAAGTACTTATTTTAAGATCTTTCCTCCGACATAAGTTCGAATTTCTCCGACTCTCCATGGCTTCCTCATAGAAGAGGAAATAGATAAACCAAAATAGTTGTTCAGAAAATCTAGTTTATATAAATAGACCAAAAGAGTTGTTCAGATAATCTAATTACATATAACTAGACTAAACGTGTTGTTTAAAATAGTGTTTTTCCTTTTAATTTAATCATCTGAACTTCGGTCGGAGCAGAGGACACGCACAAGAGATCTCCACCCAATCCGGTCTGGCGTAGCCATGGATAACTCTTTCCATGACCTGCCAGCCTCTTTAATTTCATCACATATATTTCTTCGCCATGTACCCAATGGTCTGCCTCTTCTTCGTTGGCCAGGTTTTGTCCGTGTTAATGCTAGGTGCGGATGCCTGGTTCATTCAAATCTAGATAAAATCTAACTAATTTAGACACACAAATAAACTAAACAACTTAATTGAATTATCTCGTTACCTATTAATTTTAATAAATAACGTGTCAGTTCAAATAAGAAAAGAATACGTGTACACCGACAAAGAATGGCATGCTCTTTTTTTAACCAGTCTATGGCTGTCGTGAACAAGTAAATTAACAATAAAGATGGGATAATAATCCAGTAGTATTCTACATTAAATGTTGAAGAACACTGACGAAAAAGACGGACTGTGAAAAGGAACTCAGGGCCTGAAACTGTTGCATGTTGTAGTGTAGTTCTCAATAATTAAGTCTGTACCTACAAATTGGTAGGAGTTGCCGATTTCTACCGCGTTCAGATAAACGCTTAAAGAATTGCCGATTATTCAGGATTTAATCTGGAGGCTATCTCTTTTTATATTTGATGTTGTTACTTGCGTTTTTTTATTTGCGAACTCAGAACTGAATAATAGAGCGGCTAAATACACTAGCTCCCTAACTTGTTATTATAACTTTCGGGGAAACAAAGTTGCGTGTATGCTGGTCTTTCATTCCGATTGGAACCATTGATCGTTATCGAATGATCGATCCTCTTTGATATTTGTGTTCTTTGGCCTCCACAACGATATTCTGGCATCAATTGTAGATAATAAACATACGCATGTCATTGAGTTAACAATGAAAATAAAACATACACAATTACATAACACAAAAGAAAGAATATTTTACATAGGACTAGGCTTCGAATCGTCGTCCATGAGCATAACAAGTTTGACAATCTATTGATTTGATTAATTTGTCGGTGTAAGTGTAACACAATTACAAGCTGAGTACTTCAAGCCGGCTAGGTGAACACATTTTTGACGTGACTAAAACATGCACAGAACATGCACAGAACATGCACAAAACATGCACAGAACATACACAGAACATGCACAGAACATGCACAGAACATGCACAGAACATGCACAGAACATGCACAGAACATGCACAAAACATGCATAAGACATGCACAAAACATGCACAAAACATGCATAAGACATGCACAAAACATGCATAAAACATGCACAGAACATGCACAAAACATGCATAAAACATGCACAGAACATGCACAGAACATGCACAGAACATGCACAGAACATGCACAGAACATGCACAAAACATGCATAAGACATGCACAAAACATGCATAGAACATGCACAAACATGCATAAGACATGCATAAAACATGCACAGAACATGCACAAAACATGCATAAAACATGCACAGAACATGCACAAAACACGCACAAAACATGCACAGAACATGCACAAAACATGCACAAAACATTCACAGAACATGCAAAAAACATGCACAGAACATGCACAGAACATGCACAGAACATGCACAAAACATGCACAGAACATGCACAGAACATGCACAAATATGCACAAAACATGCACAGAACATGCACAGAACATGCACAAAACATGTTTTTCACAGCTGTTTGTTGATGATATTTCAGAAAGTAAGAAAAGTCATGTACCCCTGTCACGCCAAGAGGCGTATAGGGAATATGGTGTTAGTGGCCATCACTTTTACAGACCTTCGGTACATGATTTTTGGGGTAATGTGGTCGGGCCCGTGCCGCTTTACTTTCCCAGAATAAAAATCCGGTACCCATTTAAGGCTGGGTGAACCTGGAAGCCGTCGGTTGGGATCGAACCCTACCTCTTGTCCTTTGTAGTCCAATTCACTAACCACTGAGCTATCGCGGCTCCCATGAGATTTTAGTAGAGGTGGTATATTTTCTCAGTTATGAAACATGGCTTGAGTATAATTCTGCTATAATACTTAAAAGATGATCACAAGAAGCGCATAATGTTTACATTACGTGTGGTTAAATTATGGTTATTTGACACAAGAACGGGTTAAATTTGTCGAATTTGGAAATAGTTGTTCTCATAAACATTATTGGGTTAAAGTATCAATGGCATAAATATAAACTATTCTAGAACATTCGTATTTTTGACCAGTGTCCCAGTTTTGAACCACTTCAATAAAATATCAATCTCAAGAGTGAACGGAATGTTGTTTCCTCTGATCATCTTCAATCATACATAGCTCAAAATTTGTGTATGATTGTAATTAAAATATTGCTTTAAGATTAAAGCAAGCAACCATTGCACGAAGTAAGATGTTTATCTAAAATGTGCGAATAAATTCGTCACGACAAACATCAAAGAAACCACGGACTTAACTGCAGAGGAAGTGGGAAATTGGTTAGAAAGAGATTAATTCAGACGGGACGTGATGGGAGCAACGTCCTGCTCTAGTCACAACGTACACGTGACTCGATGATGACTCCAGAAACCATGTGAGTAAAACAACAATTTAAAAAGCCACAAATTAGAATTGAACTCAAGACCTTATTGTCAGTTATGAGCGCCCTAACCTCTCAGCCAACAAGATTTCACATTCGTAATGACATAGGTACGTGATATCTTCTGGGAAAATTCGATAACAAGGAGAGTACTACTAATGTAACTGTCGACTACTTCCGGGTCTGTGTCAGACAGAGGAAATTAATGGAAACCGTTTACCAAAGTAATTTAACCATGACCATAGTGGTTATTTTCAAGCATCAAGATGCCAGCGTTTTGAGCATACATTAACAAAAAATTCATTATGTATGTTCTTTTTTCGTTTTCCCCTTCGTCTTCTTCTTCTGCCATTCAAGCACCAACTGAGCATATTGAGTTATTGAGTTATTGGCGAGTCATCATCATTGCACTCCGAACATGTCCATAGGTGCTCAGATCCCCTCCTCAGCAATTCCCTCAGTGTCCAGCGACTGACGACTCCAGTTCTATGTTGGTTGATAAGTCTTCTTACACGGCCACTAAGTGTCTCATTTCTGGCTATGCCCAACTTAACTCCCATTTCCATCATCCGAAGAAGTGACGTGGATCTGTGTTTGTCGAAGTCCTGTGCTCTTCCCACATCTCGTAGGGCATTGATGATGTCCGCCCGATCCATCGGTTGCCCGTCCTCAACGACAGCGCAGCTAGCCAACCTGTCCGCCCTTTCATTTCCCCGTACTCCCGCATGTCCAGGGACATAGATAAAGGTGACCTTACGTATTTTGGATTTCTGCAACGACTCTACCCATTGCATGCGTACAGAACCCGCCTTTTTTTATCATGCTCATCGAATCACTCAGTATACATGCGTGGGTGTAGTCTTGTGACTCTAACCAATTGAATGCCTTGGCCACTGCTATCGCCTCCATTGTCATGCTACTCGTTGTCACGACGTATGCACCACTGTCTTCGTAGACTATTCTGCTTGCCGAGCGTGCTGTAAATGCCCATGCACTTCTTTGGTGTCGTCATACAGATCCGTCTGTATAGATGACTGCATCTTTCTCATCGGTGTTATCGCAGATGAGACCGTTGACCTCAGCATTAACCACGACCGGGTTCTGTTCCCTACTTTTTCCTGTCGAGTGTGACAATACACGAGAAAGTCCCCTTGAATGACGTAGGCACCGGTATCCACTCCTCACCAACGCTGATATGGGTAAGCCCACAGACCTGTTTGATGACATCTTCTGCTCGGCCCACCCATGATTTGCCTCTTTTTAGCCTGGCACCTTTCACTGTGTTGAGCACGTGGTGCAATGGATGCTCTGTATCTGTACTAATCTTCAGGTATGCTCGTGCTCTCCAGATCTTGATTATGTCATCCATGGTTGGAAAGTCAAGAAGGTACCTCATTGCTATACAGGGAGTGTCCCTCGTACATCCCAGGATAATGCGCATGGCTTCATTTTGTATTTTCTCTAGCCTATCAATTTGAGTCGTACTGACAGTAAGAATTGCCAGGGCATATTCGATTGGTGCGAGGACTGAGCATAGTTTTACTCAAACACTTCCCAAGCTGTCCTGGGTGGTGCGATTCTCTGAAGATTTCTCCATGTCTTCTCCATCTTCTTTATTTCTGCTTCCATCTGTATCCTCCGAGTATATTTTGGCTTTCCCATTGTTCCTCCTGCAAGTAAACAAATGAAAACTCAAAAAGTGTACACTTATTTTAAAAGGTGAAGTTTCCTCTCTCCACGCCTTGCTAGGTGCATGGGGAAAGTGGTGTTAGCGATCATAAAGTAGAGGCGAAGTACGAGACTTAAATCGGCGTCTTAGCACGCAAGTTTTCACCCATATGTGCTCAGCATCCTATCCAAAGGTGTTCGGAGACTTCTGAACAGTACCGCTTCAAGCATCGAAACTCTCGATGCAAGGCGACATTCCTCACCTTCTCAGAGTAATACCCTGGTACAGAATTCTGCCAGCGGTTGGGTCTACCGCGGGCGTATTTTTTTGTCCAACCACTAGTACAATTCACACTGCTTCCAGGGAGAATCGAACACGGACTGCCCGAACGTCGGTAGTCCAGTCGAGTGGTTCCCAACTAGGCAACCGAGGTCCCCTGTTAGTGGTAATTTTTTTTCCATTACCGAGGCACATTTTTTGTGATGTGGTCGCTTAATTTCCAGGTCGCCTTTACTTCACAAAAAGATCACTGGTACCAATTTTTAGAGGCTGGGTAGACCACGAAGTCTTGTCAGTCAGTAAAAAAAAAATCTACCACTTCTGGGGATCGAAGACGAACAATTATGATCAGGATACGAGCGCACTAACCACTCAGCCACCAAGGCTCCTTTGTAGACGCATGTTTATAAATGTTAGTAATATACTTAAAACAATTTTAAAAATACTTAAAACAATAATTTTTATTGAAAACGAGTGCGGTATAAACTGCACGAAGGTGTGAATGCTGGGCAGAAGCTCTTCATTTAAAATATTTGTGTACGAGGCACCCAACGAAACGGATGGGGAAAATTAGAGGAAAAATTGCCTGTGGCTCTTTGAAAAATAATGTCATAGGACAATGTCAAATGTTGTAAGAACAATTATTCTGTGGTAAACAATGCAGGAACTAACGATTAAACACGTTTTAAAAAGTGAAATATATATATATATATATATATATATATATATATATATATATAGAGAGAGAGAGAGAGAGAGAGAGACATACCATACACAAAACAGGAAGCTTCACGAATGCAATATTTGTCTAAGACAATATAATATATATATATATATATATATATATATATATATATATATATATATATATATACACACACATTAACATTTGTTTCATTGAGAGAAAAAGCTATCTAGAAGCGTGGATTACATTACGTAGTTCATAATTTCAATTCTGATATTTCTTATTCTTGAGATGAAGTATTTAAGAGTTGCTGAGTGATTTTCAGAATTGTCTCCTGCTGACCAAGTGATCGATTCCTATTATGTTCATTTTATGTCATCCAACGGACACAGTTTTGAAGTCCAGTCTCAAAGTATTGGTACTATATATATTTTATTTTTGTTTGCGGCGTTATTTTAATGTGATGCTTACATCATCATCATAATCAAGTACCGGGCCTGCTGGCGTAGGTGATCATGTCTCTCCACAACTTTCGATCTCGACAGTTATTTATAATTTATGTTGTTGACCTTCTGCCAAGCCATTCTCTCAAGCTGTCTAGTATCTTTTGTCTTTGCTTCACTCTATATCTTCTTCCCTCAATGTTCCCAGTTGTTACAATATATTCCGGCTGTTCTCTTCTCATTACATGGTCAAAAAATTATGATTGTTTTTTCCTAATATTGGAAATTAGCCCTCCTTTTGCTTACATAAGAACCTTATAAATGTACTGATTTTTCTGGGATACAATGAAAGACCAAAAACCTAATTCCCCACACACCAATGGCGTGCCAGGTACTCCTTACCTTTAGATTATTGATCTTACTAGCCAGTTTAAAAACAGAAAAACGAGAAGAAAAGAAGCCAAACAAAGTACTTAACAATTCAGTCGTGATAAAGACCGTCTTGTAAGAGGTGCAGAGCGAAGGAGTGCTAAAACTGTATGTGTAGAAAAACAGAGAATTGGTCTCTTAATTAACCTGTGCCTTTCCTTTGAGTTTAGCTTGATTTATTTTCTCCATTTCGAGAGGTTAATATGAACATTAGAAGACCAGGTTTAGGCCCTACAGCTGATCCATATTTAAAAAAAAATTCTTTTGAATATCTGTCTTTTCACAAGGAAAGGTATAGTCGTAACTCTCAGTCTACATACACCCCCCTACCACTAAAAAAAAAAACTCAGCAACATTACTCCACCTACCCCCACCCCCAAACCGCCATATTCCTCCACCCAACTCCACACCCCCAATAAAAAATGCAGCGACTTTCCTCGCCCCCTACCCCCTCCCTCGTCTCCAAATAATAAACTAACAACATTTTCCTCCATCAAGCCCCCTCCCCCTAAATCCAAGAATACCCAGAAGAATAAAATGTCAAGGAGAACCAGAGGTGTTTAACACTTTTCAATCAACTACACCACTGATAATATGTGATACCTTTACTTTTCAGTCTGATACACCACTGATAATATGTGATACCTTTACTTTTCAATCTGATACACCAATGATCGTATGTGATACCTTTACTTTTCAATCAGATACACCACTGATAATATGTGATATCTTTACTTTTCAATCAGATGCACCACTGATAATATGTGATACCTTTACTTTTCAATCAGCTACACCACTGATAATATGTTATACCTTTATCTTTCAATCATATAAAGTACTGATAAAATATGATACTTTTACTTTTCAATCAGATACACCACTGACAATATCTGATACCTTTGCTTTTCAATCAACTATACCACTGATAATGTTTGATATCTTTACTTTTCAATCAACTACACCACTAATAATGTGTGATATCTTTACTTTTCAATCAACTACACCACTGTTAATGTGTGATACCTTTACTTTTAAATCAGATGCACCACTGATAATATGTGATACCTTTACTTTTTAATCAACTACACCACTGATAGTATTTAATACTTTTACTTTTCAATCAACTACACCACTGAGAATGTGTTATACCTTTACTTTTCAATCAGATACACCACTGATAATATGTGATACCTTTACTTTTCAATCAACTACACCACTGATAATATTTAATACCTTTACTTTACAATCAACTACACCACTGTTAATATGCGATACCTTTACTTTTCAATCAACTACACCACTGATAATGTTTGATATCTTTATGTTTCAACCGACGTGGATTAATCTGGCTCTTCTTGATGTGCACTCTTTCAGGTCTGAGCCAAGAGCCAAGATTTAATTTGTTGAACAGGAACGTGACAGTTGTGGCAGGTCAGAGAGCCATTCTTCCTTGTTCAGTGGACTACCTAGGTAGTTATAAGGTGAGTCACTGACCGTCTGCTTCACTGCATAGTGTTTGTGTGGTCGTCAAATAGTGTCTCTTCACTGTTTAGTGTTTGTGTGGTCATAAAATAGTGTATGGTCACCGTTGAGTGTTTGTGTGGTCATAAAATAGTGTATGGTCACCGTTGAGTGTTTGTGTGGTCATAAAATAGTGTCTCTTCACTGTTGAGTGTTTATGTAATCATAAAATAGTGTCTCTTCACTGTTGAGTGTTTGTGTGGTCGTAAAATAGTGTATGGTCACTGTTGAGTGTTTGTGTGGTAAAAAATAGTGTATATTCACTGTTCAGTGTTTGTGTGGTCATAATATAGTGTATAGTCACTGTTGAGTGTTTGTGTGGTCATAAAATAGTGTCTCTTAGTTGTTAAGTGTTTGTGTGCTCATAAAATAGTGGCTGGTCAATGCTTAGTGTTTGAATGATCATAGTGTCTCTTCACTGGTGAGTATTTGTGTAGTCATAAAATAATGTCTCTTCACTGCTGAGTGTTTTTTGTAGTCATAAAATAATGTCTCTTCACTGGTGAGTGTTTTTTGTAGTCATAAAATAATGTCTCTTCACTGGTGAGTGTTTTTGTAGTCATAAAATAATGTCTCTTCACTGTTGAGTGTTTTTGTAGTCATAAAATAGTGTCTCTTCACTGATCAGTGTTTGTGTGCTCATAAAATAGTTTCTGGTCAATGCTAAGTGTTTATGCGGTTTTGATATAGTGCGTTCCATGTATGATGATCTTTGCTTATTAAGTGTCTGGCTTTGCACAGAACGTGAATTGTCTTATAACACATTCCTGATCTGGGCCAACCGTTCAAATTTGGCATGGGAACTGAAGCCTACTGTTATTGCTTCTAGCCTCTATGTTATTTTTAGTTCTTTTCTCTTTCTTTTATCCTTTGTTTATCATTTGAGGGCTTGCTTTGACATTCTTCTGTTGTCTCTTCCTATCAAATACCCAACATATGTCCACCTTCTTGGTTATAGATGATATTTTAGAATTGACTAAAAGAAGAATAAAATATTATCGACGCTTTTCATATTCGCACTATAACTACTAAAGCAGAAAAGTCTAAAGTCATCATTTTACGGACAGTAATATCATCACAATGAAAGGTCGTCATACTGATCTCATTTAGTATAATTTGTTTCTGACATCCTAAGAAGAAGTGGACGCAGAATCCAACAGGGGGATTTGGAGTGCGTCAGTACTGGAGCAGTAGGTGAAAACATGAAATATCGTATTGTCTGGGGAATCGGGACCTGGGATACCCAAAGTTCGGAAACTGGTTGGTGATATGGGCTGATTAAACATCTTATACGTCACTTCCTGTCTCGAGCTTGGTCGCATTGTTTGATAAGATCACTTGATTTGTAATTAATATTTGAAGATGATTTACCAATCTGATTCCACAATTCGTTGATGTCTAGAAACGTGATGTGTACACAAGCGGCTAAGCGTATAACAATTACAGGTTTGCGACCTAACATTAAATGTGGTATGCTCTATTCTGTTGAACCAATTCTACAAAAGAGAGAGAGTTGGATAACGCTAAGAAAAATTACGAGGATTGTGATGGCGACGAGGATGATGATAACGACGTTGATGAAGATGGTGATGACGACGAGATGTTGAATGGCTCAGGCAAAAGCAGCTTTCCAAAAAAATGAGGAAAGTACTATGCAATCCAATTTTGACAATAGAAACAAGAAAAAGAGTTCTTAAATGTTACGTAGAGCCAGTCTTAACATACGGATGCGAATCATGGACAATAGGACAACAGACAAGAAAATCACTAGAGTCTGTAGAAATGTGGTTTTACAAAAGAATGTTGAGAATACCATGGACAGCTAAGAAGGGTAATGAAGAGGTTCTGAGAAAGGTCAAAGCAAAAAGAGAGCAAATTTCCAATGTTAGGAAGAGACAATCATCATTTTTTCACCATGTAATGAGAAGAGAACAACTTGCATATACTGTAACAACTAGAAAAATTGAGGGACGAAGAGATAGAGGGAAGCAAAGAGAAAAAAATAACAGACAGCTTAAGAGAATGGCTTGACAGAAGGTCAACAACAGAAATGATAAATAGCTGCCGAGATCAAAAGTTGTGGAGAGACATGATCACCTACGCCACTAGGCCTGGTACTTGATGATGATGATGATGATGATGATGATGATATATATATATATATATATATATATATATATATATATATATATATATATATATATATATATCAGCACTGGTCTGCCTTTTTACGTCTTTCAGTCCCTAAGTTCACCATACAATATTTGTTTGCGAATATGATTGTTTTCAATTTTTCTTACATGACAGAGTCATCATAGTCTCCGACTCTTAAGTGTTGCCATGATGAGTGGGAGTTTGGCTCGTTGCAAGACATTAGAGTTGGTTATTATGTCCTGCCATTTGATGTTCATAACCTTTCGTCGAAGGCAACGCAAATGAAAACTGTTCAAACTTTTCTTCTGCCTGCATAGGTAGTCCAAGTTTCTGATCAGTTATAGAAGTTTACTAAGCGCACAACTTAGGTAAATTTGAATATAAGTCCTGAGTATTATTTTAGTTTTGGCCCATGTTGTACCTTTAAGTTTACCAAATGCGCAAGCTGCCTTTCCAATTCGGGAATTTATCTCTTCTTCACGGGAGATTTTGGTTGTGATTATAAAACCGAGATAGGTGAACCTGTTCACAGGTTCAAGGTTGAGGTTATGGCTACACCCTGTTGGGGCACGACAGTCTTCTGGATACTTATTGACAAGGAAAATAAATCATATGAACTAGCTAGATTGTCGATCATTGGGTGGTTAGATAAGTAGGTGTGCAAACATATTCAATGAAACAAAAATCTAACGTACATACAAGACCTTCTTTCCTTATGGTAACATACGACTCATAGTTTACAAGACAACTGTATAAAGAAATCAAATGTGGAATTACTAAATTAAAATTAACTGAATTGTAAGCATTTCATCGTCATCATGATCACAATCTTGCTCTTTTCCTCTTTCTTTGCCTCTGCAGCTACACTTACCAAACTTATTATCCCTCCCATTTCTTCATTCGCTCATCATTATCTGGCGATTACAGCGAGTGCTGGATAACATTAGACACTTTCCAGGCAGCAATAATCTATTGCTGCTACACTAAACATGATATGTTCTTCTGAAAGTCTATCTCTCAGTTTGTCTATCTATCCCTCTAAATAATGTATATGTTTATTGTTCAATATTTACAACAGAGATCCCCGGAAGAGCTGAGATTGAAAGCAGATTCATCTTCTCGGTTGATTGAATCCTACTTTCATCGCACCTTTAATGAGTATAGGAGATTCTTTAAATAGAAAATAAAGACGGCATAATGTAATGCTGACCACAGTAGCCACATATGTCCTTGTGTTCAAATAAATGATGCTACAGTCATTGTAGTTTATGCATGTTAGATGGTTATTTTAAAATAAAAATTTCTGAAAACTACTGACTTCAGTCAAAGGGAACTGATAATATTACTGACTTCAGTCAAATAGAACTGAGTGCATTACTGACTTCAATCAAAGAGAACCGAGAGAAGTACTAGCTGTAGTGAAATCAGAACAGCAATTCCACTATATGAAGATGACTTTGAACTGATCACTGATGCGTAATCACAAGTCGTGTCCTTCCTAAATCTATGAACAACGCGGGACGTGTAATTTATTACTGAACTGCCCTGAAGATCCAGCGATTCCACCCATCCTTGAGTCAGTTAAGCTTATTAACCGAGTGGAAATCTCATGAATCACGTCTAATTGTGTGTCCACTTCTGATGACCAGATCTATAATCAGGGCCCACAACTCTTCGACTCCAGAATGATGGACTGGCAGCTATCTTCGCGGAGCAACATTGCCGTTATCTTTTTTTTCTCTCCCTCTCTCTCTTTCTCTCTCATTTCCCGGATGCGTAAATTTATTTTAAAACGCATCGAGGGCCTGGAATCGAGGAGCCGATGCAAGATCTGGTGAAATAACAGAGCAGGGACGTGGGATGAGAATACCCAGTGAATGAATAGAAAGAGAAATGAGAATATGGCGTAATTACTATGGTTATGAAGAATATGCCAAGAAATAAGAATTCCCTCATCAATTGGACCTTGCGTTTAGCGAAAACAAGATTGTGAATTGGTAGGACACCAAAGCGAGGGGGGTTTGCAAACAATCGAATCTTAAAGGCGGGATAATGAAGTTATTCGGTTTTCTTTTAAGCGTCGAGATTAAATGTCGTCATGTCAATGCCTTTTTTTTCCTCTGTGTGTGTGTGTATGTGTGTGTAGAATATGACATTCGCCATGAGCATAATCAGTTTGATTGTTTAGCTGTCCGTGTGTTTCTGGCTGTTTTCTGTTTTATCTTGACTCGTTACGAGCATCTTAATACCGATGGTTTTATTTTGATTTATTTAGTCATTGATACATGTTGTATTGTTTTATTGTTCCATTAATAGCTACGTTAGTAATGCGAACTTTTATTTTTACTTTATTTATAGATATCTGTAATAACGTGTGGCTTTCTGTTGTTTATTCAATAGATATCTGTAACAATATGTGGATTTTAGTTGTTTATTTAATAGATATATGTAACAATATGTGGCTTTTTGTTATTTATTTAATAAATATATATGTAACAATATGTGGATTTTTGTTGTTCATTTAACATATATATATATATATATATATATACACACATATATATATATATATACATGTATATATTTATATATATGTAATATGTGGTGGTTTTCTGTTGTTTATTTAATAAGTAAAAAAATCCCCCATCACGTCAAGTGGCGTATAGGGAATATGGTGTTAGTGACCTTAAATTTTACAGACCTTCGGCACATGATTTTTTGGGTAATGTGGTCGGTATTACGCCCGTGCCGCTTTACTTGCCCAGAAAAAAATCCCGTACCCATTAAAGGCTGGGTGAACGGGTGCCGTCGGTTGGGATTGAACCCTACCTCTTGTCCTTTGTAGCCCAGTTCACTAACCACTGAGCTATCGCAGCACCCTGTTTATTTAATAGAAATTGTAATAATATGTGACGTTCTTTTTTTTTTAATAGATATCGGCAACTAAATAAAATAAAAACAAAAAATAAATAATAATTAATATAATAAATAAAATAAAATAATTTATTCTGGAGGTACTGAACATAAAAGAGGAGTAGGTATCATCTTGAATGCAGAAAGAGCAAGAACAGTGAAAGGCTTTTACCCAATATCTGACAGTCCTTTTAGTGAGATTGAATGGAAGGCCAATAGACATAAATCTTATACAAGTTTATGCACCAATAGCAGACAGTCTAGAGGAAACAATTGATACATTTTACGACGAGTTAAATGAGGCACTTCGTGAATGCAAACCACATGAAAATACCCTAGTTCTAGGGGATCTTAATGCAAAAGTAGGAAAGGAAAGAGTTGAGGAAGTAGTTGGTCACTGTGACTTAGGGGAGAGGAATGAAAGAGGTGACAAAATTATTGACTGGGCAAGAACAAACATGATGATAGGAAACACCTGGTTTAAGCAACATCCAAGACGTCTGTGGACATGGAAAAGCCCAGGAGACAACGCAAGTAATCAAATTGATTACATAATGATAAACAATAGATTTAGAAACAGTCTGGTGTGTGTGAAAACTAGACCAGGGGCAGATTGTAATAGTGACAATGTACCAGTTGTGGGAAAGCTTAGAGTAAATTTAAAAACAACAAAACGAGCCTCAATTAACATCAAGTTAAATTTAGATTTACTAAAATCAGACAAGAAGCTGCAAGACAAATATAAAATCACAATTCAGAACCGGTACAATGCAATAGAGATTGTATAAAGCATTGATGAACAGTGGGAAATGCTAAAAGAATCAATGTAACAAACATCAAAAGAGTTCATACCACCAGTGAGGACAAATTCAAGAAAGAAATGGATGACATTTTGCAGCTAATCGATACAAGAAGAAGAAATAAAGAAAATAAAGATGAGTATAAGGGATTAAAAAAAGAAATTGTAATAAAATGCAATGAAGCAAAAGAAGCATGGCTAAAAGAGAGATGCAAAGAGATTGAAATGCAACAAAAAGGTGATGCTAAAGCTATATACAAACAAATTGAAGAATTAACCAGAAGAAAAACACAATCAAAAACTGGGTGTTTAAGATCAAAGAAAGGAGAACTGTTGATTGTTCAAAGAAAACATAAGGGAACGATGGACAGAATACATTAAAGATCTTTATAATGATGAACGATCAGAAGTAAATATTAAGGATAATGGAGAAGGACCAGAAATTCTCAGAGAAAAAGTGGAAGACGCCTTGCGCAATATGAAAGCAGTCAAAGCTCCTGGACCAGATAATATAACTAAAGAAGAGATTGAAGCCATGGGTGATTTTGGAATAGAAATAATAACAAAAATATTGTATAATATCTACAACAGCGGATATATACCAGACGACATGCTCAAATCAATATTCATAGCCCTACCAAAGAAATCGGGTGCGATTGAATGCGATGATCATTGCACAATAAGCCTTATGAGTCACATGACTAAGATATTCCTAAGAATCATCATGCGAAGAGTGTAAAACAAAATCAGTCCAGAGATTAGTGATGAACAGTGTGGTTTTGTTAGAGATAAAGGAACAAGCAATGTCATATACATCATAAGATCTTTAGAAAGAGCCATAGAGGTGGAAACAGATCTATACCTATGTTTCATAGATTGTACCAAAGCATTTGGCAATATAAAGCACCAAGAAATAATCAAAATTTTGGAAAGCATAAACGTAGACAGCAAAGATCTAAGAATAATAAAGAACATGTACTGGCAACAAACAGCGGCCATAAGAACTGGAAACCAACTGGGAATGTTTCAACAAATAAAACAGGGTGTTATACAAGGTTGTGTGCTGTCACCAGATTTGTTTAATATTTATAGTGAGATTATTTTAAGATCCATAAAGGGCTAACCTGGAATAACAATCAGAGGTCATAACATAAATAGTCTAAGGTATGCTGATGATACGGTCTTAATCGCTAAGAGTGTAAATGAGTTACAAGAAATGTTAGACATTATAGTGAAAGAAACCAAAAATAAAGGACTCAGCCATAATAGCATAAAGACAGAAGTAATGGTAACAACAAAGAAAAAGACATCAACAAAACATTTGTCTGGTTGGTCGGTTGTTTGTCTGGTTGGTTGGTTGTCTGGTTGGTCGGTCGGTTGTTTGTTTGTTTGGTTGGTCGGTTTTTTTTGTTTGTCTGGATGGTTGGTTTGTTGGTTGGATATTTGTCTGGTCACCAGTCTGGATTGTTGGTTGGTTCATTTGGTTGTCTGTCTGGTTGGTTCGTTGTTTGTCTGGTTGGTTGGTTGTCTGGTTGGTCGGTTGTTTGTCTGGTTGGTTGGTTGGTTGTCTGGTTGGTCGGTTGTTTGTTTGGTTGGTCGGTTTTGTTTGTTTGTCTGGATGGTTGGTTTGTTTGTTGGATATTTGTCTGGTAACCAGTCTGGTTTGTTGGTTGGTTAATTTGGTTGTCTGTCTGGTTGGTTCGTTGTTTGTCTGGTTGGTTGATTATCTGGTTGTTTGGTTGATTGTTTGGTTGGTCAGTTGTTTGTTTGTCTGGTTGGTTCGTTGGTTCGTTGGTTGAATATTTATCTGGTTACCAGTCTGGTTTGTTGGTTGGTTAGTTGTTTGTCTGTCTGGTTGGTTGGTTGTTTGTCTGGTTGGTTGGTTGGTTATTTCTTTGTCTGGATAGTTGGTTGTTTTTCTGAATAGTTGGTTGTTTGTCTGGTTGGTTGCTTGTTTGTTTGTCTGCTTGATTTATTTTTTGTCTGATTGGTTGGTTGTTTATCTGGTTGGTTGGTTGTTTGTCTGGCTGATTTATTTTTTGTCTGGTTGGTTGGTTGTTTGTCTGGTTGGTTTGTTGTTTGTCTGGTTGGTTGGTGTTTGTCTGGTTGGTTGGTTGTTTGTCTGGTTGGTTGGGTGTTTATCTTGTTGGTTGGTTGTCTGGTTGGCTGTTTATCTGGTAGGGTGTTTTTGTTGTTTGTCTGGTTGGTTGTTTATCTGGTTGGTTGGTTGTTTGTATGGTTGGTTGCTTGGTTGTTCGTCTGGTTGGTTGCTTGGTTGTTTGTCTGGTTGGTTGCTTTGTTGCTTATCTGGTTGGTTGGTTGTTTGTCTGGTTGTTTGGGTGTTTGTCTTATTGGTTGTTTGTCTGGTAGGGTTTTTTGTTGTTTGTCTGGTTGGTTGTTTATCTGGTTGGTTGGTTGTTTATATGATTATTTGGTTTTTTGTCTCTTGGTTGTTTCTTTGATTGGTTGGTTGGTTGATTGGCTGGTTGGTTGTCTAGTTTGTTGGTTATCTGGTTGTTTGTTTGCTTGTTTGGTTGGTTAGTTGGTTGTTTGTCTGGTTTAGTCCGTTGTTTGTTTATCTGGATAGTTGGTTGTTTTTCTGGTTGGTTGTTTATCTGGTTGGTTGGTAGTTTGTCTGGTTAGTTGGTTGGTTGGTTGTCTGGTTAGTTGGTTGGTTAGTTGGTTGGTTGGTTGTCTGATTGGTCGGTTGTTTGTTTGGTTGGTCGGCTTTTTTGTTTGTCTGGATGGTTGGTTGGTTGGATATTTGTCTGGTCACCAGTCTGATTTGTTGATTGGTTAATTGGTTGTCTGTCTGGTTGGCTCGTTGTTTGTCTGGTTGGTTGATTATCTGGTTGTTTGCTTGTTTGGTTGGATAGTTGGTTGTTTGTCTGGTTGGTTGGTTGGTTGGTTGTTTATCTGGTTGGTTGGTAGTTTGTCTGGTTAGTTGGTTGTCTGGTTGGTCGGTTGTTTGTTTGGTTGGTCGTTTTTTTTTGTTTGTCTGGATGGTTGGTTACTTGTTTGGATATGTTTCTGGTCACCAGTCTGGTTTGTTGGTTGGTTAATTTGTTGTCTGTCTGGTTGGCTCGTTGTTTGTCTGGTTGGTTGATTATCTGGTTGTTTGTTTGTTTGGTTGGTCAGTTGTTTGTTTGTCTGGTTGGTTGAATATTTACCTGGTTATAAGTTTGGTTTGTTGGTTGGTTAGTTCGTTGTCTATCTGGTTGGTTGGTTGTTTGTCGGGTTGGTTGATTGAATTGTTGTTTCTTTGTCTGGATAGTTGGTTGTTTTTCTGGATAGTTTGTTGTTTGTCTGGTTGGTTGGTTTGTTGTTTGTCTGGTTGGTTGGTTTATTGTTTGTCTGTTTGGTTGGGTGTTTGTCTAGTTAGTTGGTTGTTTATCTTGTTGGTTGTTTGTTTGTCTGGTTTGTTGGTTGTTTGTCTGATTGGCATGTTGTTTGTCTGGTTGGTTTGTTGTTTGTCTGGTTGGTTGGTTTGTTGTTTGTCTGGTTTCTTGGTTGTTTGTCTGGTTGGTTGGGTGTTTATCTTGTTGGTTGTTTGCCTGGTTGGCTGTTTGTCTTGTTGGGTGTTTTTTGTTCTTTGTCTGGTTGGTTGTTTATCTGGTTGGTTGATTGTTTATCTGGTTATTTGGTTTTTTGTCTGTTGGTTGTTTCATTGATTAGTTGGTTCATTGTCTGGTTGGTTGTCTGGTTTGTTGGTTATCTGGTTGTTTGTTTGCTTGTTTGGTTGGTTGGTTGCTTGCTTTTCTGGTTGGCTGGTTGTTTGTTTGTCTGGACAGCTGGTTGTTTTTCTGGTTGGTTACTTGGTTATTTGTCTGGTTGGTTGGTTGGTTGTTTATCTGATTGGTTGGTTGTTTGTCTGGTTGGGTGTTTGTTTATCTGGTTGGTTGGTTTGTTTTTGTCTGGTTAGTTGGTTGTTTTTCTGGTTGGGTGTTTTTCGTTCTTTGTCTGGTTGGTTGTTTATCTGGTTGTTTGGTTGAGTGGTTAGTTGGTTGGCTGGTTGATTGTTTATATGGTTGGTTGGTTATTTGTCTGTTTGTTGTTTCTTTGGTTGGTTAGTTGTTCATCTGGTTGGTTGGTTGTTTATCTGGTTGGCTGGTTGTTTGTCTGTTTGTTCTTTCTTTGGTTGGTTGGTTGCTTATCTGGTTGGTTGGTTGTTTATCTGGTTGGCTGGTTGTTTGTTTGGTTGGTTGCTTGTCTGGTTGGCTGTTTGTCTGATTACTTGTTTATCATGTTGGTTGTTTGTATGGTTGGTTGTTTGTCTGGTTGGTCCTCTTGTTGGTAGTCTGGTTGTTTGTCTGGTTGGTTGTCTTGTTGGTTGATTGTCTGGTGGTTGATTGTCTCATTGGTTGTTTGTTTGTCTGGTTGTTTGTCTGGTTGTTTGTCTGGTTGTTTGTGTGTCTGGTGTTTTGTTTGTCTGGTTGGTTGATTGTCTGGTTTGTTGATTGTCTGCTTGGTTGTTTGTTTGTCTGGTTGTTTGTGTGTCTGGTGTTTTGTTTGTATGGTTGGTTGTTTGTTTGTTTGGTTTTTTTTGTTTATCTGTTTGGTTGTTTCTTTGGTTGTTTTGTTGTCTGGTTTGTTGTTTGTCTGGTTTGTTGTTTGTCTTGTTTGTTGTTTGTCTGGTTGCTTGTCTGGTTTGTTGTTTGTCTGGTTTGTCTGGTTTGTTGTTTGTCTGGTTGCTTGTCTGGTTTGTTGTTTATCTGGTTGCTTGTCTGGTTTGTTATTTGTCTGGTTGTTTGTCTGGTTTGTTGTTTGTCTGGTTGGTTTTTTGTCTGATTAGTGGTTTATATGGTTGGTTGTTTATTTGATTGGTTATTTGTCTGGTTTGTTGGTTATGTGTCTAGCTGGTTGCTTGTCTAGTTCGTTGATTTTGATTGTTTGTCTGGTTGGTTGGCTGGTTGTTCGTGGGGTTGGTTGTTTGGTTGGCTGTCTGGTTGGTTGTTTGACGAGTTGGTTGATTGATTGGTTCTGTCTGGCTGGTTGGTTATGTGGTTGGTTGATTATTTGTCTGGTTGGTTCTCTGGTTGGTTGTCTGGTTGTTTGTCTGTTTGGTTGTCTGGTTGGTTGTCTGTTTGGTTGATTGTCTGGTTGGTTGATTGTCTGGTTGGTGGTTTTGTCTGGTTGGTTGGCTGTCTGGTTGGTTGGCTGTCTTGTTGGTTGGCTGTCTGGATGGTTGGTTGGTTTATTGGGTAATAAATTAGTTGTTTGGCTTGTTGATTGGTTCCTTTAAGATAGAAGTCAACACGTAGAAGACAAATGATAAGCCTCAATGTCTGGCAATTCATTGCAAGTTCCTGTTAAGTCGTGCTTAATTCTCGAGCACTTTGTTGAGTCTTCTCTGTTCGTTGTTTCATACAGTTCCTTTAAACCTCCCTTGTTTTCTTTTACCGCCTGTTATAATTTATGCACTTTTGTAGTTTAATCACTGCATGCCGTAAATTTCTGTAGTTTATTTAGTAGCCGCAAGCAGCATTATATATATATATATATATATATATATATATATATATATATATATATATATATATATTTGTTTGTTTGCATGTCTGTTTAATTCTCCTTGATTGCAAGCGTCTAAAACTGGCGGATTTTTTTTAGATTAATTCTTTTCGCACTGATTCTTTTTATGAATGCAATGGAAGAGATTACAGAGACAAAGTTGATCATGGTTTTAAGAATAAATCTATATATTTATCTTTATCTAACATATAACATATTGTATATGAATTTTTAGATAATTGAACAAGGTATTAGATTTCACCAATACCAAAATCAAGACATGTAAAAACAATATGGTTTGATGACGGTTCACACTAATCAAATTGAGAGTGACGCACAATGTGGCGAAACGTACAGAAAGAATTAATTAATCTCTACATAGATTCTATATGTTTGTGTCCCTGTTTGTCTGTCAGACAGGTCAAATACGCAAACATTGTTTTTTACAATAAAAACTATCACAATAATTCTATCGTTGTACCCAGAATAATAAAATCATCAAGATGTTGAAGGCATTTCACCCGCTAATACTTGTATAATCCGTGTCAACAACCATAACATGTAAATACACACAGTAGATGTAGTTTTCAACTATTTACAAAAGATATCTGGAGCTCTAAAGTTATAATGTCGTTAAAGTTTCAGAAAACCGTCCCGGCTTTATGTATATATATATATGACAGTTCACCCGTCATTCAGTCCATCAATACGACAATAAGTACTTCACTCATTTCTTTGTTCATTTGTCCTTTCACAAACCTACCATCTTCTTCATATCTCTAACTCAACTCATCCCACCTGCCTGTGTGCATCTATTTCGAGATGTCTGCAATAACGGTAGGTACAACAACAATAGAAATATAGGGTAAGCATAAATAAATCGGAAACAATCACGAGCAATGCCAATCCTGCATTGGGTCCTATATTCATTAATTATTAAAAACGAATTCTAATTCCAGAAGTGATGGCTACATTTGTAGAGCTCAGCTTTCACAGACAGTATATGTTCGTCCATCTCTCGATCATGCAGCACGCGGTATTTTTAGGACCGCATTCCAACAACAAATAACTTAATGTTTGTGTTTTTACAGATAAATCAGCAGGTAATGAGATGGTCCGTGTAATTAATTGTGGCAATATCAAACATATACAATATTATGAATGAATGGATAGTGGGAAGGAGAGCTTGGAGGCTGAATTGGTAATTCGTCGCGCTCCAAACCAGAAAATGCGGGTTTGAAACCCGGTAAGGCCAAATGTTTTTTTTTTTTTTCGGAGGTGAAATAAAAACTCAGACCTGAACTCCTCGCAGCGACTGCACTGAACAAGTGTTCTTTATTCTTCAGTCTTATAAGTCCCCATGGCAACCTCAGAAACGGGATAAAAACCCTAAATATTTTTTCATGAATAGAAAAATTCATAGGCGGAATGATTATTCTTCCTCTTCGTTCTTTTTCTGATTGTATTGCACCGTGGCTTGCACCTTGTGGTCTAATGCACACGTCTTCAGCTCTTATTTAATTAATTATTCCTTGATACTCGTAGCTACAAGGCAACAAATACTTGTAGTCACAGTTGCTGCTCCTATTTAAGCGGTATTACAACAAAACTGAAGCGTCTGCCCTACTCCAGTTATCGAGTTCTTTTCTTTTCTAGTTTTTCAGTTATGGTTGTGATTCTCATACTGAGTGAATGTTTTCAAACTGTTTTCCCCCGGGAACGGTTGAAATAGATCGATATTAATTTGATTGAATGAAACTGAGACCACACATTTGAAGTCGTACCTAATGTGTGTCAAACCTAATTCCGGATTTGTTCAACGACTTACTGAAATATATCCACAAAATCTGAAGGTGTCTATGACGCCCCGGATTGCCATTTTACATCAAGAATTTTAAAATAAAGGCAGTCTCACTCGATAACGAACCCTGAGTTTCATCAATAATTTTAACATCAATAAAGATATTTTGATGTGAACAGAAGTCGGTTCATTGTGTAGGTCGTGCCTTGAACAGAAGTCGGTTCATTGTGTAGGTCGTGCTTTGAACAGAAGTCGGTTCATTGTGTAGGTCGTGCTTTGAACAGAAGTCGGTTCATTGTGTAGGTCGTGCTGTGAACAGAAGTCGGTTCATTGTGTAGGTCGTGCTGTGAACAGAAGTCGGTTCATTGTGTAGGTCGTGCTTTGAACAGAAGTCGGTTCATTGTGTAGGTCGTGCCGTGAACAGAAGTCGGTTCATTGTGTAGGTCGTGCCGTGAACAGAAGTCGGTTCATTGTGTAGGTCGTGCTTTGAACAGAAGTCGGTTCATTGTGTAGGTCGTGCCGTGAACAGAAGTCGGTTCATTGTGTAGGTCGTGCTTTGAACAGAAGTCGGTTCATTGTGTAGGTCGTGCTTTGAACAGAAGTCGGTTCATTGTGTAGGTCGTGCTTTGAACAGAAGTCGGTTCATTGTGTAGGTCGTGCCTTGAACAGAAGTCGGTTCATTGTGTATTTCGTGCCTTGAACAGAAGTCGGTTCATTGTGTGGGTCGCGCCTTGAACAGAAGTCGATTCATTGTTAGGATCGTGCTTGAACAGATGTTAGTTCATTGCGTGGGTCGCGCCTTGAACAGAAGTCGGTTCATTGTTAGGATCGTGCTTGAACAGAAGTCGGTTCATTGTTTGGGTCACGTCTTGAACAGAAGTCGGTTCATTGTTTGGGAAACGCTTGAACAGAAGTCGGTTCATTGTGTGTGTCACGTCTTGAACAGAAGTCGGTTCATCGTATGGGTCACGTCTTGAACAAAAGTCGGTTCATTGTGTAGGTCGTGCCTTGAACAGAGGTCGGTTCATTGTGGATTTCGTGCCTTGAACAGAAGTCGGTTCATTGTGTGGGTCGCGCCTTGAACAGAAGTCGATTCATTGTTAGGATCGTGCTTGAACAGATGTCAGTTCATTGCGTGGGTCGCGCCTTGAACAGAAGTCGGTTCATTGTTAGGATCGTGCTTGAACAGAAGTCGGTTCATTGTTTGGGTCACGTCTTGAACAGAAGTCGGTTCATTGTTTGGGAAACGCTTGAACAGAAGTCGGTTCATTGTGTGTGTCACGTCTTGAACAGAAGTCGGTTCATCGTATGGGTCACGTCTTGAACAAAAGTCGGTTCATTGTGTGGGTCGCGCCTTGAATAGAAGTCGGTTCATTGTGTGGGTCGCGCCTTGAACAAAAGTCGGTTCATTGTGTGGGTCGCGCCTTGAACAGAAGTCGGTTCATTGTGTGGGTCGCGCCTAGATGTTGTGACATGCCTGTCTAGCTCCGGTTGTTGCTGAACTTTGCCATTCGACTTTAGGGCCAACACAATACGGCTTATGCCATTGGGTGTTATTGTACGGTTTCTATGAGTTCACACAGAATATACTGAAGAACCTGTTGGTACATTCTGGAGGAGCGAATGTTTAGTGGTAAAACTATTTTGGTAGCAGAATCCAGTTGTGGTCGATGTTGAGGTCAACGTTCTAATCTTGGACAACACCAACAAGGAAGATGCAGTCATCTGTACAGATGAATCCCTTATACGACACCAAAGGAGTACATGGGCATTTACAATACGCTCCTTTGCCGGCATACCAGTGAAAGAAAACAGCTTTGTCAATGTTATAAATTGGAGGAACATGACGATGGAGGCGATGGCAGAGGTCAGGGCATTTACCTGGTTGGAGTCATAAAACTACACTCACGCCTCTATACAAAGTGATTCGGTGAGCATGATGAGAAAAGTGGAGGCGGGCAGTGGGTCGATTCATTACAGATGTCAACGATGCGCAGTCATCTTTGTCTACGTCCCTGGACGAGCGGGAAAATGAAAGACCGGACAGACTGGCTAGCTGTACTGTCGTTGAAGACTGTCAACAAATGCATCAGGCGGGGCTCATTAATGTTCTCCGAGATACAGAAAGGAAACATGACTTCGACAAATATGGAGTACGCGTCATTCCTTCGGATGAAACAGATGGTTAAGATGGGTACATCCAGAAACGAAATGATAGACATAATAGTAAAAGAAAGCAACAAAAAAGGTATCAGTCTGAATAGTAAGAAAACAGGAGTAATGGTCATATCAGAGAAACAATCATCACCATCGTGCAGCATAAAAATAAACAGGACAAGTCTGAAACAAGTGCAACGCGTCACATACTTGAGCTCAATAGTTACATCAGATGGAAAATACACCACAGAAATAAAAAGAGAATAGTTCAGGCCAAAATAACATTTCAGAAAATGAAAAATATCTTATGCAACAAATCTATGTCAATAGAAGTCAGAAAGAGAGTTCATCAGTGTTATATAGAACCAATTCTGACCTATGGAAGCGGATCATGGACAGTAGACAAACAAATGAAAAAACGATTAGAGGCCACAGAGATGGGATTTCTCAGAAGAACGTTGAAAGTTACCTGGACAGCTAACAAGACCAATGAGGAAGTTCTCAAAGAGGCCAACACAAAAAGGGAGCTCCTAAAAAAATCAGAACGAAACAATTAACATTTTTCGGGCACATCATGAGAAGAGGAGAGTTGGAATACTTGGTTTACAAGTGGCAAAATAAAAGGAAAAAGAAATCGTAGACGACAAAGAGAGAAAATACTGGATAGCTTGGTGTCATAGCATTGAAAACAGTCAACTACAGAACTGATACGATGCACTGTAGATAGAAGATTGTGGAAGGACATGATCGCCTACGCCAACCGGTATGGCACATGATGATGGTCCAGGAAAGAGTGGATTAGTGGGAGCATAAGAGGACTTATCAATCAACACAGAACTGGAATCGTCAGTCGCTGGACGCTGCGGGACATGCTGAAAAAATCTATGGGTTCAGAGCGAATGACTTTATGTTTACAGTAAGGTTCTTTACTCTCATGGAATTTATCTCTCAATTTGCTCTTAACGAACACGTCACACGGTATGACATAGTCCCACTGCACGATTACAATATCTGTATCATGTGGTCTAGTGTTTCAGATGTCCGTGGATAATTTGTTAAACACGATGATAACACTCTATTCATGGCAGCTCTTTTTAGTCATTATATTTTGGACATGCCTTGCTGTCCAGTTCTTCTGTTTTCATATGCTATCCTTTTTTTTTTTTACCTAAATGAATCACAACCGTCACATTATCATTCATTTACATGAAACGAGAAAATCGTAATTTACAAGGCCGCTGAAGCACTAGTGCTCTTACAATACAATTGATATATTTATCAAAATATTATTACATTTAATATATTTACATTCCATTTTTCAAATGAAATTAAAAACTAGAAGCGAGTGAGTTGTGAGATCCAGTAAGCATTTAAGATCCTGAAAGTTTACAGGAACGCGGCTTAACTTGGATATATATATCGCTGGAGATGTGTGAGTTCGTGGCAATGAGATGGCTGACAGGTTGGTGGGGTCTGCCATTGTGCAGGAAACATTCAAAGTAGCCGCGTATGACATTTCGAAGGTTTTAAAAGAACACCTCTCATAGGATGGCGACGAGGAAGCTCAGAATAATCGGCATGTCAATGGTGGAACACGGCGCCACGAAGGGAGACAGCAGGAAAAGCATCCTACGAGTAAAGAATGCAACACGGTCAATCAATGCAAAACAAGGACAATCAGTAGACCAACCTTTTGGTAGTTGATGGAATAAGCGGCGAAGCGGATATGGGAATGCTCAAACTGCGGTGAAGCTGGTTCTACCTAAAGTTTAAAGTTTATCGGAACGCGTTGCAAACAGTTCCGGCTGATAAAAAGCCTTGCGTATGTGGACCTAGACTGGAAAAGTAGGGGTCGGGGAAGGGGATGGGCAGGTTATTTGGTTTAACCATCAGCAATTATTGTTCTAAATTGAAACCATCAATAATTAATGTTCATTCAGTAAGATATTACTGAGAGGAGTTACCTGGAATTGTATTTGGACATGATTTTACTTGGCAATATGAGAAAGTCGTTTACCGTCCCTTTCCTTCTTGACAGTGAATGAATTAGTCGGAGATGGCAGCCATTGTCTCTACAAATGAGATCCTTTACCTGCCATCGCGGAGTGGGGGCCATAACAGGCATTACTTGTCGGCTGCTCTCACAAAACCATCCACTACTTGCTCCTACTATCTGGTTCTGTGTGCATTTGCGCACATTTCTGCACGTTTCGGTACGTTCACGACAGCCGCACTTGGTTGCTATTTCCTTTTCGTTTTAACCTCTGTTTACACACAGGATAGATAATTTTGTTTTCTTTAACACATTTCGATTGTTTTTGTTTTGGTTGTTTCGTTATTAGTTTTGTGTGTTTGTGTTTTTGTTTGTTCCTGATGAAGGCCTATTGGGCCGAAACGTCGTTTAGTCTGTGTCGTCCACTTATCACGTAAAGATTCTTACATACCATTTTTTTCTATTTTTTAATTTTTCCTCACATTCAGCTTTACTGCAGCTTCGCATTTTTATGCCTTAACCCACTACCTGCTCCAATGGATTCACATAACCCTGACTGGGCGAGGCGGGGGGCCCTAAACAGGAGCTTCACCTAGCCCAATGGTATCCCGAAAACTAGTGGAGGTAAGGAGACGCCTTACTAATCCTTTGGTAGGGGATAACTCTACCCCGCTAAAGAAGAATGATGAAAGTTCCCTGGACAGCTAAAAAGACCAATGACGATATTCTCAAAGAGACCAACACAAAATGGGATCTCCTAAAAACATCAGAAAGAAACAATCAACATCTTTCGGGCATATCATGAGAAGAGGAAAGTTGGAATATTTAGTTATAACTGGAAAAATACAGGGAAAGAGAGATCGCGGACGACAAAGAGAGAAAATACTAGATAGTTTGGTGTCATGGCATGGTAAACAGTCGACAACAGAATTGATACAATGCACGGCTGATAGAAGGTTGTGGAAGGGCCTGATCGCCTATGCCAACCAGTATGGCACATGATGATGATGATGATGGTTGCCTGTAACCTTAGCACGTTCATCTTCACTGACCTTCATGTGTCTCACTCGCTACGCAACCATGTATTACCTCAACCGTTATCCTGTATGCACACAGCCAATAGTTACTTCCAGCATATGCTTTGATGTCTTCACAATTTTTTTTTTACAGAATGAAGTCCGCTTCAAATTTCTTTTCAATATCCTCAATTGCTATGAAACTTTTATGTAAATGTCGCGTTCCCTAGCGAGTGAGTTACCTGTAGTTTTTGCTCTAGTGGCATCCTCTCTCGTTGTTATTTGCTGTTGTAGTGTTTACTTCAAGAAAACAGAACAGAGAATTGAAGCCTTTGAAATGTGGATATATAGAAGAATAGGTAGAATTGAATGGAAGGAAAAGAAAACAAACGATGAAGTCTTAAAACAACTAAAAATGAAAAGAGAATTACTAAGCACAATTCAAACAAGAAAAGTGCGATTTTGGGGCCATATTTAAAGACACAACAGCCGACTACAAGTAATCCTGGAGGGGAAAATACAAGGTAAAAGAGGCAGAGGCAGACCAAGACTAACATGGACGAGTAACATCAAAAGATGGACAAATCAGCATATGACAACCTGCACCATCAAAGCAAGAGACAGAGCAGAATGGCGCTCCATGGTAGCCAACCTTCGTTGCGGAGACGGGACTCGATGACGATGAGTGTTTACTTCATGATGTCCATTCATTCTACTCTGGATATTCTCTACTTCTTACTTTTGTATTTGTATACATGCACACACCTTAATAGGATAATCTCTGTGGATGTGAAAACTAGTTCTATCTCAGTACGTAGTTCAGTGTTCACTTCTATTCCACGTCAACAAGGGAGACATATTACTTTGAAGACTTTACATGCACACGTAAAATGTGTGGTACGTCACATCCATCTATAGTTTTAATAACGTCTGCAGGCTGAGAAGGAGATCCAGTAATCACCCAAAGTTTGTGAACTCTTAAGCTATGGAAGCTATTGATGTCTGACCCATAACCGCCCTGCTCGTAAAAATGAAACGTCACAAACATTGGGTGATTCCTTTCAGCCCGCAGAACTTAGTAAACTATAGATGGCTGTGAGCACGTTCATCACCAACACGTCCTCATAGCATTTCATTTTAAAATTGTCATTGCCAGCATTCCTGAAGTGACAAAAATAAATCTGACCCTGTTGACGTAGTCATGACCCTGTTGACGTTGTCACGACCCTGTTGACGTTGTCATGACCCTGTTGACGTTGTCACGACCCTGTTGACGTTGTCATGACCCTGTTGACGTTGTCACGACCCTGTTGACGTTGTCATGACCCTGTTGACGTTGTCACGACCCTGTTGACGTTGTCATGACCCTGTTGACGTTGTCACGACCCTGTTGACGTTGTCTTGACCCTGTTGACGTTGTCACGACCCTGTTGACGTTGTCATGACCCTGTTGACGTTGTCATGACCCTGTTGACGTTGTCACGACCCTGTTGACGTTGTCATGACCCTGTTGACGTTGTCATGACCCTGTTGACGTTGTCATGACCCTGTTGACGTTGTCACGACCCTGTTGACGTTGTCATGACCCTGTTGACGTTGTCATGACACTGTTGACGTTGTCATGACCCTGTTGACGTTGTCATGACCCTGTTGACGTTGTCATGACCCTGTTGACGTTGTCATGACCCTGTTGACGTTGTCATGACACTGTTGACGTTGTCATGACCCTGTTGACGTTGTCATGACCCTGTTGACGTTGTCATGACCCTGTTGACGTTGTCATGACCCTGTTGACGTTGTCACGACCCTGTTGACGTTGTCATGACCCTGTTGACGTTGTCATGACCCTGTTGACGTTGTCACGACCCTGTTGACGTTGTCATGACCCTGTTGGCATTGTCACGACCCTGTTGACGTTGTCTTGACCCTGTTGACGTTGTCACGACCCTGTTGACGTTGTCATGACCCTGTTGACGTTGTCATGACACTGTTGACGTTGTCATGACCCTGTTGACGTTGTCATGACCCTATTGACGTTGTCATGACCCTATTGACGTTGTCATGACCCTGTTGACGTTGTCATGACCCTGTTGACGTTATCATGACCCTGTTGACGTTGTCATGACCCTGTTGACATTACCACGCAGTTAGAAAAAAAAGCAAAACTTTTATTAGCAATTCTTAAATGAGGTCGGAAGGAAACAAAGACATCTTGTTTATTATTCATGTTTTATTCTATCCTCGGAGCTTTCTCCTGTGGATTCAATATTTCTAACTAGTCGCTACAGCTGGCACAAAGCAGAGCGAAATCGCTAACGAGTTACGTTCAGTTCCCTACGGAGGTTGTTAACTTCTCGTCATTGGTTTGAACACATTCATTATGCCGGTTTACTCGAGCAAACATTTCATTTAAAACAACTGCTGTAAAATCATCATCATCAGTATCAAGTACCGAGCCTGCTGGCGTAGGTGATCATGTCTCTCCACAACTTTCCATCCCGACAGTTATTTATCATTTCTGTTGTTGACTTTGTGCCAAGCCATTCTCTTAAACTGCCTGGTATGGCGACCCATGATTATACAAAGATGTTACGACGATGATTTTCTGCTGCCTTAGGTCGATTTGTTAACGGTTGACTCCGCTAGCTTTTGACTAATTTGACTAAAAAGTCTCACCCACAAGACAGTGGTGTTGTTTTACATTAGAGTACCCTCCCTTAGCCTTTTACTCTCCCGAGCATACCTGCAACGCAGCAGGGCAGACGTAGGTAGTACTGTCTACTGCATACAGTAGCTGGTAAAATTCCCTAACCTGTCAAATACAAATTTAAGATGAATCAGTTCACAAGAAAATGCTGGAAGAAAAAGACAAAAAATATAAACCTAAACGGAGAGGAATGAAAATTATTAAATATATTCAGAGTCTAAAGTCAGAATGTGACAGAAACACACAAATCATAATAAATCATCAGAGCAACATGCTTTCAGGAAAGAGAGCCACAAACGTATTGTTGTATTACTCTACCCCTTCAAGCCGTACTGACATTGTTGCAGATAGGAGCACACTGTCATAAATGATGAGCACACAGTCTATGACAACACTGACTGTGGCAAAGGAACACAATGTCATAAGTGATGAGCACACAGTCTATGATAACACTGACACAATAGCAAAGGAGCACAATGTCATAAAGTGATGAGCACACAGTCTATGACAACACTGACGCAATAGCAAAGGTGCACAATGTCATAAGTGATGAGCACACAGTCTATGACAACACTGACACTATAGCAAAGGAAAACAATGTCATAAGTGATGAGCACACAGTCTATGATAACACTGACTGTGGCAAAGGAACACACTGTCATAAGTGATGAGCACACAGTCTATGACAACACTGACACTATAGCAAAGGAAAACAATATCATAAGTGATGAGCACATGGGATATGACAACACTGACTGTGGCAAAGGAACACAATGTCATAAGTGATGAGCACATGGATATGACAACACTTACTCTGTAACAAATGAACACGATGCCATAGTAATGAGCACACAATCTATAACATCACTGACTCTGTAACACAGGAACACAATGTAATAGTAATGAGCACACAGTCTATGACATCACTGACTCTGTAACACAGGAACACGATGTCATAGTAATGGGCACACAATCTATAGCATCACTGACTCTGTAACACAGGAACACAATGTAATAGTAATGAGCACACAGTCTATGACATCACTGACTCTGTAACACAGGAACACAATACCATGAGTGATGAGCACACAATCTATAACATCACTGACTCTGTAACATAGGAACACAATACCATGAGTGATGACCACACAGTCTATAACAATACTGACTCTGTAACACAGGAACACAATACCATGAGTGGTGAGCACGCAATCTATAACATCACTGACTCTGTAACACAGGAACACAATACCATGAGTGATGAGCACACAATCTATAACATCACTGACTCTGTAACACAGGAACACAATACCATGAGTGATGAGCACACAATCTATAACATCACTGACTCTGTAACACAGGAACACAATGTCATAGTAATGGGCACACAATCTTTAACATCCCTGACTCTGTAACACAGTAACACAATACCATGAGTGATGAGCACACAATCTATAACATCACTGACTCTGTAACACAGGAACACAATACCATGAGTGATGAGCACACAATCTATAACATCACTGACTCTGTAACACAGGAACACAATGTCATAGTAATGGGCACACAATCTTTAACATCCCTGACTCTGTAACACAGTAACACAATACCATGAGTGATGAGCACACAATCTATAACATCACTGACTCTGTAACACAGGAACACAATACCATGAGTGATGAGCACACAATCTATGACATCACTGACTCTGTATCACAGGAACACAATACCATGAGTGATGAGCACACAATCTATAACATCACTGACTCTGTAACACAGGAACACAATACCATGAGTGATGAGCACACAATCTATAACATCACTGACTCTGTAACACAGGAACACAATACTATGAGTGATGAGCACACAATCTATAACATCACTGACTCTGTAACACAGGAACACAATACCATGAGTGATGAGCACACAATCTATAACATCACTGACTCTGTAACACAGGAACACAATACCATGAGTGATGAGCACACAGTCTATGACATCACTGACTCTGTAACACAGGAACACAATACCATGAGTGATGAGCACACAGTCTATGACATCACTGACTCTGTAACACAGGAACACAATACCATGAGTGATGAGCACACAATCTATGACATCACTGACTGTAACACAGGAACACAATACCATGAGTGATGAGCACACAATCTATGACATCACTGACTGTAACACAGGAACACAATACCATGAGTGATGAGCACACAATCTATGACATCACTGACTGTAACACAGGAACACATTATGACAAGATTAACCCTGGAGGAACTGGTGGAGGAGATGAGATTGCTAAAGAAAAAGAAATCACCGGAAAAGATGAGGCAACAAATTAAATGTTAATAAGACTGGGCATAAAATCAAGAGAGAAGCTACTGTCTGTCCTGAATTACAGTTGGAAAAGGAGCAGTGTGGCACAAGCATAGAAAAAGACAATATTAATCTCAATACTAAAGAAGGGGAAACACCCATCAGACCCAATTGCCAACAGACCTATCAGTCTGCTCAGCTAATTAGGAAAGCTGATGTAACGCGTGATTAACACCAGGATAATGTGGCACTTGGTGTAGGAAAGCTGATGTAACGCGTGATTAACACCAGGATAATGTGGTACTTGGTGTAGGAAAGCTGATGTAACGCGTGATTAACACCAGGATAATGTGGCACTTGGTGTAGGAAAGCTGATGTAACGCGTGATTAACACCAGGATAATGTGGTACTTGGTGTAGGAAAGCTGATGTAACGCGTGATTAACACCAGGATAATGTGGCACTTGGTGTACGAAAACTGATGTAACGCGTGATTAACACCAGACTGATGTGTCATCTGGTGTAGAAAAACTGATTGAACACGTGATTAACACCAGGATAATATGGCACTTGGTGTAGGAAAGCTGATGTAACGCGTGATTAACACCAGGATAATGTGGTACTTGGTGTAGGAAAGCTGATGTAACGCGTGATTAACACCAGGATAATGTGGCACTTGGTGTACGAAAACTGATGTAACGCGTGATTAACACCAGACTGATGTGTCATCTGGTGTAGAAAAACTGATTGAACACGTGATTAACACCAGGTTAATGTGACACCTGAAGAAAAACAGCTCCTAATATCACAGCAAGATGCCTTCCGACAACACAAGACTTAACGAAGATCAGATCGAGCCACATAGTCCAGACAAAATCAGATGCTTTCCAGGGCAAAACACATACTCTAACAGCATGGGTAGACTGATAACAAGTGTTTTAAAGAGACTAATTGGTCTCTAGGCAAGACGCCAGTCTAGAGACAGAGAGGTTGTGAGTTCAAATCCCGGCTGCATCAGTTGGGATTTTTATTTTTGATTTCTCTCTGCGACAACCACCCCTGGTCTCAGCAGCGAGACCCGGTTTGAAATGTCAATTACTAATCGACGGACAAAATGTGAGTACCTCCGAAGACGTAGTTATCTGCCTGTGCGGCGAGGGACCCCTGTGCACACGGCTGCCATAGAAAAATGGATTAACACGCAAAATTCAGTTCCTAGTTTCCAGGGACTTCTCCAGAAGTGAAAGCTGGCGAACGTAACAAATAATTATAACAAGCGTTTGATAAAGTTTGAAAATAGGGACTGGAAGTTGATATGTGAAGTAATAATGTTTGTGAGAAAATGTACAATTGAATTAATCACTGCCTCGAAAACAAAACAACAAGAGTACAAGTAGATGAGTAGATCAGCAGAAAATGATCTTCAGAAAAAAGACGTTCTCCGAGCAGAAGTTTTGTCACCAACATTATTTCTTGTGTACGTAAATGACTTTACAGAGAGCATCCCCAAAAAAAGTTTGTAACTTCACATTTGTAGACGACTTAGATCTGTGGATGTCTGAAGAACACATTGCGACTGAAGTACCTGAATCCCGCAGACCCTGTCTTCATTGGAAAAGTAGTCACTTGAATAGCTAGTTAAAATAAATGAAGGAAAAAAAACAAAACACACAGTATTCTCTCTCTCTCAAACATACCTCAGCGCCCCAAACTAAAATTTAATGACAGAAATGTACATCTGGATGAAAGCAGAAAATATCTAGGCGTAACATTTAACCTTCGGTTGACATGGAAAACGCGGATAGAAAGAACTAGGCAAAGAGCAAGGCGTAAAGGTGATGGCAATCATGAAAAAATTATCTGTCACAACATGCGAAGCAGATGGAGTGTGCTGAAAAAGCATTACATAGAGCGTGTGAGATCAGTCCTGGAGTACGGCATTGCAGTAAAGACAACATATGGGAGTGTGCTAAAGAAGCTCTACATGGGACGAGTGAGACCAGTCCTGGAGAATGGCATTGCAGCATGGGTAACAGATGGGAATGTGCTAAAGAAGCTCTACATGACCGAGTGAGACCAGTCCTGGAGAATGGCATTGCAGTATGGGTAACAGATGGGAATGTGCTAAAGAAGCTCTACATGACCGAGTGAGACCAGTCCTGGAGAATGGCATTGCAGTATGGGTAACAGATGGGAATGTGCTAAAGAAGCTCTACATGGGACGAGTGAGACCAGTCCTGGAGAATGGCATTGCAGCATGGGTAGCAGATGGGAATGTGCTAAAGAAGCTCTACATGACCGAGTGAGACCAGTCCTGGAGAATGGCATTGCAGTATGGGTAACAGATGGGAATGTGCTAAAGAAGCTCTACACGGGACGAGTGAGACCAGTCCTGGAGAATGGCATTGCAGCATGGGTAACAGATGGGAATGTGCTAAAGAAGCTCTACATGGGACGAGTGAGACCAGTCCTGGAGAATGGCATTGCAGCATGGGTAACAGATGGGAATGTGCTAAAGAAGCTCTACATGGGACGAGTGAGACCAGTCCTGGAGAATGGCATTGCAGCATGGGTAGCAGATGGGAATGTGCTAAAGAAGCTCTACATGGGACGAGTGAGACCAGTCCTGGAGAATGGCATTGCAGCATGGGTAACAGATGGGATTGTGCTAAAGAAGCTCTACATGGGACGAGTGAGACCAGTCCTGGAGAATGGCATTGCAGCATGTGTAACAGATGGGAATGTGCTAAAGAAGCTCTACATGGGACGAGTGTGACCAGCCCTGGAGAATGGCATTGCATCATGGGTAACAGATGGGAATGTGCTAAAGAAGCTCTACATGAGACGAGTGAGACCAGTCCTGGAGAATCGCATTGCAGCATGGGTAACAGATGGGAATGTGCTAAAGAAGCTCTACATGGGACGAGTGAGACCAGTCCTGGAGAATGGCATTGCAGCATGGGTAGCAGATGGGAATGTGCTAAAGAAGCTCTACATGGGACGAGTGAGACCAGTCCTGGAGAATGGCATTGCAGCATGGGTAACAGATGGGAATGTGCTAAAGAAGCTCTACATGGGACGAGTGAGACCAGTCCTGGAGAATGGCATTGCAGCATGTGTAACAGATGGGAATGTGCTAAAGAAGCTCTACATGGGACGAGTGAGACCAGTCCTGGAGAATGGCATTGCAGCATGGGTAACAGATGGGAATGTGCTAAAGAAGCTCTACATGGGACGAGTGAGACCAGTCCTGGAGAATGGCATTGCAGCATGTGTAACAGATGGGAATGTGCTAAAGAAGCTCTACATGGGACGAGTGAGACCAGTCCTGGAGAATGGCATTGCAGCATGGGTAACAGATGGGAATGTGCTAAAGAAGCTCTACATGGGACGAGTGAGACCAGTCCTGGAGAATGGCATTGCAGCATGGGTAACAGATGGGAATGTGCTAAAGAAGCTCTACATGGGACGAGTGAGACCAGTCCTGGAGAATGGCATTGCATCATGGGTAACAGATGGGAATGTGCTAAAGAAGCTCTACATGAGACGAGTGAGACCAGTCCTGGAGAATCGCATTGCAGCATGGGTAACAGATGGGAATGTGCTAAAGAAGCTCTACATGGGACGAGTGAGACCAGTCCTGGAGAATGGCATTGCAGCATGGGTAGCAGATGGGAATGTGCTAAAGAAGCTCTACATGGGACGAGTGAGACCAGTCCTGGAGAATGGCATTGCAGCATGGGTAACAGATGGGAATGTGCTAAAGAAGCTCTACATGGGACGAGTGAGACCAGTCCTGGAGAATGGCATTGCAGCATGTGTAACAGATGGGAATGTGCTAAAGAAGCTCTACATGGGACGAGTGAGACCAGTCCTGGAGAATGGCATTGCAGCATGGGTAACAGATGGGAATGTGCTAAAGAAGCTCTACATGGGACGAGTGAGACCAGTCCTGGAGAATGGCATTGCAGCATGTGTAACAGATGGGAATGTGCTAAAGAAGCTCTACATGGGACGAGTGAGACCAGTCCTGGAGAATGGCATTGCAGCATGGGTAACAGATGGGAATGTGCTAAAGAAGCTCTACATGGGACGAGTGAGACCAGTCCTGGAGAATGGCATTGCAGCATGGGTAACAGATGGGAATGTGCTAAATAAGCTTTACACGAGACGAGTGAGACCAGTCCTAGGGCATCATGGGTAACAGCAACAAAGTCACAATTTTTGTGAAGAGCAACAAACTCCAAAACTTCAACAAGAATTATAACTGATGGTATGAGACCCGTTAACGAACTGTAAATAAACATACTTGCAGCCATTGGAAGACACAAGAGACAAAAGTATTCAACAAGGGGAGCAATTCTGGAGACTGACTAACCATTCCATGCACCAGAGAATAAGTGGTTTTTGAAAAGTAAGACTATAGCGGAGAACCTTTGTTGAATCAATAAAAGTTATGCAGGAAGCAGATCCAATAAACTATATAAGGAAACCACCTGTGGAGATAACAGCATCTTCCTGATCTAACAGACTTATTGTATAAAAGCAGCCAGAATTGAGTACAAAAAAGAAGAGTAACGTTAAGATACAAAATAAAACACTGCCCAGAGTTCTCCTTGATACATAACTACACAGACGGATCAGGAGTAACCAATGCAATAGAAAATGGAGAGCAAGAAAAATTTATGTCTTCAAAATAGACAATAGAGCACAGAAAAAACCCTCTGTTGCAACAAGAAAATATTCAAGTAAATTTAAGACCAAGGCAGAGGCTCTGTAACTGCAGGTGAAGCTTGGAAGGTGGTGAGATTGCAAGATGAGAACATTGTATTCATCACATCACTGAGAAGTCATGAAGACTAAGGCCTGAATGATCTCAGAGAGACGCACAACAAACTCTACTGGTAAATGCTGACCTGTGATTCAGTGAATTCCATCATACTGCAATACTCCTGGAAAGGATGACACAGAGAGATTGGCAAAGGAAAGTGACAGATTACACAGTCAGATCCTAGAATATTGTATGATGCAACAAAGAGGTAAGGAACAAATCCATGAACAAATGGAATACAAAACACCCAAAAAATTAAGATTACTTGTCAGCTTGACTGAAAAGAACAAGTAAAAATGTTTAGACTCCCAACAGGCCACAGCAGATTGAAGTCCCACCTTTTCAACAACTTAAAGATATGAACCTCTGATGAATGTGCCTGTAGCACTGCTGAACATTTGTGACAATCACGTCCAACACATGCTTAACAGAGAATGCTCTTGTGGTTGGCACCAGAGCGGGACAAGCTGTATAGAGATGTCACCTGCCTTGAGTTGATGGAAGCTTCCTTCTAACTGATTGATATTTACATAGATGTGTGCGCACAAAATATATAATAAGATATCTGATTATATATATATATATATATATATATATATATATATATATATATATATGGTTCACCGCTATTATTATTGATTAATAAGGGATATTTGTGTGAGAAAAGCAGATACTGAAATTTATCAGTGAGACAGATTTCCCAGAAAACCCCAAAGTTAATGTCACTGGTGCATTTTGCAAGGCAGGCACGAAGATTTATTGGAAAACCAGTTTGCCATTTTTATATTGAGCTTTTGCATTCGGTTGGCAGTTAGGCATTTCCTTCATAAAATGTACTTATATTTTGGCTTGATTAATTTTATTTATATCAAAATTGAGTTTGGATTACGTTTCTTTAGCATTTTCTGGCCAAATACATTTCACTTGACGAACTAGAAATGGATATGTATCCAATCAGGCCCCTGGAGCGGAAATTATCCGTAAGTACGTCTTTATTGCGGTCCTTATGATTCCAGGGGCCTCTAGGATGATTTCCGGTACTTCTACGATAATATTTCTTGGTGACAAATGAAGTGACATTACATCACATCGTGTGACATGATTCATTTTTATTGCAAATGAAGTTTTAGCCAAGAAAAAAAATGGAGGAAAGGAAAACAAATTTGACTGGCCGGGCTGGTTGCAAATAACTGGAATATGATCTCGTGCTGCTCGGGCCTCGTGCGGGGCTCGATCGTTTATGGGAATCTATGGGGCGTAAGTTAATGCTCGCGTTCCGACAAAATGATTTCAAGTTGCCGTCGGAAAGGTTTCCTGCACGCAAAATTGAGTTCTGTAAATTATTTCGCAAACTTTGTTTCTGCAAATTATTTCGTAAACATTTCGTGGTTGAGTGTATTTTTTAAACTTAAATTCTCTGCGTAAATTGTTTGTAGGAAGTTTAATCAAGATAGCCAGTTATTATCATGTGCCACGCCGGGTGGGCTCTCGAAAACGATCACGTATGTTTATCTATCTATCTATCTATCTATCTATCTATCTATCTATCTATCTATCTATCTATCTATCTATCTATCTATCTATCTATCTATCTATCTATCTATCTATCTATCTATCTATCTATCTATCTATCTATCTATCTATCTATCTATTTATCTATCGATCTATCTATCTATCTATCTATCTATCTATCTATCTATCTATCTATCTATCTATCTATCTATCTATCTATCTATCTATCTATCTATCTATCTATCTTTCTATCTATCTATCTATCCATCCATCCATCCATCCATCTATCTATCTATCTATCTATCTATCTATCTATCTATCTATCTATCTATCTATCTATCTATCTATCTATCTATCTATCTATCTATCTATCTATCTATCTGTCTATCTATCTATCTATCTATCTATCTATCTGTCTGTCTATCTATCTATCTGTCTGTCTGTCTATCTATCTATCTATCTATCTATCTATCTATCTATCTATCTATCTATCTATCTATCTATCTATCTATCTATCTATCTATCTATCTATCTATCTATCTATCTATCTATCTGCCTGCCTGCCTGCCTGCCTGTCTGTCTGTCTGTCTTTCTGTCTGTCTGTCTGTCTATCTATCTATCTATCTGTTTTTCTGTCTTCCTATTCATCTATCTGCCAGTCTATCTGTGTCTCTGTCTGTCTGTCTTATTGTCTGTTGAGTTTAATCCTTCCGTTCACCAACCCGAGCCCACCTGCTCATCGTTTTGTCTGTCTTTCTCTCTGACTTCTTGCCCGCCAACCTCTCCCTACCCACGTACAAACCTTCTATCTATCTACCGATCTGTTAATCTGTCTATTTGTCCACGTCTTTATTACTAAAATTGCTAGGCGACCATGTCACGGTCTATCCGTGACGGATGCCTATCCTTTATTTACGTCAATTACGTACTTCCAAACAATCTCAACGGTGACAGTTCCTCCCCAATTCCTCACTTTAGACCCACACAGCTGTGGGAAACTCAGGCACATCTCTTTTCTCGCTGATGATCTGCATTTGTTGCAACAATTATTTGTTTACATTGGCAGACAACGTCACAAGTCCTTGCACGTGGTTTTCATAATAATCTTGACGTCATAAGTGAGAAAATGTTAAAATCAAACATTTTGATGTGACGTAATTCGTGTACACATGTGAATGCTTGTTTATTCTTCTTTGTGTCCATCCGTTAAACGGAAGTGGGTTGCGTCGTGTCGCTAGTTTACGACAAAGCCACCATAGCTGCGTCTTTCGGCCCGATACATCCGTCTTCGGTATGTGTAGATTTTCTTAACTCTTTCCGTACGTTTCGCCGCACAGTGCGTCACTCTCAATTTGATTAGTGTAAAATGTAATCAAACCATATTCTTGTTATATGTTTTGTATCATCTTCGTTTTGATGAGATCTAATTCCTTGTTTAAATATCTAAAAGTTCATATTTAATATGTTAAGTTTTAGATACTATAAACATAAATATTAATATTTAAAAACATGAACAATCTTGTCTCTGAAATCTCTACAGCTAATTTGATAAAAACCTTCCGTACTGAAAGAGTTAACAAACGTTTTGATTTCCAACTGTTTCATGTTTTTAGCAATGTATCTCACTACCCTGAGACTAGGGGAGGGTAAAACCACGAAGAAACCACAAAGAAACCACAAAGAAACCACGGATTCGAAATGAAGAATTCCCACCGTCTGTGAATGTTATTAATTTTAATTGTCTGACACCAGAGTCCCCTATGATTGTCTAATTATTGGCAAAATCATTTGAGCCTGTACCAATAACACATGCTTATCTCATTATGTTCTATCTAAACACTTCGTGTTGAAGGCAATAATACATCATCGCTAAGTACCTCACCCCGCTGACGTAGCTGACCATGACTAATAGTTTCGTTTCTTTTTTAAGATGTTAAGTTGATTGTGTGTGTGCTTTTATTCAATTGGCGAATAGTTTCGTTGAAATTTGAAGTGTTTTTCCTCTTGATAACCTCATCAAACGTGGTTCAGGATCTCATTGCTAGTCATCAGTGTATGGCCGGTCAAGGCTGTCTCGACACATTTTGAAGTAATAATCTCACGGACAAGTTGACCGTACCTTAAATACAGATCATAATAAAAAAAAACAATGACCCTTACTAGGTCACGGTGTTATCTTTATTTTTTTTTATTCACAGTCGGTTCTTGGAAAAATTCTGCCACGTCATCAATCTTTAATGCTCAACAACCTCATGATTCTCTGCTCATTTCTTGTCTGTTGTTCTCAGCTCCTTTGTTTCTGTAATGAAGTCGTTACTAAACATAGAGTGACGAGGCGGCACAGAGAGACGAGGCGACATAGAGAGACGAGGCAACATAGAGTGACGAGGCGACATAGAGAGACAAGGCGACAGAGAGACGAGGCAAAATAGAGTGACGAGGCGACATAGAGAGACGAGGCGACATAGAGAGACGAGGCGACATAGAGAGACAAGGCGACAGAGAGAGACGAGGCGACATAGAGTGACGAGGCGACATAGAGAGACGAGGCGACATAGAGTGACGAGGCGACATAGAGAGACGAGGCGACATAGAGAGACAAGGCGACAGAGAGACGAGGCAAAATAGAGTGACGAGGCGACATAGAGAGACGAGGCGACATAGAGAGACGAGGCGACATAGAGAGACGAGGCGACATAGAGAGACGAAGCGGCACAAGGAGACGATGCGACATAGAGAGAGGAGGCGACATAGAGAGACTAAGCGACATAGAGAGACATAAAAATGACTCAACACTTGAATAGTGTTAAAATGCAAAAGCTTGACTGGCAATTTTATTCTTGGCGCACCACATGTCCTCTTAGCTGACTACTAAATGAAACGTTGAGGCTCCAAGCTGATTACTAAATGAAACGTTGAGGCTTAAAGCTGATTATTAAATGAAACGTTGAGGCTCTAAGCTGATTACTAAATGAAACGTTGGGGCTCTTAGCTAACTACTAATGAAACGTTGAGGCTTAAAGCTGATTACTAAATGAAACGTTGAGGCTCTTAGCTGATTACTAAATGAAACGTTGAGGCTTAAAGCTGATTACTAAATGAAACGTTGAGGCTCTAAGCTGATTACTAAATGAAACGTTGAGACTCTAAGCTGATTACTAAATGAAAAGTTGAGGCTAAAAGCTGATTACTAAATGAAACGTTGAGGCTCTTATCTGACTACTAAATGAAACGTTGAGGCTAAAAGCTGATTACTAAATGAAACGTTGTGGCTTAAAGCTGATTACTAAATGAAAAGTTGAGGCTCTAAGCTGAGTACTAAATGAAACGTTTAGGCTTAAAGCTGATTACTAAATGAAACGTTGAGGCTCTTAGCTGACTACTAAATAAAACGTTGAGGCTTAAAGCTGATTACTAAATGAAACGTTGAGGCTCTAAACTGATTACTAAATGAAACGTTGAGGCTATTAGCTGACTACTAAATGAAACGTTGACGCTCTTAGCTGACTACTAAATGAAACGTTGAGGCTTAACGCTGATTACTAAATGAAACGTTGAGGCTTAAAGCAGACTACTAAATGAAACGTTGATTCTTAAAGCTAATTACTAAATGAAACTTTGAGGCTCTACGCTGACTACTAAATAAAACGTTGAGGCTCTAAGCTGATTACTAAATGAAACGTTGAGGCTTAAAGCTGATTACTAAATGAAACGTTGAGGCTCTTAGCTGACTACTAAATCAAACGTTGAGGCTTAAAGCTGATTACTAAATGAAACGTTGAGGCTTAAAGCCGATTACTAAATGAAACGTTGAGGCTCTAAGCTGACTACTAAATGAAACGTTGAGGCTCTAAGCTGACTACTAAATGAAATGTTGAGGCATAAAGCAGACTACTAAATGAAACGTTGATTCTTAAAGCTGACTAATAAATGAAACGTTGATTCTTAAAGCTGACTACTGAATGAAACGTTGAGGCTCTAAGCTGGATACTAAATGAAACGTTGATTCTTAAAGCTGACTACTAAATGAAATGTTGAGGTTCTTTGCTGACTACTAAATGAAACAATGTGGCTCTAAGCTGGACTGCTAAATGAAACGTTGTGTCTCCAAGCTGACTACTAAATGTAACAATGAGGCTCTTAGCTGAATACTAAATGAAACGTTGTGTCTCCAAGCTGACTACTAAATGTAACATTGAGGCTCTAAGCTGAATACTAAATGAAACGTTGAGGCTCTAAGCTGACAACTAAATGAAACAATGAGGCTCTAATCTGACTACTAAATGAAACGTTGAGGCTCTAAGCTGACTACTAAATGAAACGTTGAGGCTCTAATCTGACTACTAAATGAAACGTTGAGGCTCCAAGCTGACTACTAAATGAAACGTTGAGGCTTTTAGCTGACTACTAAATGATACATTGAGGTTTAAAGCTGATTACTAAATGAAACGTCGAGGCTCTAAGCTAACTACTAAATGAAACGTTGAGGCTCTAAGCTGACAACTAAATGAAACATTGAGGTTTAAAGCTGATTACTAAATGAAACGTCGAGGCTCTAAGCTGACTACTAAATGAAACGTTGAGGCTCTAAGCTGACTACTAAATGAAACATTGAGGTTTAAAGCATACTACTAAATGAAACGTTGAGGCTCTAAGCTGACTACTAAATGAAAAATTGAGGTTTAAAGCAGACTACTAAATGAAACGTTGAGGCTCTAAGCTGACTACTAAATGATACATTGAGGCTCTAAGATGACAACTAAATGTAACATTGAGGCTCTAAGCTGATTACTAAATGAAACGTTGAGGCTTAAAGCTGATTACTAAATGAAACGTTGAGGCTTAGAGCTGATTACTAAATGAAACGTTGAGGCTTAAAGCTGATTACTAAATGAAACGTTGAGGCTCTAAACTGATTACTAAATGAAACGTTAAGGCTTAAAGCTGATTACTAAATGAAACGTTGAGGCTCTAAGCTGACTACTAAATGAAACGTTGAGGCTCTAAGCTGACTACTAAATGAAACGTTGAGGCTTAAAGCAGACTACTAAATGAAACGTTGATTCTTAAAGCTGATTACTAAATGAAACGTTGAGGCTCTACGCTCACTACTAAATGAAACGTTGAGGCTCTGAGCTGACTACTAAATGAAACGCTGATTCTTAAAGCTGATTACTAAATGAAACGTTGAGGCTCTAAGCTGACTACTAAATGATACATTGAGGCTCTAAGATGACAACTAAATGAAACATTGAGGCTCTAAGCAGATTACTAAATGAAACGTTGAGGCTTAAAGCCGATGACTAAATGAAACGTTGAGGCTCTTAGCTGACTACTAAATGAAACGTTGAGGCTTTAAGCTGATTACTAAATGAAACGTTGAGGCTTAAAGCTGATTACTAAATGAAACGTTGAGGCTCTAAACTGATTACTAAATGAAACGTTAAGGCTTAAAGCTGATTACTAAATGAAACGTTGAGGCTCTAAGCTGACTACTAAATGAAACGTTGAGGCTCTAAGCTGACTACTAAATGAAACGTTGAGGCTTAAAGCAGACTACTATATGAAACGTTGATTCTTAAAGCTGATTACTAAATGAAACGTTGAGGCTCTATGCTGACTACTAAATGAAACGGTGAGGCTCTGAGCTGACTACTAAATGAAACGCTGATTCTTAAAGCTGATTACTAAATGAAACGTTGAGGCTCTAAGCTGACTACTAAATAAAACATTGAGGCTCTAAGCTGACTACTAAATGAAACGTTGAGGCTTATAGCTGACTACTGAATGAAACGTTGAGGCTCTAAGCTGACTACTAAATGAAACGTTGATACTTAAAGCTGATTACTAAATGAAACCATGAGGCTCTAATCTGACTACTAAATGAAACGTTGATTTTTAAAGCTGACTACTAAATGAAACATTGAGGCTCTAAGCTGACTACTAAATGAAACGTTGAGGCTTAAAGCAGACTACTAAATGAAACGTTGAGGCTTAAAGCTGACTACTAAATTAAACGTTGAGGCTCTAATCTGTCTACTAAATGAAGCGTTGAGGCTCTAATCTGTCTACTAAATGAATCGTTGAGGCTTATAACAGACTACTAAATCAAACATTGAGGCTTAAAGCAGGCTACTAAATGAAACGTCGAGGCTCTAAGCTGACTACTAAATGAAACGTTGAGGCTCTAAGCTGACTACTAAATGAAACATTGAGGTTTAAAGCAGACTACTAAATGAAACGTTGAGGATCTAAGCTGACTACTAAATGATACATTGAAGCTCTAAGCTGACTACTACATGAAACGTTGAGGCTCTAAGCTAACTACTAAATGATACATTGAGGCTTAAATCTGACTACTAAATGAAACGTTGAGGGTTTTAGCTGACTACTAAATGAAACGTTGAGGTTCTTTGCTGACTACTAAATGAAACAATGTGGCTGTAAGCTGACTGCTAAATGAAACGTTGTGTCTCCAAGCTGACTACTAAATGTAACAATGAGGCTCTTAGCTGAATATTAAATGAAACGTTGAGTCTCTAAGCTGACTACTAAATGAAACATTGAGTCTCTAAGCTGACTACTAAATGAAACGTTGAGGCTCTAAGCTGACTACTAAATGAAACGTTAAGGTTCTTTGCTGACTACTAAATGAAACAATGTGGCTCTAAGCTGACTGCTAAATGAAATGTTGAGGTTCTTTGCTGACTACTAAATGAAACAATGAGTCTCTAAGCTGACTACTAAATGAAATGTTGAGGTTCTTTGCTGACTACTAAATGAAACAATGTGGCTCTAAGCTGACTGCTAAATGAAACAATGTGGCTCTAAGCTGACTGCTAAATGAAACGTTGAGGCTTATAGCTGACTACTGAATGAAACGTTGAGGCTCTAAGCTGACTACTAAATGAAACGTTGATACTTAAAGCTGATTACTAAATGAAACGTTGATTTTTAAAGCTGACTACTAAATGAAACATTGAGGCTCTAAGCTGACTACTAAATGAAACGTTGAGGCTTAAAGCAGACTACTAAATGAAACGTTGAGGCTTAAAGCTGACTACTAAATTAAACGTTGAGGCTCTAATCTGTCTACTAAATGAAGCGTTGAGGCTCTAATCTGTCTACTAAATGAATCGTTGAGGCTTATAACAGACTACTAAATCAAACATTGAGGCTTAAAGCAGGCTACTAAATGAAACGTCGAGGCTCTAAGCTGACTACTAAATGAAACGTTGAGGCTCTAAGCTGACTACTAAATGAAACATTGAGGTTTAAAGCAGACTACTAAATGAAACGTTGAGGATCTAAGCTGACTACTAAATGATACATTGAAGCTCTAAGCTGACTACTACATGAAACGTTGAGGCTCTAAGCTAACTACTAAATGATACATTGAGGCTTAAATCTGACTACTAAATGAAACGTTGAGGGTTTTAGCTGACTACTAAATGAAACGTTGAGGTTCTTTGCTGACTACTAAATGAAACAATGTGGCTGTAAGCTGACTGCTAAATGAAACGTTGTGTCTCCAAGCTGACTACTAAATGTAACAATGAGGCTCTTAGCTGAATATTAAATGAAACGTTGAGTCTCTAAGCTGACTACTAAATGAAACATTGAGTCTCTAAGCTGACTACTAAATGAAACGTTGAGGCTCTAAGCTGACTACTAAATGAAACGTTAAGGTTCTTTGCTGACTACTAAATGAAACAATGTGGCTCTAAGCTGACTGCTAAATGAAATGTTGAGGTTCTTTGCTGACTACTAAATGAAACAATGAGTCTCTAAGCTGACTACTAAATGAAATGTTGAGGTTCTTTGCTGACTACTAAATGAAACAATGTGGCTCTAAGCTGACTGCTAAATGAAACAATGTGGCTCTAAGCTGACTGCTAAATGAAACGTTGAGGCTTATAGCTGACTACTGAATGAAACGTTGAGGCTCTAAGCTGACTACTAAATGAAACGTTGATACTTAAAGCTGATTACTAAATGAAACGTTGATTTTTAAAGCTGACTACTAAATGAAACATTGAGGCTCTAAGCTGACTACTAAATGAAACGTTGAGGCTTAAAGCAGACTACTAAATGAAACGTTGAGGCTTAAAGCTGACTACTAAATTAAACGTTGAGGCTCTAATCTGTCTACTAAATGAAGCGTTGAGGCTCTAATCTGTCTACTAAATGAATCGTTGAGGCTTATAACAGACTACTAAATCAAACATTGAGGCTTAAAGCAGGCTACTAAATGAAACGTCGAGGCTCTAAGCTGACTACTAAATGAAACGTTGAGGCTCTAAGCTGACTACTAAATGAAACATTGAGGTTTAAAGCAGACTACTAAATGAAACGTTGAGGATCTAAGCTGACTACTAAATGATACATTGAAGCTCTAAGCTGACTACTACATGAAACGTTGAGGCTCTAAGCTAACTACTAAATGATACATTGAGGCTTAAATCTGACTACTAAATGAAACGTTGAGGGTTTTAGCTGACTACTAAATGAAACGTTGAGGTTCTTTGCTGACTACTAAATGAAACAATGTGGCTGTAAGCTGACTGCTAAATGAAACGTTGTGTCTCCAAGCTGACTACTAAATGTAACAATGAGGCTCTTAGCTGAATATTAAATGAAACGTTGAGTCTCTAAGCTGACTACTAAATGAAACATTGAGTCTCTAAGCTGACTACTAAATGAAACGTTGAGTCTCTAAGCTGACTACTAAATGAAACGTTAAGGTTCTTTGCTGACTACTAAATGAAACAATGTGGCTCTAAGCTGACTGCTAAATGAAATGTTGAGGTTCTTTGCTGACTACTAAATGAAACAATGAGTCTCTAAGCTGACTACTAAATGAAATGTTGAGGTTCTTTGCTGACTACTAAATGAAACAATGTGGCTCTAAGCTGACTGCTAAATGAAACAATGTGGCTCTAAGCTGACTGCTAAATGAAACGTTGTGTCTCCAAGCTTACTACTAAATGTAACAATGAGGCTCTTAGCTGAATACTAAATGAAACGTTGATTCTTAAAGCTGACTACTAAATGAAACGTTGAGGCTCTAAGCTGACTACTAAATGAAACGTTGAGTCTCTTAGCTGACTACTAAATGAAATGTTGAGGTTCTTTGCTGACTACTAAATGAAACGTTGAGGCTTAAAGCTGATTACTAGATGAAACGTTGAGGCTCTTAGCTGACTACTAAATGAAACGTTGAGGTTCTTTGCTGACTACTAAATGAAACAATGTGGCTCTAAGCTGACTGCTAAATGAAACGTTGTGTCTCCAAGCTGACTACTAAATGTAACAATGAGGCTCTTAGCTGAATACTAAATGAAACGTTGAGGCTCTAAGCTGACTACTAAATGAAACAATGAGGCTCTAATCTGACTACTAAATGAAACGTCGAGGCTCTAAGCTGACTACTAAATGAAACGTTGAGGCTCTTAGCTGACTACTAAATGAAACGTTGAGTCTCTAAGCAGACTACTAAATGAAACGTTGAGGCTCTAAGCTGACTACTAAATGAAACGTTGAGTCTCTTAGCTGACTACTAAATGAAACGTTGAGGCTCTAAGCAGACTACTAAATGAAACGTTGAGGCTCTAAGCTGACTACTAAATGAAACGTTGAGGCTCTTAGCTGACAACTAAATGAAACATTGAGGCTCTAAGCTGACTACTAAATGAAACGTTGAGGCTCTTAGCTGACTACTAAATGAAACGTTGAGGCTCTAAGCTAACTACTAAATGATACATTGAGGCTTAAATCTGACTACTAAATGAAACGTTGAGGGTTTTAGCTGACTACTAAATGAAACGTTGAGGTTCTTTGCTGACTACTAAATGAAACAATGTGGCTGTAAGCTGACTGCTAAATGAAACGTTGTGTCTTCAAGCTGACTACTAAATGTAACAATGAGGCTCTTAGCTGAATATTAAATGAAACGTTGAGTCTCTAAGCTGACTACTAAATGAAACGTTGAGTCTCTAAGCTGACTACTAAATGAAACGTTGAGTCTCTAAGCTGACTACTAAATGAAACGTTGAGTCTCTAAGCTGACTACTAAATGAAACGTTAAGGTTCTTTGCTGACTACTAAATGAAACAATGTGGCTCTAAGCTGACTGCTAAATGAAATGTTGAGGTTCTTTGCTGACTACTAAATGAAACAATGAGTCTCTAAGCTGACTACTAAATGAAATGTTGAGGTTCTTTGCTGACTACTAAATGAAACAATGTGGCTCTAAGCTGACTGCTAAATGAAACAATGTGGCTCTAAGCTGACTGCTAAATGAAACGTTGTGTCTCCAAGCTTACTACTAAATGTAACAATGAGGCTCTTAGCTGAATACTAAATGAAACGTTGATTCTTAAAGCTGACTACTAAATGAAACTTTGAGGCTCTAAGCTGACTACTAAATGAAACGTTGAGTCTCTTAGCTGACTACTAAATGAAATGTTGAGGTTCTTTGCTGACTACTAAATGAAACAATGTGGCTCTAAGCTGACTGCTAAATGAAACGTTGTGTCTCCAAGCTGACTATTAAATGTAACAATGAGGCTCTTAGCTGAATACTAAATGAAACATTGAGGCTCTAAGCTGACTACTAAATGAAACAATGAGGCTCTAATCTGACTAATAAATGAAACGTTGAGGCTCTTAGCTGACTACTAAATGAAACGTTGAGGCTCTAAGCTGATTACTAAATGAAACGTTGAGGTTCTTTGCTGACTACTAAATGAAACAATGTGGCTCTAAGCTGACTGCTAAATGAAACGTTGTGTCTCCAAGCTGACTACTAAATGAAACAATGAGGCTCTTAGCTGACTACTAAATGAAACGTTGAGGCTCTTAGCTGACTACTAAATGAAACGTTGAGGCTTAAAGCTGATTACTAGATGAAACGTTGAGGCTCTTAGCTGACTACTAAATGAAACGTTGAGGTTCTTTGCTGACTACTAAATGAAACAATGTGGCTCTAAGCTGACTGCTAAATGAAACGTTGTGTCTCCAAGCTGACTACTAAATGAAACAATGTGGCTCTAAGCTGACTGCTAAATGAAACGTTGTGTCTCCAAGCTGACTACTAAATGAAACAATGTGGCTCTAAGCTGACTACTAAATGAAACAATGTGGCTCTAAGCTGACTGCTAAATGAAACGTTGTGTCTCCAAGCTGACTACTAAATGAAACAATGTGGCTCTAAGCTGACTGCTAAATGAAACGTTGTGTCTCCAAGCTGACTACTAAATGTAACAATGAGGCTCTTAGCTGAATACTAAATGAAACGTTGAGGCTCTAAGCTGACTACTAAATGAAACGTTGAGGCTCTAATCTGACTACTAAATGAAACGTCGAGGCTCTAAGCTGACTACTAAATGAAACAATGAGGCTCTAATCTGACTACTAAATGAAACGTCGAGGCTCTAAGCTGACTACTAAATGAAACGTTGAGGCTCTTAGCTGACTACTAAATGAAACGTTGAGGCTCTAAGCAGACTACTAAATGAAACGTTGAGGCTCTAAGCTGACTACTAAATGAAACGTTGAGTCTCTTAGCTGACTACTAAATGAAACGTTGAGGCTCTAAGCAGACTACTAAATGAAACGTTGAGGCTCTAAGCTGACTACTAAATGAAACGTTGAGGCTCTTAGCTGACTACTAAATGAAACATTGAGGCTCTAAGCTGACTACTAAATGAAACGTTGAGGCTCTTAGCTGACTACTAAATGAAACGTTGAGGCTCTTAGCTGACTACTAAATGAAACATTGAGGCTCCAAGCTGACTACTAAATGAAACGTTGAGGCTCTAAGCTGACTACTAAATGAAACGTTGAGGCTCTTAGCTGACTACTAAATGAAACATTGAGGCTCTAAGCTGACTACTAAATGAAACGTTGAGGCTTAAAGCTGATTACTAAATGAAACGTTTAGGCGTTCTGTTAAAAAATCAACACCAGAAGTTTCGACCATCATCATTATGTGCCAAACGGTTCGTGTTATGTCATTCTACATTCTTTTATCCACAGTACATCTCGTATCAGTTCTGTTGTTGACTGTTTTCCATGCCATGACACCTAACTATGTAGTATTTTCTCTCTTTGTCGTCTGTGATCTCTCTTTCCAAATATTTTGCCAGCTGTAACCAAGTATTCCAACTGTTTTCTTCTCGTGATGTGACCGAACAATGTCGATTGTTTCTTTCAGATATTTTTAGGTGCTCATTTTTTGTGTTGTGTCTCTCTGTGAATGTCCTTTGTTGGTCTTTTTAGCTGTACAGTGAACATTCAACATTCTACCGCAAAATATCTACTATAGTTTACAATAAAAACAAATGTAAGGCCCCATCGGATTGTGAGGCCCTAAACTGTAAGGCCTATACCCGGCCCTGCTACAGCGGGACATCACCATTCATCGTTGATTACCGTCTCCGCATCGAAGTTTGGCTACCGTGGAGCGCCATTCTGCTCTGTCTCTTGCTTTAGTAGTGCAGGTTGTATTAGGCTGACTTGTCCATATATGATGTTACTCGTCCATGTTAGTCTTGGTCTGTCTCTGCCTCTTTGACATTGTATTTTCCATTCCTGGATTACTTTTTATTGCTGTGTATTTTAACATGCTCACAATCTCATTTGTCTTGTTTGAATTATATTTAGTAGTTCTCTTTTCATTTTTAGTTCATCAATTGTTTTCTTTTCTTTCCATCAATTCTACCTATTCTTCTATATATCCACATCTCAAAGGCTTCAATTTTCTGTTCTGTTTTCTTGTCTGCACTATACAGGAATGTTGAGAAAATATAACATTTTTCTATTCTTTGTTTCAGCCCTGGTATTATTTGTTTTGATGTTTGTTGAGACATGGTAACAATTGTCAGTGGAACGTAATAGATCATAGATAGAAAACAGCGAGTTCCAACTTGACACCATGGTTGATAAGACAGTTATAAGTAAATAAACAGTCGCGAAAATCATTCATTTCGACAACTATTTCACATGTATCTCTTCTTTCTTCTGCGGGCTAAATTATTGTTCTGGATTTTTTTCAATTTGTGATTGTGCTCCAGTTATAAATATTTGATTCTTTCCTCTAGAAGGAGATATAAACGCAATCTCTGTTTTGTAATTGTGGCTCCGGAGATTGGCAAACAAACCGAAGCAAAATTATAACAGCAAAAATAATAAGAACCACATTTGCGCATGATTCGGTTTATTTATTCCAAACACGAAATTGAAATTAAATCTTTTATGAAGGGGAGATCACACAGTCGTTAATCCGGTGATTACAAAGAGTACATTACCAACATTATTCCAAGATACAAAATTATCTCCCCTGCGACAGCTTTCTTAGAAGTCGATTATAAAATATCACCATCATCAGGTGCCGTGCCGGTTAGGTTTAGCGATAATCTCTCTCATCATCTCTCGGTCCTTCAGGCGTGCTATAATTTAAGTCGATGATCTTTTGTTATGCCATTTCGATAAACTGTTAAATTATTTTTCTCTTGTTTTTCTCCATTCACTCTGCCAATTGCTATAGTATTATCGATGCCTTTTGTTCGCATCACATGCCCAATAAATACGGATTGTCTTTTTCTTATGATGTTTTCTGGTTTATCCAGCTCATTTTCAGTATTTCTCATTGGTAATCTTTGCTATCCATGGAATTCGCAGCACTCTTCAGATGAACCACGTATTAACTGGCTCCAAAAATAAAACATGGATGTGATTGTTTCCCCAACTTAATATATTTGGAAGTCAATGTTACCAGGGTGAAAGCTGAGGTGCTTGGGTCTCGTTAGAATTAAGGACAATAATTGCTTCTCTTGGCGGTTACTACTTGATGGAGAACTTTAAGATAGAAAGATATCTACGGGGAAGCCCAAATTGGGTATATAGATTTGTGGGAGGATGTTTGTGAGGATGTTTGTGGGGATGTTTGTGAGGATGTTTCTTTGTGAGGATGGATGTTTGTGTGGATGATTGTGGGGATGCTTGTGGGGATGTTTGTGGGGATGTTGGTGAGGATGTTTGTGTAGATGTTGGTGAGGATGTTTGTGGGGATGTTTGTGAGGATGTTTGTGGGGATGTTTGTGTAGATGTTGGTGAGGATGTTTCTTTGTGAGGTTGTTTGTGAGGATGTTGGTGAAGATGTTTGTGTGGATGTTTGTGAGGTTTTTTTGTGAGGATGTTTCTTTGTAAGGTTGTTTGTGTAGATGTTTGTGGGGATGTTTGTGGGGATGTTTGTGAGGATGTTTGTGTGGATGTTTGTGGGGATGTTTGTGAGGATATTTGTGTAGATGTTTGTGGGGATGTTTGTGAGGATGTTTGTGAGGATGTTTGTGAGGATATTTGTGTAGATGTTTATGTGGATGTTTGTGGGGATGTTTATGAGGATGCTTGTGTGGATGTTTGTGAGGATGTTTGTGGGGATGTTTGTGTGGATGTTTATGAGGATGTTTGTGGAGATGTTTGTGGGGATGTTTGTGAGGATATTTGTGTAGATGTTTGTGTGGATGTTTGTGGGGATGTTTGTGAGGAAATTTATGGGGATGTTTGTGTGGATGTTTGTGAGGATGTTTGTGGGGATGTTTGTGTGAATGTTTATGAGGATGTTTGTGGGGATGTTTGTGGGGATGTTTGTGAGGATATTTATTTGTGAGGATGTTTGTATGGATGTTTGTGTGGATGTTTGTGGGGATGTTTGTGAGGATATTTGTGTAGATGTTTGTGGGGATGTTTGTGAGGATGTTTGTGGGGATGTTTGTGAGGATGTTTGTGAGGATATTTGTGTAGATGTTTGTGTGGATGTTTGTGAGGGATGTTTGTGATGATGTTTGTGGGGATGTTTGTGTGGATGTTTGTGAAGGTGTTTGTGGGGATGTTTGTGTGGATGCTTGTGGGGATGTTTGTGGGGATGTTTGTGAGGATGTTTCTTTGTGAGGATGTTTGTGAGGATGTTTGTATGGATGTTTGTGTTGATGTTTGTGGGGATGTTTGTGAGGATATTTGTGGGGATGTTTGTGTGGATGTTTGTGAGGATGTCTGTGAGTATGTTTGCGGGGATGTTTGTGTGGATGTTTATGGGGATATTTGTGGGGATGTTTGTGTGGATGTTTGTGAGGATGTTTGTGAGGATGTTTGTGGGGATGTTTGTGGGGATGTTTGTGTTGATGTTTGTGGGGATGTTTGTGTGGATGTTTGTGTGGATGTTTGTGGGGATGTTTGTGGGGATGTTTATGAGGTTGTTTGTGGTGTTGTTCGTGGGGATGTGTGTGAGATTGTTTATGAGGTTGTTTGTGATGTTGTTTGTGGGGATGCTTATGGGGATGTTTATGAGGTTGTTTGTGAGGATGTTTGCCAGGATGTTTGTGAGATTGTTTGTGAGGATATTTGTTTGAGAGGTTGTTTGTGAGGTTGTTTGTGAAAATGTTTGTGAGTTTGTTTATGAGGTTGTTTGTGAGGTTGTTTGTAACATTTTTTGTGAGGATGTTTGTTAGGTTGTTTGTGAGGATGTTTGTGAGAATGTTTGTGAAGTTGTTTGTGAGAATGTTTGCGAAGTTGTTTGTGAGGAAGTTCTCCATCAGAGAATATAATTTGGTGACAGGTACGTTTAGATAAAAAACAGAAAGGCCCAAGTGTATACCACATGCAGTTGTTGAAAGCTCGAAGAACAAGTGTCAAAATAAAAACTAATAATGCATCAATGTAAAGAGTTCGATTATGAGACTTAAAACTGCAGTAAAACAACATCTGACACAATATGTGGCCGGATGTGCCGATTTAATATTGGCAATTCAGGTATGAGAGACATTGTTCATTTAAGTGCGAAGAAAGATCACCTCACAGGATCTGCAGATATTTACTACTTTTTTGCTGCAGACCGTTTGGCAAGACCACAAAGGTCATATAATGTATTTATCTGTATTTATCAAATTTATCATCATCGTCATCATCAAGTACCGGGCCTGCTGACGTAGGTGATCATGTCTCTCCACAATTTTCGATCTCGACAATATTTATCATTTCTGTTTTTGACCTTATGCTAAGCCATTCTCTTAAGCTATCCGGTATTTTTTTTTCTTTTTGCTTTCCTCTATCTCTTCGTCCCTCAATTTTCCCAGTTGTTTACAATATATTCCAATTGTTCTCTTCTCATTACATGGCCAAAAAATGATGATTGTTTCTTCCTAATATTGGAAATTAGCTCTCTTTTTGCTTTGACCTCTCTCAGAACATCTTCATTACTCTTCTTAGCTGTCCATGGCATTCTCAATATTGTTCTGTAAAACCACATTTCTACAGACTCCAGTGATTTTCTTGTCTGTTGTCTTATTGTCCATGATTCACATCCATATGTTAAGACTGACTCTACATAACATTTAAGAACTCTTTTTCTATCAAATATATATATAAAAATATATAAAATGGTATTGAGCAGCTAGTCTAGCTAAAAGAGAAGACAAGCTATAACGTATCGGCAAAAGGCGCTATTCGGTGTAGCAAACAAGCTGTACACACTAAACACAAAAATACAAGCCAGAAAACACAACATCATCATGTGCCATACCGGCTGGCATAGGCGATCAGCTCCTTCCACAATATTCTATCCACAGTTAATCGTATCAATCCTGTTGTTGACTGTTTTCCATGCCATGACACCAAGCAATCTAGTATTTTATCTCTTTGTCACCTGCGATCTCTCTTTCCCTGTATTTTTCCAGTTGTAACCAAGTATTCCAACTTTCCTTTTCTCATGGTGTGCCAGAAAAATCTTGATTGTTTCTTTCTGTTTCTTAGGGGCTCCCTTTTTTGTACTGGCCTTTTTGAGAATAGAAAACAAGACACAGCTCTAAAAAAAAACAACGAAAAGGATGAAAGATTCTTTTACCACTAGTTGTGCTAGATGACGTCACTTTCTTTACCATAAGCTTGTCTTTACACTTGAGATTAGATCCGGGTTCGAATCTCGCAACAGACGGTGTGAATGTTTCTTTTTTGATTTCTTCGCTCTCCCTCGGTCTTTGAGTAGTGAGATCCGATGTCTAGCTCTCTCTGGGTAGTGAGATCCGATGTCTAGCTCTCTCTGGGTAGTGAGATCCAATGTCTAGCTCTCTCTGGGTAGTGAGATCCGATGTCTAGCTCTCTCTGGGTAGTGAGATCCAATGTCTAGCTCTCTCTGGGTAGTGAGATCCGATGTCTAGCTCTCTCTGGGTAGTGAGATCCAATGTCTAGCTCTCTCTGGGTAGTGAGATCCGATGTCTAGCTCTCTCGGACAACAGCGAAAAAACAGGAGCTCCCGTGAGCACTCTGCACACGTTAAAGAACGTTTGACAGTTTAAAGTAGAAAATAGTTGGCAGAAATGCCCGCCAACCGTGCAGAATTTGCTAAATGAGATATCTAACCGTGCGTAGATATCGCGGTTTCCCATATAATAGCAGTTTACTTTATATTTATAGAAGGAAGGATTCAGAATAAAATCAATACTGAATTAGATGAGCAGCAATTTGGATTTAGGAAAAATAGCGGGACAAAAGAAGTCATATTCTGCATAAGAACATTAATCGAAAAGTACACAGAAATAAACAAACCAATATATACTTGCTTCATAGACTACACCAAAGCTTTTGATAGAGCACACCACAAACAGCTTATAGAATTCCTAAAAGAGATACATCTAGATGACATGGACATACGACTAATATGTAATCTATACTGGGAACAAACAGCAATAATAAAATATAACAAAGAGAACTCTACACCCATTGATATAAAAAGAGGAGTAAGACAGGAATGTACCCTATCACCAAGCTAGTTCAATCTATACACTGAGCAAATCTTTAAAAACATCGTAGAGATGCCAGGCCTACAAATTAATGGAAAGATAATCAATAACCTAAGATATGCTGACGATACTGTACTACTAGCAGGAAATCCTAAAGATCTACAACAATTACTTAATGAAATAAACATGACAAGCAAAAAATATGGACTAGATATGAATATCAATAAGACTAAAACTATGATCATAAACAAAGAAAATACTCAAAACCCACAAGTGGATATCAAAATTGAAGAAATAGACCTGGAGACAGTTCAGAACTACAACTACCTTGGACATACTATAACCAGTGATGTAAAATGTACAACTGAAATAAATAAAAGATTAGGAATGGCAAAAAGTAATTTTAATGTCATAAAGAATATACTAACATCAAAACAAATAACACCAGGGCTAAAACTAAGAATAGCAAAATGTTACATCTTCTCAATATTCCTATATGGTGCAGAAACATGGACATTAGACAAGAAAACAGAACAGAGAATTGAAGCCTTTGAAATGTGGATATATACTGTAGAAGAATCGGTAGAATTGGATGGAAGGAAAAGAAAACAAACGACGAAGTCTTAAAACAACTAAAAATGAAAAGAGAACTACTAAGCACAATTCAAACAAGACAAATGCGATTTTTGAGCCATGTTAAAAGACACAACAGCCAACTAAATGTAATCCTGGAGGGAAAAATACAAGGTAAAAGAGGTAGACAAAGACTAACATGGACGAGTAACATCAAAAGATGGTCAAATCAGCCTATGACAACCTGCACCATCAAAGCAAGAGACAGAGCAGAATGGCGCTCCATGGTAGCCAACCTTCGTTGCGGAGACGGCACTCGATGATGATGAGTAGTTTACTGGTGAACGTTAATAAGAGAGGAGTAGATTCAATTATTGTTCTACTTCAGATAACACCCCCCCCCCACACACACACGCACACTCACACACACGCACACACACACACCCTCACACACACACTCACACTCACACACACACACTCACACACACACAAACACACTCACACACACACGCACTCACACATACACACTCACACATACACATACACGCACTCACACATACAGTCACACACGCGCGCGCACACACACACACGCACGCACACTCACACACGCTTTTTTCTGCAGAAATTAATGTTGAAATTTGGAACGGAAAATAACTGATTACAGAAAATTGACGAATTTCAGATTGCATGGAAGCTGCTGTTGAAACGAAATATTCGGACCTAAAGATGAGTGATAGCTGGAAGCTGCTGTCGAAACTCAGAAACAAAAGTTGCCTAATTGAACGCAACTATTGACAAAATTTAGACCGAAACACGCATTTATTGCCAAGAAATTACTATTGATATTATGGCTAAAGGTGATTGTATGCATCCAAACGTTACATAACATGTCGCTGGAGAATGACGTTCAATTTGTAGGTCATAGTTATAAATAAAATATTAATTAATTTAATTTAATTGTTCTAGGGAGCCGCGATAGCTCAGTGGTTAGTGAACTGGACTACAAAGGACAAGGGGTAGGGTTCGATCCCAACCGACGGCTTCCGGGTTCACACAGCCTTAAATGGGTACCGGATTTTTTTCTGGGAAAGTAAACCAGCACGGGCGTAATACCGACCACATTACCCCAAAAAGCATGTGCTGAAGGTCTGTAAAATATAGGGTCACCAACACCATATTTCCCTATACGCCACTTGGCGTGACGGGGGTACTTTACTTACTTACTTAATTGTTCTAACGCGGTTATTCTCCGCTGTGAAATATAGCACAAGTATATTTTCTTTCATGCTGATAAGCCCAAAGTGAAAACGTTTAAGTTATCATTTCCTGAGACATCTTCATGAAGACTCTCCAGCTAGCACGACACCAGTATTCTCCCACTTCAGTTCTTACAGTCGCTGGTGTGTCATTAACACTAAAATCCAGTTCTCTTTGTGAGATCATAATGAAGAATAGACTGTCATTCTGCATGGAGTCCTTTCGTCATCAAGTATCAATATGCCACACTTCTTCATCTAACACTCATTACTAATATTCTTTTTTTTTTCGTTCGCCAGCATTTACCTCTGACGAAGCCCCTAGAGACTAGGATCTGAATTGTTGCGTGTTAATCCATTTTTCCCTGGCAGCCGTGTGCACAGGGGTCCCTTGCCGCACAGGCAGATAACTCCGACTTCGGAGGTACTAATGTTTTTTTTTTCTTTCCGTCGACGAGTAGTTGACGTTTCAAGCCGGGATTTGAACCCACAACCTCTCTGTCTCAAGGTCGGCGTCTTGCCTCGAGACCAACCAGTCCCCCATATTCTTCTTGTGTTATCTTCATTAAAAATTCTTGTCAACTTACTTTTTTTACTTCCTTTTTGCTTCGCAGTAGGTGTATACCTCTTTACTTGATATCTCTACATATTGATCAATGCCAGTAAATTGCCCTAGACACCACTACCCGAGGTTACTTCCCTTGCAACAAACCACTCATTAGTCCCACCACTGTTTCATCGACTCTTTTTGTCGGTATTGTCCGTTAACTTCTTATCAAGACTGGTTGCATTCCCTCGGCAGGTATCTTTTGTATATTTGACGTCACTAAACAAACCCCGCACTAATGTTTAACGATAGTAACTAACCAAACCTCTGATTTTCTCCCTTTGCAAGACTGGAAAGAGCAAAGTACTGTTTCCGTATATCATGCTTTAGTACGTACTGTCTTTCGTAAGAAAAATCATTCGGTCGTGACATGGAATTTATTTTGTTTTTTTTTTCCCTATTGACGGCTCAACACCAACACTGCCAAGCTGTCTCTCGATGTTTATTGTAAGGCAATAACATGTTACTTGTGTCTGTTATTGGCTTTACGTATAAGTCTAAGTAAAATATGACAGATAATTTTATGCGGGCTACGTCATCATAATGGCTCATCGTGCGTCCCAAGACCGACCATGCGCTAATCTTGCGATCTGTTGTTTGGTGTGCAACGGAGATAATCTGACGACGAACTGTGTTTTGTATGTTCGGAGTTGGAGTCAAACACGATGTCCTAACATCATCAAGCGCTATACATTTAAATACTATGACGATCATCATTTTCAGGAGGACGTGGACTTCCGGGCAATATGGTGGATAGGCGACAGGAACCATTGAAGGCTATGTCTGAAAAGTGTTTCTTGCTGCAGTTTCCTCATATTCCAAGTCCGGTTTGTTGCTGGAGCTACTGAGTTAAGTGCTCTGTGCACACCGTGAGCTGTGTGTTTCATCCGCTTTGATCATGTTCCGATTTTCAATTGCTTACGATGAATGCTGATATCGTATGACAGGGAACAGTTGGCCGTGTTCACTTTCTATGCGGTTTCGCCTTATGTCTTTTGGCGTGTGCTGAGACTGCTATGATGGGCACTACAGCTACCTTTCTTTGTTTGGGAGATGAGTTAGTAACTCGGATGATTCCACTGGCACGGGCGGTTGAGCAATTATGGATATTCGTTTGCAATGATACCGGGGCCTTCCATAACCAAATAACCAAATGCCAGATAAATGTTCACATTTAAATACGTGAAGTCGGAGTAGCGAAGTGGTTAGTGCGTTCGTTACATACTAGGTGGTCCAGGTTCAATTTCCAAATGTGGTAATTGGCTTTCACAGCGACACGGCCAACGTTTTCGCAAGGAAAGTAGGGCGACCTCGGCATTTCACCAATAAATGTCTCCATGATTAGTGCAAAAGTCGGGCATGTATACCATATTCTCCATAGGCCAGAATGGGTAGCAAGTAAAATTGACCTGGGTTGGGTCTGAAAATTGATACCAGGTGGGAAAGTAAGGTGCCTGGTCGTGATACAGACCACACCATTCATAAATGTGATGATTGCCATGAAAAGTATTGGCACAATCACCATATTACCTCCTTACAACAACGCAGATTGGGTACTTTAACAAGTCAACTCAGAAACAAAATAAACTTACTCATATTTTTAACGACCTCTTCATTAATTCACACATAAAAGTTTTTAAATTCCCGTCAAGTCATAAATTCATACATAAATATTTTAAAATTCACTGTAAGTCATAAATTAATATATAAATGTTTTAAAATTCCCGGTAAGTCATAAATTCATACATAAATGTTTTTAAATTCCTGATAAGTCATCGATGCTTTCATAAATGTTTTAGAATCCACGATAGGTCATAAATTCATACATTAATATTTTAAAATCCCATATAAGTCCGTTTCTCCAAAGAAACAATGTAATGAGAAGAGAACAACTGGAATATATTGTAACAACTGGAAAAATTGAGGGACGAAGAGATAGAGGGAAGCAAAGAGAAAAATAACAGACAGCTTAAGAAAATGGCTTGGCAGAAGGTCAACAACAGAAATGATAAATAGCTGCCGAGATCGAAAGTTGTGGAGAGACATGATCACCTAAGCCACTAGGCCCGGTACTTGATGATGATGATCCAAAGAAAATAACCTACAAACTTTCAGAAATTGAGTCAGCCACTCTTTCCTTCCAACGCGTCAAGAAAACTGCCTTTAAAATAGGCACCGCGAAAGACCTGAGAAAAGTAATTATATCATTGGAGATTTCTAGGAAATAGTATCACTGGCGCTTGTGCAATTTTCCTCACGTCCTAAAGGGGAGAGAATCCTTGGTGCCGGACTTAAATGGTAATGATATGCAAGACATGACAGGTGTTGCCCCCACGGGATGGCCAGAGCGACGGGGATATAATGTAGCGACTGTCGAGGTGTTTAGTGCATGTTTGCAAGTCAGCAATGATGCCATCAAATAGCACGCACTGTTTTCACTTACAGGGACGGATTGGTTCACGAAAACCCCGTCTAGTTAACTATCATGGTATATATTTTGTATAAGCACCGTCAAGTATATTATCATGGTATATATTTTGTATAAGCACCGTCGAGTATATTATCATGGTATATATTTTGTATATGCACCGTCACGTATATTATCATGGTATATATTTGGTATAAGCACCGTCAAGTATATTATCATGGTATACATTAGGTATAAGCACCGTCAAGTTTATTATCATGGTATATATTTTGTATATGCACCGTCAAATATTATCATGGTATATATTTTGTATATGCACCGTCAAATATTATCATGGTATATATTTTGTATATGCACCGTCAAGTATATTATCATGGTATATATTTGGTATAAGCACCGTCAAGTATATTATCATGGTATATATTTTGTATATGCACCGTCAAATATTATCATGGTATATATTTTGTATATGCACCGTCAAATATTATCATGGTATATATTTTGTATATGCACCGTCAAGTATATTATCATGGTATATATTTGGTATAAGCACCGTCAAGTTTATTATCATGGTATATATTTTGTGGATGACAGACGAAATACTAGAACTAATGGACGAAAGACGAAAACGTAATAAAGAAGAACGGACATACAAAATATTGCACAAAAGAGATAATAAACAAATGCAGAGAAGCTAAGGAAGAATGGTTAAAACAGAAATGTGAAGAAATGGAAAAACAACAAAAGAAAGACTCAAATTTTATGCACAATCAGTTAAATCAATTAACAAGAAGTCAAAGTTTCAGGATGTGCGAAATCAAAGGAAGGAAATATAATAATAGGACAGGAGAAGATAATAGCAAGATGGACAGAATTGAGTTTTTGAGTTATTTTTTCCTGTCATCATCATTGTAATCCGAACATGCCCATTGGTGCTCAGATCCCTTCCTCAGCACGTCCCGCAGGATCCAGCGACTGAGGACTCCAGTTCTGTGTTCGTTGATAAGCCTTCATGCACGGACAGAATCTGTCAGTCAACTCTATGATGATAAAAGACCAGATCTAGGAAATTCAAATAAAAACACAGGACCAACAATAGAGTGAAGTGGAGGTGGAAAGTCAACACATGAAAAGAGACAAAGCTCCAGGTTCCGACAATATAACAATCGAAGATTTATGATTGAAGATGCATTAGAAGAGCTGGGATTAAAAGTCATAACAAAACTACTCAGTGACATATATACCAGTGGACATATACCCGAAGATCTACCACAAATCTATCTTTGGTGCCCTACGTCACAGATTGCGAGGACCATTCACTATTAGTCTCATGAGCCATATGACGACAATATTACTAAGAATCATCATGAGAAGTGTAAGGAACACAATAAAACAAGAAATAAGTGAGGAACAGTATGGATTTGTGGAAGGAAAGGGTATCAATAATGCAATGTACATCCTGAGAACATTGATAGAAAGAATATATAGAGGTAAAGAAAGATCTATATATGTGCTTTAAAGCATGTGGAAATAATCAATAGCTGGAAAAATTAAAAACTGATGAAGAAGAATAAGAATTAGCAAACAAACAGGATAGTTCCAATATATAAAACAAGGAGTCAAACAAGGCTGTGTTCTGTTGCTGGATTTGTTTTCACTTTACAGCGAACATATTATAATATTAATAGTAGACAAAAAAGGAATTTAAATCAAGGGTCACAGCATAAACAATTTGCGATATGCGAATGACACATTCTTAATAACAGAAAGAAAATGAACTACAAGAAATGATAGACATTATGGTAAAAGAAAACAACAAGAAAGGTCTCAACCTGAATAGTAAAACAGAAGTAATGGTCATATTGAAGAAACAATTTTCATCATGAAAAAAAAAGTAAGGAGCCCCCATCACGAAAAGTGGCGTATAGGGAATATGGTGACTATAATTTTTACGGACCTTCGGCACATGATTTTTAGGGTAATGTGGTCGGTATTACGCCCGTGCCGCTTTACTTTCCCAGAAAAAATCCGGTACCCATTTAAGGCTGGGTGAACCCGGAAGCTGTCGGTCAGGATCGAACCTACCCTCTTGTCCATTAAAAATCCGGTACCCATTAAAGGCTGGGTGAACCGGAAGCCATCGGTTGGGATCGAACCCTACCTCTTGTCCTTTGTGGTCCAGTTCACTAACCACTGAGCTATCGTGGCTCCCTCTTCACCATGAAGCAACATAAAAATAAACAGGACAAATCTGAAACAAGTGCAACGTTTTAGATACTTCGGCACAATAATAACATCAGATGGACGATGCACCACAAAAATAAAAAGCAGATATGCTCAGATCAAGATAGCATTTCATAAAATGGAAAACGTCTTATGCAACAGGTCTATGGTAATAGAAGTGGGAAAGAGAGTTAATCTGTGCTATATAGAGCCAATTCTGACCTAAGGAAGAATATCATGGACAGTAGACAAACAGTTGAAAAGATCATTAGAGGTCACAGAGATAGGATTACTCTGAATAATGTTGAAAGTTCCCTGGACAGCTAAAGCGACCAATTAGGGAATTCTCAAAGAGGCCAACGCAAAAAGGGAGCTTCTAAAATCATCAGAAAGAGACAATCAAAATTTTTTGAGCACATCATGAGAAGAGGAAAGTTGGAATACTTGGTTGCAACTGGCAGAATAAAAGGAAAGAGAGATCGCGGACGACAAAGAGAGAAACTACTGTATAGCTTGGTGTCATGGCATGGAAAACAGTCAACAACATAATTGATACGATGAACGGTAGATAGAAGTTTGTCGAAAGACATGATCGCCTACGCCAACCGGTATGGCACATGATAATGATCATACATTTTGTTTATGCACCATCAAGTTTATTATCATGATATAATTTTTTTATAAACACCATCAAGTTTAATATCATGGTATATTTTGTTGAAACACCATCAAGTTTATTACCATGGCATATATTGTGTAAGTACCATCAAGTTTATTACCATTACATATATTTTGTGTACGTATATCAAGTTTATTACCATGGCATATATTGTGTAAGTACCATCACGTTTATTACCATGGCATATATTATGTAAGCACCACCAAGCTTATTACCATGACATATATTTTGTGTAAACACCATCAAGTTTATTACCATAGCATATATTGTGTAAGTACCATCAAGTTTATTACCATGAGATATATTTTGTGTAAACACCATCAAGTTTATTACCATAGCATATATTGTGTAAGTGCCATCAAGTTTATTACCATGACATATATTGTGTAAGTACCATCAAGTTTATTACCATGACATATATTTTGTGTAAGCACCACAAAGCTTATTACCATGACATATATTTTGTGTAAACACCATCAAGTTTATTACCATGACATATATTTTGTGTAAGCACCATCAAGTTTATTACCAAGACATATATTTTGTGTAAGCAACATCAAGTTTATTACCATGACATATATTTTGTGTAAGCAACATCAAGTTTATTACCATGACATATATTTTGTGTAAGCAACATCAAGTTTATTACCATGACATATATTGTGTAAGTAACATCAAGTTTATTACCATGACATATATTTTGTGTAAGCAACATCAAGTTTATTACCATGACATATGTTTTGTGTAAGCAACATCAAGTTTATTACCATGACATATATTGTGTAAGCACCAAAAAGCGTATTACTATGACATATATTTTGTGTAAGCACCATCAAGTTTATTACCATGACATATATTTTGTGTAAGCACCACCAAGTTTTTTACCATAATGATATTTTCTTCGAGCGCTGTCTAGTTCGCAATCAATATGCTTTTTATTTAAACGTCTTTAAATGAGCCTCATATACTCCCATAATGTGTATATTACATTTTCACATTGGATTGGAAGGATTAGTGAATCACAAATGGGTTTCCCAATTATCGGGAGATGTAAGTAAAAGTAATGCAAAAGTTCTCTCCCTTCCTTTCTGTGTGGCTGTAAAATGTGGTGTTAGTGGCTATATTTTTATTCAAGACCAGCTGAATAATTTTGGGTGATATTGTCGGTATCACGCCACGCCGTCTTTATTTACATTTTTTTTAAAACTCTGGTACCAATTTGTTTAGATTGGGTGAGCCCAGGAGCTTTGTTTATCCAAATATTAATCCACCAATTCTTGGAATTGAAACTGGACCTTTCCGATCAGGAAGCGAGCACACTAACCACTTTGTCACAGTGGCTCCAAATGAGTATAGATAGATGGAAATAATGAGAGCTTCAAAAAGACATAACATCAATATAGAAATATTGGCGACAAAAAACCAAAGGAAGTTGATGAATTAAAATACTTAAGAAAAAAATAGAAGTGAAGAGGAAGAATATTAGAGATCACCTACACAATAGAATATTGAAACAAACAAGAACTTGAATGTTTTTGTCGCGCAAGAAGATAGAAAAAATTATACAAAGCTCAGACATCGAATCACTTAAACTGACAGCTGACTTCATAAGAGAGTCTGGAATTCTACTCTGATTGAGACTTGATCGCAGAGAGAGAGAGAGAGAAAGAGAGAGAGAGAGAGAGAGAGAGAGAGAGAGAGAGAGAGAGAGAGACAGTGATGAACAAACTCTACGAGAAACGAGAAAGTATTATCGAAAGAGATGAATATATGGAATACACGAAACTCTCAGAAACAGCACGACAGAAGAGACTAATCAAGAAAAGCAAAAGTTCGCAAACTATCTATCCATTCGACATTTGAAGTTAATGAAGAATAAAAAAGAAGACGGGTAAGAGAAACTGGAACAATGTGTCAATCAGTATATGCTTTGGGGACAAATGTGCAATACCACGCCAGGCCGACGGTATTTTTTTCCGGAGAAAATCTCTGACGCTCTACACAGTTACCAATCAGCACAGGAACCAGAAAGCTGATCATTCAGCCAATTAGGAAGCTAGATACTATAACAGACCAATCTCCGTTTAGCTAAAATTGTCCGTAAATTCTTTCTCGTTTTATATTTTTCTTCCTTTTTATGTGTACTTTTCTTCTATGCGTGTTTCTATGCATTTTTCTATGTGTTTCTTCTCTGCATTTGTACTATGTTTTTCTTCCATGTAATTTTTTTAAAAATTGCATTTGAATGAGTCCCCCCCCCCTTTCCCTCCCTCCTGTATGTGATAGTAGATGGATGTACAGCGTGGACGCGCACGTGAGGTGAAATAAGAAGATTCATCTAGGCTGGAAGGAAGGTGTGTGTTGTTAACCAGACAATTGCAACACAGAACTATGCAGAGTCAATCACTAACAAACAATACCATTTAAACAGTTTATTAAAAATCTGTATCAATGCCTGTATCTTCATCATCTTAAAAGCCCATCACTTTCATTACTTCCTAATTCAACTCTATCAAGTGGGAATCAACTTGCTAACCTATCAAATCCAAATACACGCTCCTTCCTCGTTGCATATCTCGTCAATATTATTGCTGGCCGTTTCTCACAGTGGATGACAACCAAGTGGATACATGTGCGCCTTAATGATCTTCATGGATTACCAAGTATCTTCACCCAGTTGCGGTTGCCAAGTCTGGTTTGGTGAGGTAACTAGCGTAGGATTATGGGCGTTGGATAGCTAACATTGATTTATGGGCTTGGATAGCAAACATCAAGTTATGGGCTTGGATAACTAACATTGAGTTATGGGCTTGGATAGCTACCATTGAGTTATGGGCTTGGATAGCTAACATAGAGTTGTGGGCTTGGATAACTAACATTGAGTTATGGGCTTGGATAACTACCATTGAGTTGTGGGCTTGGATAGCTAACATAGAGTTGTGGACTTTAAGTAACTGACATACAATTATGAGCCAGAGGTAACTTACATCGCGTTATGGCTTCAGGTAACTCACGCCGAGTTATGGGGCTTGGAAAATTAGCATAGAGTCATGGGCCTGAGATGACTTACATGGAGTTACCCAAAATCTCCATACAAATCAGTATCACCTTAAAAATGACAATAAAATCACTGTTGTAACGTCTACTAGGTCGTTAGGACAATATCTGGCTAACTTATTGTCGTTCCATATCTTCCTTAACTATAATCGTTCGGTGTAAGCCATACTGTTGACCGTTCATCCGTTTGTCGCTACCGTGTATCTAGTAGGACGTGATCTGGCTGTACATTCCATAGTATCTAAAAATAATGCTCTGTGTTCGGTTTATCCTGAATGACGCCTATAGGGTACAGTCTAATCACTAATTTGTTATCTGACTTGTTCTAGAAGGCTCTCAATCCATCATCTATTGGACTCTAGTGAGGTGTAACTATCAATACTGTCTCCCTCCTTGCACGAATAACGCGTAGGCGAATCTTTCTGGTCCGCAATAACTCTCTTTGTTATCTGAACTTCAGTTCTAGGTTCTACACATCTACACTCTAACGGTGGAGAATTCGTTCTTGACCTATTATTTTAGCTTACTACCGAAGTGCATGGTCTCTGAGTTGTTTATTATTGGCTGTTCGCAGAAGTTCGAGAAGTGCTGTCATTTTCCTGAGCTCTCTTAACTATATATCTTCTATGTAGTCACTATATCCTTCACTACTATATTGTAAAGATAGAAGTAATGGTAACAACAAAGAAAAATACATCACCTCAGTGCAAAATAAAGACAAGTGGAACAATATTAAAACAGGTAAATGAATTTAAATATTTGGGAACTTTGTTAACCTCAGACGGAAGATGTACAACAGAGGTGAGATGCAGACTGGCTCAGGCAAAAGCAGCTTTCTAAAAAATTAGGAACATACTATGCATTCCATTTTTGACAATATAAACAAGAAAAAGAGTTCTTAAATGTTATGTAGAGCCAGTCTTAATATATGAATGTGAATCATGGACAATAAGACAACAGACAAGAAAATCACTGGAGTCTGTAGAAATTTGGTTTTACAGAACAATGTTGAGAATACCATGGACAGCTAAGAAGAGTAATGAAAACGTTCTGAAAGAGGTCAAAGCAAAAAGAGAGCTAATTTACAATATTAGGAAGAAACAATCATAATTTTTTGGCAATGTAATGACAAAAGAACAACTGGAATATATTGTAACAACTGGGAACATTGGGGGAAGAAGAGATTGAGGGAAGCAAAGATAAAAGATACTAGATAGCTTGAGAGAATGGCTTGGCAGAAGGTCAACAACAGAAATGATAAATAACTGTCGAGATAAGTTGTGGAGAAACATGTCACCTACGCCAGCAGGCCCGGTACTTGATGATGATGATGATGAAGACTATATTGTAGCACCACCCGACTGGGCTACCGACGTTCAGACAACCCGTGTTCGACTAACACTCGAAGCAGTGTGAACTGTACTCGTGGTTGGAAAAAATACCCCCGCGGTCGACCCGGCCGCTAGCAGAAATGGGTACCAGGGCAGTACTCTGGGAAGGTGAGGAATGCCGCCTCGCATCGTGAATTTCGATGTTTGAAACGACACCATCCAGAAGTCTCCGAACACTTCTGGATAGGCGGCCGAGCACATAAGGATGGAGACTGGCTTGCTAAGACGATGGTCAAGTCTCGTATTTACCTTTACCTTTACTGTAGCATAAGCTATGTGGTTAGTGTGCTGGACTACAAACGACAAGAGCTTGGATGCTATCCTGATCAACGGCTTCCGGGTTCACCCAGCCTTAAATGGGTACCGGATTTTTTTTCTGGGAAAGTAAAGCGGCACGGGCGTAATACCGACCACATTACCCCAAAAATCATGTTCCGAATGTCTATAAAAATTATGGTCACTAACACCATATTCCCTTTTACGCCATTTGGCGCGACGGGGGCTCTTTACGTTACTTACTTTACCTTTACTGTAGCATATTGTACCATTCGTCTATAGATTATTTATCTACATTTCTTCTATTAATTTCTTCAGTGAATCCCCTGATTACCTTTCTTCTATACATTCTTTTTACTCAGTTTCTGTATTTAATTATTATGTGCATTTCTTTATTTTTGTTACTTTCTGCACATTCGTGGGCGCATGAAGAGATATAGAACACTGACTCATAGCTGGCTGCTGGCGCAAAAAAATAAGAAATCCTGAACTGACTAAGATCTTGTTTTATGTCTACGTAATGGCCATGAACACAGTGCATCTTACCTTAAGTAACTGAATGAAAGAAGGATGGTCGCTTACTCCCAGGACATGTGAGGAAGACGGATATGTCGGACCGAATGCAAGCTCTGATTCTGCATTTATTTTAGGTCAATGTTGCCTTGAGGTGCCCGTGGCCATGCGGCTAAAACCACTGTTTCGCTGGCTGAAATGTCGGTTTACGGTGTTCGAAACCCGCGGTAGACAGAAATAATTTTTTTTCTATCGGGGGTTAAATAAAAATCCTGAGTCTCACACATCGTGGCCACTGCTTTGACCAAGCGTCTTTATCCTTCTGGTTCTATAGTGAGTCCCCTGACATACACCAGCAATGGTACTATGTATCGTAATTATATATATATATATATATATATATATATATATATATATATATATATATATATTACGTTGCCTTTCACCTTAATCTCTGCTCAGTGAGCTATATAGAGTAGAATGTTTCCGAAATCACATAATGGAGTACACTAAGATCTTTATCAGCTCTGTTTTGCTGTCACTGACAACAGCAGCATTCAGCTATGTTTAACTTATTGCTGTAAACTGATATATATATATATATATGCTTTTTCATTATTATGCGGCTTGAATCAGCCGAAGCCCCCCATAGTTTGTACCATATCAGATATCCCGCACAACATTCGATTCAATAATTGCCTGAAAGTTGATTCCCACGAAGACATCACAGCTAGTTTACATTTCCCTTCAGCTAGAAAACCACCCTATCTCGTTTCTCCCCAAAGGAAGGAAAAATAGACAAATGTTCCCTCTGTGTGTTCCTGGTTGCGCCCTTAATAAAACTGAGGTATTACCGGAAATGACGAATTAGGCATCGTTTTAGTGATGAGAGGTTAGGGGAGAAATCGAAAATAAAATAGATAGTCGGTAGATAGATGGAATGATAATGGGGCTGGGAAGGAGTGAGTGGATAGATTATAGTATTTAGACGAAGACGTCGAGATAAGTAATGATATATAGAAATATAATGTAGATAGATAAACAGGCCAACAGACAGTTAGAGTACAAACGGATGGATGGATGGGTGGGTAGGAGGGTGGATGGATGGATAGATGGGTGTATGGATGTATTGGTGGATGGATGGATTGATGGATGGATGGATGGATGGATGGATGGATGGATGGATAGATGGGTGTATGGATGTATTGGTGGATGGATGGATTGGTGGATGGATGGATGGATGGATGGATGGATGGTTGGATGGATGGATGGATGGATGGATGGATGGATGGATGGATGGATGGATAGATGGGTGTATGGATGTATTGGTGGATGGATGGATGGATGGATGGATGGATGGATGGATGGATGGATGGATTGGTGGATGGATGGATGGATGGATGGATGGATGGATGGATGGATGGATGGATTGGTGGATGGATGGATGGATGGATGGATGGATGGATGGATGGATGGATGGATGGATGGATGGATGGATGGATGGATGGATGGATGGATGGATGGATGGATGGATGGATGGATGGATGGATGGGTGAGTGAGTAAATTTTGGAACATTTGTTTGTTCGTTCCGATATGTCTAATTTTTCGTTTGAGTGTGTGTTCGTTTGAGTGCGTGTGTGTGTGTTGTGTTTGGTTGAGTGTGTGTGTGTTGTGTTTGGTTGAGTGTGTGTGTTTGTTTGGGTCGGCTTGTGACACTTTTGGATGTTTGCGTTAGTATGAATGATCATCGTGTTCGCTTCGATGCTCGTGTGGATTTCTGTGTGTTTGTGGGCACGTTTGTTGAAGTTTGTTCTCGTTCGGATAAGTTATAAGGCTCGTTTGAGGGAGTTTGTGTGAGTTTGCTTGAGCTTGTGTGTTCTTTTGAATGGATTTGTGTGCTCGTTCCAGTAGATCGTTGTGGTTATTTTGGTCGGTGCATAATTTAATTTGGACTGTATGGTTTGTTTGAATTCTGGTCAACATGACGGTTAGGAGGCAGGAACCGTTCAGACGATTAATGATGATATCGTATGACAAAGGACAGTTTAGCTGCGGTCACTTTCGGTGCTGATAAGCCTTATGCCTTTTGACGTGTGCTGTTTTTGCTATAATGGAGACTGCAGCTGCATTTCTTTGTTTGGATATTCGATGAGGTGTTAATTTGGATGATTTCACTTGCACGGGCGGTTCAGCAATTATGGATTTTTATTCGTTTACGGTGATACCGGTTCCTTCGACTAACTATAACTGTTTGGTTTGTCTGAGTTTAATTGTGAACGGATAGACAATTAGGTACTTGAAAATATGATTGACTGAAGTAGCGATCAGGCGAAATTAATGTCGGTTGGGCAGACGTATAAATTAGACATGTAGAGTAACCAATATAGGAAGAGATGTAAATAGAAAGATAGACAGACAAATAAGCTGATAGATCGAAATATCATATCTTCGCAGTACTTCAAAATAACAATAATATAAACCCGCGCTGTATAAAATTAGATTTCTGTTCATCATTTGGCACAAGAACGAGCCAATCAACTGACAAGGACTGCTAAGGATCTGGTAATGAGCATTACCAGTAGACAAATCTCATTTCAAAATCTCGCAAAGATTCGGGAATCGTGAGATTAAAGGTCACTGTTGAAATAGAGAGAAATGCTGAAAGAATGATTTGATTATTGCCAAGAACAGACGGCTAGACAAATGTCTTTTGCTTGCGCTAAAACACTTTACATCCGGCACTTGAATCTAGGACATATCTACAGCTTGGTTATGCTTGAACGCTACAATATTACATTTTTGGGTTAAATCTACTTACATCTTACAGATGTACCTTTTGCTTCGACTTTTACTATTATATGATCATCAACACTACATCAATACATCTCACTGCAACAGCTACTGTTACTACAATTATTACCACCATTACTTCAAATATTACATAACTGCTACAACTATTTCTGCCAGAAGTACCACTAACTGGGAGCCGCGATAGCTCAGTGGTTAGTGAACTGGACCACAAAGGACAAGAGGTAGGGTTCGATCCCAACCGACAGCTTTTGGGTTCACCCAGCCTTAAATGGGTACCGGATTTTTTCTTGGAAAGTAAAGCGGTACGGGCGTAATACCGACCACATTACCCCAAAAATCATGTGCTGAAGGTCCGTAAAATTTATGGTAACTAACACCATATTCCCTATACGCCACTTGGCGTGATGTGGGCTCTACTTTTTTTTCTACTTACTAGTGCTAATACTATATAATCCTAGTAAAGCTATTACTACCAATAATACTGTAAAGCTATTACTGCCAATAATGCAAATAAATCTATTACTATCACTAATGCTAGTAAAGCTATTACTATAAATAATACTGTAAAGCTATTACTGCCACTAATGATAATAAATCTATTACTATCACTAATGCTTGTAAAGCTATTACTACAAATAATACTGTAAATCTATTACTGCCAATAATGCTAATAAATCTATTACTATCACTAATGCTGGTAAAGCTATTACTACAAATAATACTGTAAAGCTATTACTGCCACTAATGATAATAAATCGATTACTGCCATTAATGCTATTAAAACTATTACTACCACTAATAATTTAAAAAAATTACTACCTCTAATGCCAGTAAAATTATTTCTACAATTAATGCCAGTAAAACTATTACTTTCACTAATACGAGTAAAACTATTACTACCACTAATACGAGTAAAACGATTACTACCACTAATGCCGCTACTGCAGTAAAACTATTACTACCAATAATACCAGTAAAACTATTACTACCACTAATGCCAGTAAAACTATTACTACCACTAATGCCAGTAAAACTATTACTACCACTAATGCCAGTAAAACTATCACTACCACTAATACGAGCAAAACTATTACTACCACTAATACGAGTAAAACTATTACTACCACTTATGCCAGTACTGCAGTAAAACTATTACTACCACTAATGCCAGTAATACTATTACTACCACTGATGCCAGTACTGCAGTAAAACTATTACTACCACTAATTCCAGTACTGCAGTAAAACTATTACTTCCACTAATGCCAGTAAAACTATTACTACCACTAATGCTAGTACAACTCGTCCTCTTTTTTTTTTCTTTCCTTTCTCATTTGCCTTTCAGCGTCAATGGGAGATATAATTTACGATCTTTTGCTATTCTGTTGGCCACTGATACTGTTATGTTTCCTAGTGTTCCTAATATTCCATTAATCCATCTTTTCGTGGTCGACCCTTGGGTCTTGTGTTCTCGCAACGTTTATTAAAGGTTCGTGTTGTATTTTGGTCTCTCTGTCTTATCATGTGGTTAAACCATTTAATCTGTTGTTTCTTTATGTATTCTATAGCTGGAATTATTCCTAGCTTCTGTTTTTTCTCAGTTATTCATTACTGATCGTATATGTCAGGCTGTTTCCTGCCATACCAAATAAACATAACATGATATTAAATAGTTAAACCTGTAACGAGACGAGACAAACTGCGACGTTTTAGACAAAAGCCTTAATCAGACAACAAATATTTATACTTTATACAAAAACAGACACAATAGGGAAAGTACTACTCTTAAACAAATATAAACACAAAAGTCAAACACTGATATCAAAATTGAAAATGGTTTCCTGTCATTCGACTAACTCATTTCATCTAGGTAGTGGTTATTTTCTTATTGTTCTTGAGTCTAGGATAAAGGGCATTGGTAGGATAACGTTGGGATGAAGATTGTTGTTGCAGAGTGCCCGTTTTTGCCTCTAGAGTTTTTTTTTCATGTTGGACATTAGTGATGGTAGTTGTTCGATGATTTGAAACGTTTTGTTGCATCTTGAGTCTTTCTCTGCTGCATTTAATGCTTATATAGCTTTTACTACTACTAATAAAACTATCACAAGCAATATATATATATATATATATATGCATGTAATATGCGTAGACAGGCAGACAGACATGCTGATAGACAGGCAGACCTGTCACATGACAGACGAAAGGGTGGGCGTACGGACGGACAGACAGACAGACCAACAGACAGACCGACAGACAGACCGACAGACAGACAGACAGACATATAAATGTGTGTGTGTGTGTGAGCATGTATATATGCATATTCATTATGAAATTTCCTGTAAAAATAGATATAATTAAAAATGCCCTCTGCGAACCATTAGACAACATTTGGCAACTCTTAGATGAGTGGTGACCGCTAGGAATGGAACAACTGAGCTCTAAGGTTTATGTCCGATGCAGCTGTCTAGATGGCCAAATGATTGTATTGGTATCGAGCAGTGATAATGATGATGATAATGATGACGGTGTTGCTGTGTTATGCATTTTGTGTGTGAAATACGGGGCCCTAAGGAGTGAACTTGTCGCCTTTCAGCATCCAGAGTATCATATCTATCACAGCAATGAACATTAGTTCTCAGAGCGCGCCTGTTCACATATCTCTCTTTCTAAGGCCCCATTATAAGTGACACATTCCCCTGCTGTATTAATGCCCTGCGTTTAATAATTACAGTGACCTTTGTTTTTATTGAGTATTGCAGGAAGGGAGGCAAGTTTCAGAACAAGTTCTCTCTTTACAGTTCTTTCACAATCTTATCTCTGGAGATTTTATTTGCTTTATATATTCTTTTAAGCGGAGTGACATCTTTGTCAAAAATTCAGTTATGTTAATCATTTCTAGAATTATGAGCTCGGTGAGTTATGATCTCAATAAACTACGAATTTTGTGGGTTGCTTGCTCAGTGAGTTAAAATTAAGATTAAGCGATCTTTCGTAGGTGGGAGAAGCGGAGTTAAAATACCTGATATGACTGGTTCTCAAATTGAATTTTATCATCATCATCAAGTACCTTGCCTGCTCGCGTAGGTGATCATGTCTCTCCACAACGTTATATCTCGACAGTTATTTATAATTTCCGTTCTTCACCTTCTGCCAAGCCATTCTCTTAAGATGTCTGTTATCTTTTCTCTTTGCTTCCCTCTATCTCTTCGTCGCTCGATTTTTCCAGTTGTCACAATATATTCCAGCTGTTCCCGTCTCATTATATGGCAAAAAAATGATGATTATTTCTTCCTAATATTGTAAATTAGCTCTCTTTTTGCGTTGGCCTCTTTCAGAACGTTTTCATTACTCTTCTTAGCTGTCCATGGTATTCTCAAAATTCTTCTGTAAAACTACATTTCCACAGACTCCAGTGATTTTCTTGTCTGTTGTCCTATTGTCCATGACTCACATCCATATGTTAAGACTGGCTCAACATAACATTTAAGAACTCTTTTTCTTGTTTGTATTGTCGAAAATGGATTGCACAGTATCTTCCTCATTTTTTGGAAAGCTGCTTTTGCCTGAGCCAGTCTGCATCTCACCTCTGTTGTACATCTACCATCTGGGATATAGGATATAATAGCCCCTGAAAGGTTGGTTTCATTACCAGGAAGTTGTGGGCTGGGGTCTGTAAAAGTATAAGTGGGTATTGTGCTGAAGCGGCTGTTTGTCATTGATATATTAGTTGTTCTGTTCATTTGCTCAGTTTAGATAATAACATAATCAATGTTTGATTATTTTATGAAACATTCAGGTTGATCAGAAGATACGACTGAAATAATGGCAGTCATCACCAATATCGTCATCATCATCATGATCATCATCATAATCATCGTAACCATCAACGTCATCATTGTTTTGCTTGTTCCTGTTGGGACTTCCTTGGTTACTGTGACTTTTATTTTTTTCAGCGCGAGATATCCTTATAGCATGCAATCCCACCTTGTCTGTGAAATCCTGTACAAACCTTTCTTTAGTGTCTTCATTTCTCTAGTCTACCTGATACCAAGCCTTCCATAATGGTCTTTTGTTGCCATATTTTTCTTCTTTTCTTCTTTCCCTCCTCATTTGCCTTTCAGCGTCGAGGGGCGGTACAGTTTGCAGTCTTTGCTCTTCTGTTGGCCTCAGCTGCTATTATCCTCATCATCATAGAGTGCCTTCTCCGCAACGAAGGTTGGCTACCATGGAGCGCCATTCTACTCTGTTTCTTGCTTTGATGGTGCAGGCTGTCATAGATTGACTTGTCCATCTTTTGATGTTACTCGTCCGTGTTAGTCTTGGTCTGCCTCTGCCTCTTTTACATTGTATTTTCCCTTCCAATATTACTTTTAGTAGGCTGTTGTGTCTTTTAACATGGCCCAAAAATTTCATTTGTCTTGTCTTAATTGTATTTAGTAGTTCTCTTTTTATTTTCAGTTGTTTTAAAACTTCATCGTTTGTTTTCTTTTATTTCCATCCAATTCTACTTATTCTTCTATAAATCCACATTTCAAAGGCTTCAATTCTCTGTTCTGTTTTCTTGTCTAATGTCCATGTTTCTGCACTACACAGGAATATTGAGAAGATGTAACATTTTGCTATTCTTAGTTTCAGCCCTGCTGATATTTGTTTTGTTGCTAGTATATTTTTCATGGCATTAAAATTACTTTTTACCATACCTATTCTTTTGTTTATTTCAATTTTACATTTTCCATCATTGGTTATAGTATGTCCCAGGTAGTTGTAGCTCTGGACTGTCTCCAGATGTATTCCCTCAACTGTGATATTTAATTGTAGGTCTTGAGAATTTTCTTTGTTAATGATGTTAGTTTTAGTCTTTTTGATATTCATATCTAGTCCATATTTTTTGCTTGTTATGTTTATCACATTAAGCATTTGTTGTAGGTCTTTAGGATTTTCTGCTAGTATCAGTAGAATAGTATCATCAGCATATCTCATGTTATTGATTATTTTTCCATTAATGTTCTTAAAACAATAGTTAGAATTTCTCTCCATGGCTTTCTTTGGAGTGTTACATGATGAGGCTCCAATCTCTTTCACGATGGTCTGCCTTATTCGTCTTCCGTGTTCTGAATATGCCTCACGTGTATCACACACTTTGCTGTTTTCGCTTTCTGGGCGGTTGATCATTTCTGATTCAACCGCCCCATCTACCGACACAGACTTTTTATATTCGGGTTGAACATACCCGGCGGCGTCATTTTTTGTCGAGCCATGTGCTTGACTATCGAACCGCGAACACACGACACAAAGAAGAATAAATCATATCCCACTTAAATATCGGTAATCACAGTTTATCCACACGTCCAAAGTAAAACATACACTAAACGGAGAATAGCAACACATAATTATCCTAGTGTTTCTAATATTCCATCAATCCATCTTTTTTTGTAGTCGACCCTAGAGTCTTCAGTTCTCGCAACGTTTATTTATGACTCACTGTTTAGTGTTTTGGTCTTTCTTTCGTAGAAGTAGACCATAATGGTGTTTTATTTAACAAACATATTATGTTTTTCTTGTGCTTTATCGGTGACGTTTCTTAAATATAAAGTCCTTGTAAAATAGACATGTTTGGTCTGTAGTAAAGATAACATTCATGGTAAACATTTAAATATTCTACACCTGAAAGTGCCACATTTGTGGACCTGTTAAATGTCTCTTCCTTTAAGAATAAAGAACTACAATATTACAATCGCAGAAATTAATTATTCTATAAAAATCTCATTTTAGCGTTTTGTCACATTTGTGGACCTGCTAACTGTATTTTCTTTTCAGAATAAAGAACTACAATATTACAAACACAGAAATTAATTATTCTATAAAAATCTCATTTCAGCTTTGTCACAATTCCACTATGAAATTTCAGATTGAGCAAATGTATTAAACTCAGGTCCTCCTCATCAATTCACTGAGTGCCGTCTTCGCATCGAAGGTTGGCTACTATGGATCGTAGTTCCGCTCTGTCTCTTGCTTTAATGGTGCAGGTTGTCATAAGCTGACTTGTCCATCTTTTGATGTTACTCGTCCGTGTTAGTCTGCCTCTGCCTCTTTTACTTTGTATTTTCCTTGTCTGTCTGTATGTTTGCCTGCCTGCCTGGCTACCCACCCGTCTGCCTGTCTACCTGCCTACTAGCTACCTATCTAAATACCTACCGTCCTACCTACCCACCTATCACATACTAAAATATATGTTTTTCCGTCTGTTTGTCTATCTATCTATCTATCTATCTATCTATCTATCTATCTATCTATCTATCTATCTATCTATCTATCTATCTATCTATCTATCTATCTATCTATCTATCTATCTATCTATCTATCTATCTATCTACGTATCTACCTATCTATCTATCTATCTATCTATCTATCTATCTATCTATCTATCTATCTATCTATCTATCTATCTATCTATCTATCTATCTATCTATCTATCTATCTATCTATCTATCTATCTATCTATCTATCTATCTATCTATCTATCTATCTACCTATCTATCTATCTATCTATCTATCTATCTATCTATCTATCTATCTATCTATCTATCTATCTATCTATCTATCTATCTATCTATCTATCTACCTACCTACCTATCTATCTATCTATCTATCTACCTACCTATCTATCCATATATCTATCTATCTATCTATCGATCTATCTACCTATCTATTTATTTGTCTATCTGTCTGTCTGTCCCTCCTTCCGTTTGTAGGTACGACCGTCCATCCATTGTCTGTCTTCCTGTCTGTCCGTCCATCCTTCTTCCATCCGTTTGTCTGTCTACCTGTCTGTTTACCTCTGTCCGTTAATTCGTCTGTCATTCTTATCTCTCAACAGCAATGTAATTCGATGGTGACACACTCCCCACTAGATTTCTGTCTTGTCACACAATACTCGCACCAAATGCGATTTTTCATTTCCTGGATTGAGTCTCGGAATTGCCTTTTCATTAACCAGTCGATTATTGTAATAGAACATCTCAAATGATTTGAAACAAAGTATCTGTGGTGATATGTTTGATGAATGGTTGGGGATATGTTTGATGAATGGTTGGGTCTGTATGGATACTTTGATGAATTGTTGGGTCTATATGGATATGTTTGATGAATGGTTGGGTCAGTGAGGATATGTTTGATGAATGATTGTGTCTGTGGGGATATGTTTGATAAATGGTTGGGGATATGTTTGATGAATGGTTTGGTTTGAGTGGATATTTTTTTATAAATGGTTGAGTCTGTGGGGATACTTTGATGAATAATTGGGTCTGTGGGGATACTTTGAGGAATGGTTGGTCTGTGGGGATACTTTTATGGATAGTTGGGTCTGTGGGGATACTTTGAGGAATGATTGTTCTGAGGGGATACTTTGATGAATAGTTGGGTCTGTGGGGATACTTTGATGAATAGTTGGGTCTGTGGGGATACTTTGATGAATAGTTAGGTCTGTGTGGATACTTTGATGAATAGTTGGGTCTGTGGGGATACTTTGATGAATAGTTAGGTCTGTGTGGATACTTTGATGAATAGTTGGGTCTGTGGGGATACTTTGATGAATAGTTAGGTCTGTGTGGATACTTTAATGAATAGTTAGGTATGTGGGGATACTTTGATGAATAGTTGGGTCTGTGGGGATACTTTTATGAATAGTTGGGTCTGTGGGGATACTTTGATGAATAGTTAGGTCTGTGGGATACTTTGATGAATAGTTGGGTCTGTGGGGATACTTTGATGAATAGGCAGGTCTGTGTGGATACTTTGATGATTAGTTGGGTCTGTGGGGATACTTTGAGGAATGGTTGGTCTGTATGGATACTTTGATGAATAGTTGGGTCCGTGGTGATACTTTTAGGAATAGTTGTGTCTGTGGGGATACTTTGATGAATAGTTGGGTCTGTGGTGATACTTTTAGGAATAGTTGTGTCTGTGGGGATACTTTGATGAATAGTTGGGTCTGTGGTGATACTTTTAGGAATAGTTGTGTCCGCGGGGATACTTTGATGAATAGTTGGGTCTGTGGTGATACTTTCATGAATAGTTGTGTCTATGGCAATACTTTGAGGAATGGTTGGATCTGTGGTGATACTTTTAGGAATAGTTGTTTCTGTGGGGATACTTTGATGAATAGTTGGGTCCGTGGTGATACTTTCATGAATAGTTGTCTCTTTTGGAATACTTTGAGGAATGGTTGGGTCTGTGAGGATATGTTTGATGAATGGCTGGGTCTGTGAGGATATGTTTGATGAATAGTTGGTCTATGAGGATACTTTGAGGAATAGTTGGGTCTGTGGGGATACCTTGATGAAGGTTGGGTCTTTAGGGGATATTTAGATGAACGGTTGAGTCTGTGTGTACACGTTTGATGAATGATTTGATTTATGGGGATACATTGATGAATGGTTAATTCTGTCGAGATACGTTTGGTAAATGGATTAGTCTGTCGAGATATGTTTGGTAAAAGGATTAGTCTGTCGAGATATGTTTGGTAAATGGATTAGTCTGTCGAGATATGTTTGGTAAATGGATTAGTCTGTCGAGATATGTTTGGTAAATGGATTAGTCTGTCGAGATATGTTTGGTAAATGGATGAGTCAGTCGAGATACGTTTGATGAATGAGTGAATCTGTGGGATACCTTTGATGGATGGATCATTATGCGGGGATGCGTTTAATGAATGGATGGGCTCGTTAGAATAAGGTTGATATACGTGTGTATGTGTACCTTGAAATAGTTGTGATGAATTGATATATCTGTTGGGGTAGCTTTGATGAAAAGTATGTGTATGCTGGGATAGCTTTGATGGTTGGATGAGTCAATGAAGACAAGTTTGACTAATTAATGTATCATTGGGAATAACATTGATGGATAGATGAGTCAATGAAGACAAGTTTGACTGATTAATATATCATTGGGAATAACATTGATGGATGGATGAGTCAATGAAGACAAGTTTGATTAATTAATGTATCATTGGGAATAACATTGATGGATGGATGAGTCAATGAAGACAAGTTTGACTGATTAATGTATCATTGGGAATAACATTGATGGATGGATGAGTCAATGAAGACAAGTTTGACTGATTAATGTATCATTGGGAATAACATTGATGGATGGATGAGTCAATGAAGACAAGTTTGACTGATTAATGTATCATTGGGAATAACATTGATGGATGGATGAGTCAATGAAGACAAGTTTGACTGATTAATGTATCATTGGGAATAACATTGATGGATGGATGAGTCAATGAAGACAAGTTTGATTAATTAATGTATCATTGGGAATAACATTGATGGATGGATGAGTCAATGAAGACAAGTTTGACTGATTAATGTATCATTGGGAATAACATTGATGGATGGATGAGTCAATGAAGACAAGTTTGACTGATTAATGTATCATTGGGAATAACATTGATGGATGGATGAGTCAATGAAGACAAGTTTGACTGATTAATGTATCATTGGGAATAACATTGATGGATGGATGAGTCAATGAAGACAAGTTTGACTGATTAATGTATCATTGGGAATAACATTGATGGATGGATGAGTCAATGAAGACAAGTTTGACTGATTAATGTATCATTGGGAATAACGTTGATGGATGGATGAGTCAATGAAGACAAGTTTGACTGATTAATGTATCATTGGGAATAACGTTGATGGATGAATGCGGGTGGATATAAATTCGTTAATTAATATTATTCCTGAAATAAGTTTCATTAATTAATTTATTTACGTTGGTAGTTTTAATGATTGAATGTTTCTGGAAGGATAATAGTTTAATGAATGTGTCGTAGTATTGTCGCGACACTCGAAACCTGACTTATGTTATTAAGGTGGTGGAGTCACGTCAATCACGTACTTCCTATTAAGGTTATCACGTTAAGTGGGTTGACTATTGTCTTTCTCCATCAAAGTGGTAGTAACTTAGACTTGGTCGCTTTTCTGTGCCGTTCTTGTAACTCTCCGCTTCGTCATTATTTAGAGTACATAACGAAGAACACAACACAAATATGAAAACTCAAAAGCAAAATAAAGATTAAACAAACTCTAAAGATAGGTACTTGGAATGTGAGAACACTCATGCAGAAGGGTAAACTAGAAAATAGCATACAAGAAATGAAAAGAATGGGTTTACAATTACTGGGACTTTGCGAAATGAGATACACCGGATCAGGGGAGATATATTCTGATAAACATAGAATAATATATTCTGGAGGTACTGAACACCAACGAGAGTAGGTATCATCTTGGATGCAGAAAGAGCAAGAACAGTGAAAGGCTTTTACCCAAAATCTGACAGAGTCCTTTTAGTGAAATTGAATGGAAAGCCAATAGACATAAATCTTATACAAGTTGATGCACCAACAGCAGACAGTCTAGAGGAAACAATTGATAAATTTTACGACGAGTTAAATGAGGCACTTCATAAATTCAAACCACATGAAAACACCAATAGTTTTAGGGGATTTTAACGCAAAAGAAAAAAGGAAAGAGTTGATGAAGTAGTTGGTCATTATGGCTTAGGCGAGAGGAATGAAAGAGGTGAGAAACTTATTGAATGGGCAAGAACACACAACATGATGATAGGAAACACCTGGTTTAAGCAACATCCAAGACGTCTGTGGACATGGAAAAGCCCTGGGGACAACGCACGTAATCAAATTGATTATATAATGATAAGCAATAGATTTAGAAACAGTCTGGTGTGTGTGAAAACTAGACCAGGGGCAGATTGCAATAGTGATCATGTACCAGTTGTGGGAAAGCTTAGAGTAAAATTAAAAAGAACAAAACGAGCCTCAGTTAACATCAAGTTAAATTTAGATTTACTCAAATCAGACAAGAAGCTGCAAGACAAATATAAAATCACAATTCAGAACCGGTACAATGCAATAGAGAAGATATAAAGCATTGATGAACAGTGGGAAAAGCTAAAAGAGTCAATGCAACAAACATCAAAAGAGTTCATACCACCAGTGAGGACAAATTCAAGAAAGAAATGGATGACATTTTGCAGCCAATAGATACAAGAAGAAGAAATAAAGGAAATAAAGATGAGTATAAGAGATTAAATAAAGAAATTGTTATAAAATGCACTGAAGCAAAAGAAGCATGGCTAAAAGAGAGATGCAAAGAGATCGAATTGCAACAAAAAGGAGATGCTAAAGCTAAATACAAACAAATTGAGGAAGAAAAAGGCTATCAAAAACTGGATGTTTAAGATCAAAGAAAGGAGAACTGTTGATTGATCAAGAAAACATAAGGGAACGATGGACAGAATACATTAAGGATCTTTATAATGATGAACGAACGGAAGTAAATATTAAGGATAATGGAGAAGGACTAGAAATACTCTGAGAAAAAGTGGAAGACGCCTTGCGCAATATGAAAGCAGGCAAAGCTCCTGGGCCAAATAATATAACTAAAGAAGAGATTGAAGCCATGGGTGATTTTGGAATAGAAATAATAACAAAAATATTGAATGATATCTACAACAGCGGATATATACCAGACGACATGCTCAAATCAATATTCATAGCCCTACCAAAGAAATCGGGTGCAATTGAATGCGATGATCATCGCACAATAAGCCTTATGAGTCATATGACTAAGATATTATTAAGAATCATCATGCGAAGAGTGCGAAACAAAATCAGTCCAGATATTAGTGATGAACAGTGTGGTTTTGTTAGAGATAAAGGAACGAGCAATGCCATTTATATCATAAGATCTTTAGTAGAAAGAGCCATAGAGGTGAAAACAGATCTATACCTATGTTTCATAGATTACAACAAGGCATTTGACAAAGTAAAGCACCAAGAAATAATCAACATTTTAGAAAGCATAAACATAGACAACAAAGATCTAAGAATAATAAAGAACATGTACTGGCAACAAACAGTGGCCATAAGAACTGGAAACCAATTGGGAATGTTTCAACAAATAAAACAGGTTGTTAGACAAGGTTGTGTGCTGTCACCAGATTTGTTTAATATTTATAGTGAGATTATTTTAAGATCATAAGGGGCATGCCTGGAATAACAATTGGAGGTCATAATATAAAAGTAGTATACAAGGGTCCATTTGACTACCATTTTGCCGTAAATTAACAAAGATATATAAGAGGCGCCTTTAGCGCCTAATGTACACGAGAGACAAGGGGAGTTAACCATGACCGCTCGTGTCGGGATGTTGACCTCTAGTCTCGGTGACCCCGGAAGTGCCATGTTTATGTCTGCTTTGTGCTGACTTTGGCGTTCTTCATGTACTTGCTCGATAGTGATAGGTTAGTAGATTATACAACATCAATAAAAAAACATTAAATTTAAAACAGAAGACGAAGATATATTTTTTTCTTTTATTATCTCAATAGGTGTATAACATACAGTGGATATTATATAACATTACAAACATATTTAGTACACTGAGTAAATATATAGTACAGGGATAACATTTATTTATAGCTATGTAGTTGGGTGTCTGCTTAGCGTTGTACCATAAATGAAGCATAAGGGTGAAACAGTTAGAGATTATTGGTAGTCTAAGCTGGTAGTGTAAATATATTCCTCTGTGTTAGTGGTTCGCTATCTCTCTCGCTCTCTCTCTTCTCTCTCTCTCTCTCTCTCTCTCTCTCTCTCTCTCTCTCTCTCTCTCTCTCTACTATTGCAGCCTAGATTTCCCTCCATTGAAACACTTACTCATTCTCTCCATTTATCCCTAGCATCGCGCCTTCCTTCTCTCTCTCTCTCTCTCTCTCTCTCGCTTTCTCCCCTATCCTCTCTTAGACTTCTAACCTATCAGTCCACCTCCGCCTCTCCCTTTAGCTCCCCCGCCCTCCCTCATATTTTTAGCGTCCCTCCTATTGTAACACTTGATTATTCTCACCATTAATACATAGCATCTCGCCTTCTTTCTCATACGCTTCTCTCTCTCTCTCTCTCTCTCTCTCTCTCTCTCTCTCTCTCTCTCGCTCTTCTAACCCCTACTAGACTTCTCTCCTACCATTCCACCTTTCTTCCTCTCTCTCTCTCTCTCTCTCTCTCTCTCTTTACCTCGCCTAGCGTTCCGCCTTCATTCGTATTTTTACCTTACCACCAGTGTAACACATTAATAACATTGAATATCAATTACAAAAAGACTTGAAATATCTACTTTTTAAAGAACCAATAAGATAAACATGTGAAAAACGAAGGAATAATACACTCGACAAGGCTTAACAGACGTACTTTATACACATCACCATTAATACAACTGAAATTCCTTTAATGATAACCTATCACATCGTTATGAGCTAAGAGAAAAACAGAAAAAAATTCAACTTACACCGTAAAATATTCCACTACAACACAGACCGCTAGACTGAACAGTACTACGAAAATAAACGTCCGTGAATCAAGCGCGCTTATAACACGAAGTCTCACATCCGACTAGTTTAAATATAATCTGGTAAATAAAATTTGGACGATACTATTCCACCCTCGACTAATATCTAGGTTAACCAATCAGAGAAGAAGATTTCTATCGGACACCCATCAACGAAATGACTGACCTCTGGATTAACTAATCGGAGAAGAGGATTACTGTTATCGTGATAACTGACCTCATTTTCAACTTGAAGTGCTGTCGAGTCTGATGGATGGGTTACTTTAAATCGATTCGGCTCCTGATACAATCCACCTACCGGGTCAATGGTGGGGGAAATAATACAAGTGGCGGGTTACTTGAACGCGTTTTGACCCCTGCTGCAATACCAGGAGTTCCATGACAGTTATAAATAGTTGGATACAACAAGCAGGAAGTTATATTAAGGACAGAAATCTAGCAGGCAATGGCAGAAACCTAAGAGGCAAGGACAGAAAACTAGGGGGGTCGTGGTTCGTGGTTCGGTAAGTCAGTGGTTCGTTAAGTCCGTGGTTCGTGGGGTTGTGGTTCGTGGTTCGTTAGTTGATGGTTCGTTAAGTCCGTGGTTCGTGGGGTTGTGGTTCGTGGTTCGTTAGTTGATGGTTCGTTAAGTCCATGGTTCGTAGGGGTTGTGGTTCGCGGTTCGTGAGTTGATGGTTCGTTAAGTTCGTGGTTTGTTAAGTTCGTTGTTCGTGAGTTTGTGGTTCGTTAGTTGATGGTTCGTTAAGTCCGTGGTTCGTGGGGTTGTGGTTCGTGGTTCGTTAGTTGATGGTTCGTTAAGTCCATGGTTCGTAGGGGTTGTGGTTCGCGGTTCGTGAGTTGAGGGTTCGTTAAGTCCGTGGTTCGTGGGGTTGTGGTTCGTGGTTCGTTAGTTGATGGTTCGTTAAGTCCATGGTTCGTAGGGGTTGTGGTTCGCGGTTCGTGAGTTGAGGGTTCGTTAAGTCCGTGGTTCGTAGAGGTTGTGGTTCGTGGTTCGTTAGTTGATGGTTCGTTAAGTCCATGGTTCGTGGGGTTGTGGTTCGCGGTTCGTGAGTTGAGGGTTCGGTAAGTCCGTGGTTCGTGGTTTGTTAAGTTCGTTGTTCGTGAGTTTGTGGTTTATTAAGTTTGTAGTTTGTTAAGTGCGTGGTTCGAGAGGTCGTGGGCAAGGGCAGAAACCTAAGAGGCAAGGGCAGAAACCTAGGAGGCAAGGTCAGAAACCTAGGAGGCAAGGGCAGAAACCTAGGAGGCAAGGGCAGAAACCTAAGAGGCAAAGACAGAAACCTAGGAGGCAAGGTCAGAAACCTAGGAGGCAAGGGCAGAAACCTAGGAAGCAAAGGCTGAAAAACACTCGTACTGACTAAGGCTTCCAAGGTGTATTTGATTGTCGCCCTATTTTTGTCTGTATAACCTAATATATCACTTTCATTTAATCTATCGATAAACGTTTCAAAGGCATTTCTGTTGTTAACTAACAAGGGTTTGTCTAATGCTGTCGCGTTATTTGAGCTTGTGTGTGAAAGTAACGCAGCCAAATAGAACTGACCTCTGAGGCAATACCGGATGTGTTACTAAAAAGATTTTGACGTATGATGGCAATTTTATGAGTTTACCCCCTAATCATTTTTTAGGGGTACGCCCATGAAATCGGTAAAAATCGTAAATTTTCATTCTAGGCATACCCCAAACTCTATTTTAGACATCCCCATTGCAAAAATTTACATTAAAAACCACTTTTAGGATTTTACCCCCTTATCATTTTTTGAGGGTTACGCCCATGGAATCGATAGAAAGCGTTAATTTAGCAAGCAGGCTTACCTAAAACTTTATTTTAGGCATCCCCACACCAAAAATTTACTTAAAAATCACTTTTGAAATTGTTACCCCCTTACCATTTTTTAGGGTTACGCCCATGGAATTGATAAAAATCGTAAATTTAGCACGTAGGCATACCTAAAACTTTATTTTAGACATCCCCACGCCAAAAATTAACTTAAAAATCACTTTTGAAATTGTAACCCCCCTTACCATTTTTGAGGGTTACGCCCCTGAAATCGAAAAAAATTGAAATATAACATCAAGGCATACCCCAAACATAATATTTGACACCCCTACATATCAAACTCCATCAAAAAAAACAACAACAAAATAGTAGTAAGGAAAGGTGTTTTTGAACCGTGCATACTACGCAGATGTATGGTGCTAAATGCACCAAGCAAAAATGTTCAAATCCTTGCTCAAAACATGGTGCATTTACCATTTAAGTTAATTTTTGGCGTGGGGATGTCTAAAATAAAGTTTTAGGTATGCCTACGTGCTAATTTTACGATTTTTATCAATTCCATGGGCGTAACCCTAAAAAATGGTAAGGGGGTAACAATTTCAAAAGTGATTTTTAAGTAAATTTTTGGTGTGGGGATGTCTAAAATAAAGTTTTAGGTAAGCCTGCGTGCTAAATTAACGCTTTTTATCGATTCCATGGGCGTAACCCTCAAAAAATGATAAGGGGGTAACATCCTAAAAGTGGTTTTTAATGTAAATTTTTGCAATGGGGATGTCTAAAATAGAGTTTGGGGTATGCCTAGAGTGAAAATTTACGATTTTTACCGATTTCATGGGCGTACCCCTAAAAAATGATCAGGGGGTAAAACTCATAAAATTGCCATCATACGTCAAAATCTTTTTAGTAACACATCCGGTATTGCCTCAGAGGTCAGTTCTATTTGGCTGCGTTACTTTCACACACAAGCTCAAATAACGCGACAGCATTAGACAAACCCTTGTTAGTTAACAACAGAAATGACTTTGAAACGTTTATCGATAGATTAAATGAAAGTGATATATTAGGTTATACAGACAAAAATAGGGCGACAATCAAATACACATTGGAAGCCTTAGTCAGTACGAGTGTTTTTCAGCCTTTGCTTCCTAGGTTTCTGCCCTTGCCTCCTAGGTTTCTGACCTTGCCTCCTAGGTTTCTGTCTTTGCCTCTTAGGTTTCTGCCCTTGCCTCCTAGGTTTCTGCCCTTGCCTCCTAGATTTCTGACCTTGCCTCCTAGGTTTCTGCCCTTGCCTCTTAGTTTTCTGCCCTTGCCCACGACCTCTCGAACCACGCACTTAACAAACTACAAACTTAATAAACCACAAACTCACGAACAACGAACTTAACAAACCACGAACCACGGACTTACCGAACCCTCAACTCACGAACCGCGAACCACAACCCCACGAACCATGGACTTAACGAACCATCAACTAACGAACCACGAACCACAACCTCTACGAACCACGGACTTAACGAACCCTCAACTCACGAACCGCGAACCACAACCCCTACGAACCATGGACTTAACGAACCATCAACTAACGAACCACGAACCACAACCCCTACGAACCATGGACTTAACGAACCATCAACTAACGAACCACGAACCACAACCCCACGAACCACGGACTTAACGAACCCTCAACTCACGAACCGCGAACCACAACCCCTACGAACCATGGACTTAACGAACCATCAACTAACGAACCACGAACCACAACCCCACGAACCACGGACTTAACGAACCATCAACTAAAGAACCACAAACTCACGAATAACGAACTTAACAAACCACGAACTTAACGAACCATCAACTCACGAACCGCGAACCACAACCCCTACGAACCATGGACTTAACGAACCATCAACTAACGAACCACGAACCACAACCCCACGAACCACGGACTTAACGAACCATCAACTAACGAACAACGAACCACAACCCCACGAACCACGGACTTAACGAACCACTGACTTACCGAACCACGAACCACGACCCCCCTAGTTTTCTGTCCTTGCCTCTTAGGTTTCTGCCATTGCCTGCTAGATTTCTGTCCTTAATATAACTTCCTGCTTGTTGTATCCAACTATTTATAACTGTCATGGAACTCCTGGTATTGCAGCAGGGGTCAAAACGCGTTCAAGTAACCCGCCACTTGTATTATTTCCCACACCATTGACCCGCTAGGTGGATTGTATCAGGGGCCGAATCGATTTAAAGTAACCCATCCATCAGACTCGACAGCACTTCAAGTTGAAAATGAGGTCAGTTATCACGATAACAGTAATCCTCTTCTCCGATTAGTTAATCCAGAGGTCAGTCATTTCGTTGATGGGTGTCCGATAGAAATCTTCTTCTCTGATTGGTTAACCTAGATATTAGTCGAGGGTGGAATAGTATCGTCCAAATTTTATTTACCAGATTATATTTAAACTAGTCGGATGTGAGACTTCGTGTTATAAGCGCGCTTGATTCACGGACGTTTATTTTCGTAGTACTGTTCAGTCTAGCGGTCTGTGTTGTAGTGGAATATTTTACGGTGTAAGTTGAATTTTTTTCTGTTTTTCTCTTAGCTCATAACGATGTGATAGGTTATCATTAAAGGAATTTCAGTTGTATTAATGGTGATGTGTATAAAGTACGTCTGTTAAGCCTTGTCGAGTGTATTATTCCTTCGTTTTTCATATGTTTATCTTATTGGTTCTTTAAAAAGTAGATATTTCAAGTCTTTTTGTAATTGATATTCAATGTTATTAATGTGTTACACTGGTGGTAAGGTAAAAATACGAATGAAGGCGGAACGCTAGGCGAGGTAAAGAGAGAGAGAGAGAGAGAGAGAGAGAGAGAGAGAGAGAGAGAGGAAGAAAGGTGGAATGGTAGGAGAGAAGTCTAGTAGGGGTTAGAAGAGCGAGAGAGAGAGAGAGAGAGAGAGAGAGAAGCGTATGAGAAAGAAGGCGAGATGCTATGTATTAATGGTGAGAATAATCAAGTGTTACAATAGGAGGGACGCTAAAAATATGAGGGAGGGCGGGGGAGCTAAAGGGAGAGGCGGAGGGTGGACTGATAGGTTAGAAGTCTAAGAGAGGATAGGGGAGAAAGCGAGAGAGAGAGAGAGAGAGAGAGAGAAGGAAGTCGCGATGCTAGGGATAAATGGAGAGAATGAGTAAGTGTTTCAATGGAGGGAAATCTAGGCTGCAATAGTAGAGAGAGAGAGAGAGAGAGAGAGAGAGCGAGAGAGAGAGAGAGAAGAGAGAGAGCGAGAGAGATAGCGAACCACTAACACCGAGGAACATATTTACACTACCAGCTTAGACTAACCAGTAATCTCTAACTGAGAGAGAGAGAGAGAGAGAGCGAGAGAAGCCTATGAGAAAGAAGGCGAGATGCTATGTATTAATGGTGAGAATAATCAAGTGTTACAATAGGAGGGACGCTAAAGGGAGAGGCGAAGGGTGGACTGATAGGTTAGAAGTCTAAGAGAGGATAGGGGAGAAAGCGAGAGAGAAAAGGAAGGCGCGATGATAGGGATAAATGGAGAGAATGAGTAAGTGTTTAAATGGAGGGAAATCTAGGCTGCAATAGTAGAGAGAGAGAGAGAGAGAGAGAGAGAGCGAGAGAGAGAGAGAGAGAGAGAGAGAGATAGCGAACCACTAACACAGAGGAATATATTTACACTACCAGCTTAGACTACCAATAATCTCTAACTGTTTCACCCTTATGCTTCATTTATGGTACAACGCTAAGCAGACACCCAACTACATAGCTATAAATAAATGTTATCCCTGTACTATATATTTACTCAGTGTACTAAATATGTTTGTAATGTTATATAATATCCACTGTATGTTATACACCTATTGAGATAATAAAAGAATAAAATATATCTTCGTCTTCTGTTTTAAATTTAATGTTTTTTTTATTGATGTTGTATAATCTACTAACCTATCACTATCGAGCAAGTACATGAAGAACGCCAAAGTCAGCACAAAGCAGACATAAACATGGCACTTCCGGGGTCACCGAGACTAGAGGTCAACATCCCGACACGAGCGGTCATGGTTAACTCCCCTTGTCTCTCGTGTACATTAGGCGCTAAAGGCGCCTCTTATATATCTTTGTTAATTTACGGCAAAATGGTAGTCAAATGGACCCTTGTATACTACTTATAAATAATCTAAGGTATGCTGATGATACAGTATTAATCGCTAAGAGTGAAAATGAGTTACAAGAAATGTTGGACATTATTGTGAAGGAAAGCAAAAATAAAGGACTCAGCCTTAATAGCAAAAATACAGAGGTGATAGTAACAACAAAGAAAAAGACATCACCTCAGTGCAAAATAAATACAAGTGGAACAATATTAAAACAGGTAAATGAATTTAAATATTTGGGAACTTTGTTAACCTCAGATGGAAGATGTACAAAAGAGGTGAGATGCAGAATGGCTCAGGCAAAAGCAGCTTTCCAAAAAATGAGGAAAATACTATGCAATCCATTTTTGACAATAGAAACAAGAAAAAGAGTTCTTAAATGTTACGTAGAGCCAGTCTTAACATATGGATGCGAGTCATGGACAATAGGACAACAGACAAGAAAATCACTGGAGTCTGTAGAAATGTGGTTTTACAGAAGAATGTTGAGAATACCATGGACAGCTAAGAAGAGTAATGAAGAGGTTCTGAGAGAGGTCAAAGCAAAAAGAGAGCTAATTTCCAATGTTAGGAAGAGACAATCATCATTTTTTGGCCATGTAATGAGAAGAGAACAACTTGAATATATTGTAACAACTGGAAAATTTGATCGACGAGGAGATAGAGGGAAGCAAAGAGAAAAAATAACAGACAGCTTAAGAGAATGGCTTGGCAGAAGGTCAACAACAGAAATGATAAATAACTGCCGAGATCGAAAGTTGTGGAGAGACATGATCACCTACGCCACTAGGCCCGTTACTTGATGATGATGATAACTAATTAGTGTTAAATCACTTGAAACTTTAAGAAATAGGGTACGGATAATCATGTACGTGTTAACCTCAGATGGTAGGTGTATAAAAGAGGTGACATGCAGAATGGCTCAGGCAAAAGCAGCTTTCCAAAAAATGAGGAAGTTACTATGCAATCCATTGTTGGTAATAGAAACAAAAAAAAAGAGTTCTTAAATGTTATGTAGAGCCAGTCTTAACATTTTTGTATTCTCTTCATTTCTTCTTTTCATTTCTTCAGTTAATTTCTTTTATTCGTTTCTTCTATCCATTTCTTCAATACATCTCCTGCATATCTTTCTTCAGGGCATTCTTTTTACACAGTTCCTTTTTCTAATTATTATGTGTATTTTTATAATTGCTAGTTATCTATACATTGTTATGAACCAGGTTGTGTGGCAGAGCCCTCGAGGCAAGACCTTGACTTTGGACGATCGCCGGATCATATTTGATGATCGTGTCAGTCTAGAAAGACCCTACGTGAAGGAGTGGAACCTGCACCTGCACAATGTGAGAACCTCCGATGCAGGGACTTACCAGTGCCAGATCAACACCGACCCCGTTCAGATAAGAGAGGTCGTTCTTCATGTCAATGGTAAGATAAATTCGTGTCGATTTTAACTCAAATTCATGTCGATGTTAACTCAAATTCATGTTGATGTTAACTCAAATTCATATCGATGTTAACTCAAATTCATGTCGATGTTAACTCAAACTCATGTCAATGTTAACTCAAATTCATGTCAATGTTAACTCAAACTCATGTCAATGTTAACTCAAATTCATGTCCATGTTAACTCAAATTCATGCCAATGTTAACTCAAGTACATGTCGATGTTAACTTAAACTCATGTCGATGTTAACTCAAGTTCATATCGATGTTAACTCAAATTCATACCAATGTTAACTCAAGTACATGTCGATGTTAAATCAAATTTATGTCGATGTTAACTCAAATTCATATCGACGTTAACTCAAATTCATGTCGATGTTAACTCAAATCCATGTCGATGTTAACTCAAATCCATGTCGATGTTAACTCAAATTCATGTCAATGTTAACTCAAATTCATGCCAATGTTAACTCAAATTTATATCACTTTTGAAGCAGCACATGGAGAACGTGTCAGTAGTAGATCTTTTTTTTTTGTTTTGTTTCTTCTTGAACTAAACGTTCCACTTCTGAACATCTTATTCCCCTCATGTTTATTTTTCATTCTCTTTCTCGTGCATTTCACGGTTGTCCATTCTATTCTTTTTTTCCCACATATTCTTCTTGGATTGCAAAATATGAACTACTTTGCAGTGGTTTAAGATGTTTATTTTTTGTATAACATAAAACGTATTGCTGATGTCATCTCATATTGATGTTATGTATGTTATTTATATTGTTCTTTAAATCATACGTTTATCATAATTTGTCAGGTCAGGTAATTTTACCTGCTATTGTATGCAGTAAACAGTACAACCTGTGGCTGCCCTGCTGCCTTGCAGGTAAGCTCGGGAGAGTAAAAGGCTAAGGGAGGGTACCCAGAAATAAAACAACCCCACTGCCTTGTGGGTGAGACTTTTTAGTCAAAGGCTAGCGGAGCCAACCGTAAACAAACCGACGGAAGGCAACAGAAAACCACCGTCGTAATTTCTTTGTACAATCATGAATCGCCACAAAAAGAGAACTAATTTCCAATATTAGGAAGAGACAATCATCATTTTTTGGCCATGTAATGAGAAGAGAACAACTGGAATATATTGTAACAACTGGAAAAATTGAGGGACGAAGAGATAGAGGGAAGCAAAGAGAAAAAATAACAGACAGCTTAAGAGAATGGCTTGGCAGAAGGTCAACAACAGAAATGATAAATAGCTGCCGAGATCGAAAGTTGTGGAGAGACATGATCACCTTCGCCAGTATGCAAGTAGGCACAGTACTTGATGATGATGATGATCATATGTGGCATTGTTTTCAAACAGCTGTCTCTCTATCCGTCAGTTCGCCCGTCTATCTATCGGTATATCTACCAATCTACCTGTCTGTCTCTCTATCCGTCAATTCGTCCATCTATCTGTCAGCACATCTACCAACCTACCTGTCTGTCTCTCTATCCGTCAATTCGTCCATCTATCTGTCAGCACATCTACCAACCTACCTGTCTGTCTCTCTATCCGTCAATTCGTCCATCTATCTGTCGGCACATCTACCAACCTACCTGTCTGTCTCTCTATCCGTCAGTTCGCCCGTCTATCTATCGGTATATCTACCAATCTACCTGTCTGTCTCTCTATCCGTCAATTCGTCCATCTATCTGTCAGCACATCTACCAACCTACCTGTCTTTCTCTCTATCCGTCAATTCGTCCATCTATCTGTCAGCACATCTACCAACCTACCTGTCTGTCTCTCTATCCGTCAATTCGTCCATCTATCTGTCAGCACATCTACCAACCTACCTGTCTGTCTCTCTATCCGTCAATTCGTCCATCTATCTGTCAGCACATCTACCAACATACCTGTCTGTCTCTCTATCCGTCAATTCGTCCATCTATCTGTCGGCACATCTACCAACCTACCTGTCTGTCTCTCTCACGCTTGGACACCACAAATTATCCAGATTACGGACCTGATAGTCCAGATGGAAAACACCATAACCAGATTGATGACATCATCTGGTGAGAAGATGATTCCAGTTGGGAGTCTGCGCTGCATCAGTCAGGAGTCAGGGCTGCTTCAGTCGATAGTCAACGCTGCCTCAGTCGGGAGTCAGTGCTGCCAAAACGAGAAGTTTTTGAGGTGCAAACATTGGAAGTGACTGTAAGTTGCTTATGACTGACTACCTTCTGTCCCCGTTTGAAGAAAAGTAAATAGACTCAAACAAACAAGACTCGAGATTGACTTCAAGAAACGGTTAGATCTTAACGTTAAAGATGGCTTACAAGCAATAACAGATGGGGAATTCGCACTTTTCACTATATTTAAAAATAATGATACATAATTTGAATCATTGACAATAGAATTAACTTTGCTGTAACAGACACAACCAGCAAAATTCTAGGCAAACACCAAAAGACAAAACAAAACTGTGGATTACGGAGGATATCGCCAAAGTATGTGGCGGAAGATGTAAAATAAAACAATAATAAAAACACTAAACACAATGGCTGAATACAACAGCTGGTGCATTCAGCATGGAGATCAGTGCTGAAAAAAAAGTTGATAACAAAGAGCCCTAAGGGAATTGTTGCAAATTTATTTTTTTAATGAACAAGAATTAGAAACATCATCATCATGTACCATACCGGTTGGTGTAGGCGATCATGACCTTCCATAATCTTCTATCCACCATGCATTGTATCAATTCTGTTGTTGGCTGTTTTCCATGCCGTGACACCAAGCTATCTAGTATTTCCTCTCTTTGTCGTCCGCGATCTCTCTTTCCCTGTATTTTACCAGTTGTAACCAAGTGTTCCAACTTTCCTCTTCTTAAGATGTGCCCGAAACATGTTGATTGTTTCTTACTATTTTTAGGAGCACCCTTTTTGTGTTGGTCTCTTTGATAATTTCCTCCTTGGTCTTTTTAGCTGTCCTGATAACTTTCAACATTCTTCTGAGAAATCCCGTCTTTGTGGCCTCTAATCGTCTTTTCATTTGTTTCTTTACTGTCCATGATTCGCTTCCATAGGTCAGAACTGGTTCTATGAACTAGAAACAGATGATAAATTTAAATACTTAGAATCAATTGTCAGGAACAAAGGCTCAAAACCTGAAATATCGACTAGAATTGAAGAAACTACAGCAGCCCTTGCAAAGCTCAAACTCATTGAGTAAGATAAGAATATCACTTTGGAGCTATAAAAGCAGACTTGTCCGCACTTTTGTTATATGCATTTTTTTATATACGCTTCTAAAACATTAACCGTTACAACAGATCTACAGAATAAAATACAAGATGTGAGGATGAAATGTTATCGCTAGGGATAAGGCATCTCTTACTTGGATCACACACGATGAATGAAAAAGTTCGCAAAAGGATACAAGAAGCAAACGGAGTGCGTGATTTTATTATTATTACGATGATTTTTTTTTTCTTTTGTAAAGAAATACAAAATGAAATGTAGCCAGTAGTGGGGTGTGATAAACACTCCAAGGTATGGTGACAGCTTTGCAAGGAAGGAACACAACACAATACTGGCGTTTCGGCCTGTGGCCTTCTTCAGAATACAAGGACAACGACAACAAACGGTGAAGTGCAATTAACTATAACTACATGTCGGATGATAAAGTATAGGGAGGGGTGGGCAAGGAGAGGAGAAGTCCGATGGTAATATCGCTTCCATACCTTGGAGTGCTAATCACACCCCACTACTGGCTCCTTGCTACCAGCTTTACCGTAGCATTGCAATTATTTGCCTGTTTCCTACAAAATGAAATGGTTTGGCCGAGTATATCGATCATTTGGCCGCGTATCTCGATCGTCCGGTCGCGTATCTCGATCGTCTGGCCACTATCTCGATCGTTTAGCCGCCGATCTCGATCATTTAGCCGCGTATCTCGATCATTTAACCACGTATCTCGATCGTCTAGCCACGTATCTCGATCGTCTGGCCGCATATCTCGATCATCTAGCCGAGTATCTCGATCATTTAACCACGTATCTCGATCGTCTAGCCACGTATCTCGATCGTCTGGCCACTATCTCGATCATTTAGCCGCGTATCTCGATCATTTAACCACGTATCTCGATCATTTAACCACGTATCTCGATCGTCTAGCCGCGTATCTCGATCGTCTAGCCGCGTATCTCGATCGTCTGGCCACGTATCTCGATCGTCTAGTTGCGTATCTCGATCGTCTAGCCGCGTATCTCGATCGTCTGGCCGCGTATCTCGATCGTCTGGCCACGTATCTCGATCGTCTGGCCACGTATCTCGATCGTCTGGCCGCGTATCTCGATCGTCTAGCCGCGTATCTCGATCGTCTAGCCGCGTATCTCGATCGTCTGGCCGCGTATCTCGATCGTCTGGCCGCGTATCTCGATCGTCTAGCCACGTATCTCGATCGTCTGGCCGCGTATCTCGATCGTCTGGCCGCGTATCTCGATCGTCTAGCCGCGTATCTCGATCGTCTAGCCGCGTATCTCGATCGTCTGGCCGCGTATCTCGATCGTCTAGCCGCGTATCTCGATCGTCTGGCCGCGTATCTCGATCGTCTGGCCGCGTATCTGGATCGTATGGCCGCATATCTCGTTCGTCTGGCCTCGTAAAGATCATTAAGCAAGGAACTTTGAAAGGAAGGAAAAAAAATAGCCGACAAAGAAAAAACTGAAAGGGTAATATCATAGAATGGACAAGCCACGGTCTTTGCATAGTCCCAAGAAGTGACTTTAGATAGAGATCAGTGGAGAAAGTTGATGAAATCTGTTAGTAGTACCCCAACGGCATTCAAGCTACGGAAGGGAAGGTTCCAAGTAGAATACATTTGACCACAGGGTCCAATTCTCTTGTGCACTAGCATGTTACAGTACATGTTTTATCCACTCCATTATCCCTATTTGTCAGTTTAATTTTGGTCCCTCGTAATTTTATGTCCATCTCAACTGAAAAAAAATATGACAAATTGGTGAAGATTGGACACTTGTAACCTTATTGGTTATTGGTTATGGAAGGCCTCGGCATCACAGCAAACGAATTAAAATCCATAATTGCTCAACCGCTCGTGCCAGTGGAATCATCCGAATTACCAACTCATCTCCCAAACAAAGAAAGGTAACTGTAGTCCCCATCGTAGCAGTCTCAGCACACGCCAAAAGACATAAGGCGAAACCGCGCAGAAAGTGAACACAGCCAACTGTTCCCTGTCATACGATATCATCATTCATCGTAAACAAGCGGGATATCGAAGCAGGATCAAAACGGATGAGACACACAGCTCACGGTGTGCACAGAGCACTTAACTCAGTAGCTCCTGCAACAAGCCGGACTTGGAATATGAGGAAACTGCAAGAAGGAACACTTTTCAGACATAGCCTTCAATGGTTCCTGCCGCCTATCCACCATATACCATGGGAGTTCATTCCTCCCGAAATTGATGATCGTCATAGCACTTGATGATGTTAGGCCGTCATTGATGACTCCAATTCCAAACATATAGACACACAGTGGTGGTAATTTGTCATTTCCAATCCAACAGAAGCCACATGACCTGTAGTTAGTAAAACCACAGAGAGAATATGATTTTGTGACCTTCACTGATTCACTCTTAGATGTGAATGTGTAGTTTACACAAGAGGAAAAGTTTTCAACTACAGTGATTCCATTTAAGGCAATTCTGGGATAGCAAGGCAAGTCTCCTTTATAGCAGCAGAACTTGATGTTCTCCGCTCCCTTCTTGTGGCTGCTGCCACACGATTCTGATGTCTCATTAACTTGGACATCATTCAAGAACAATGTCAGATTAACATTCCATAAATATGGCTCTGCTGATGAAGTGCTTGGTGCAACAGTTGTATCAATCATACTGGGGGCTCCTGGTCTGTGGTCATTAATATCACAGACGGCACATGGTGTTGTTATATTCAGTATTTCTTTCTGGGGTGTAAATATGTGG